>OX596199.1:18821347-19421347 GCA_951394215.1 Glyphodes perspectalis
AGGAACCCTGCGCACCATTCCATGCACTTCTAGCTGTGCCCCGGAACGCAAAAATACAAACGTGGTTGCAAAGTCCGAACGCGTAGGCTCAATTTGCGTCGCATTGTTGTTGTTAAACTATTTTGTTTAAAAGATTTCGTAACCACGTTTCTTTTTAATATATAACACTTATACCAAAGAAACATTTAAAACACACATTCAGAAGAATCCATTAAGAACATTTATTAAGTCACAATGATATTAAAACTAAATGTTTTGACAATCATTCAAAAATAATAATAATAAAAGAGAAACGATAGGCGCTTTACTTTTGTGGTGGAAAAAAATACAAGTTACGTTTCGAAGCGACAATAATACTTGAAAAGTGTATAATATAATAAAAGGAATGTAATGGTTGAGAAGCTCATGGTATTCCACGACAAAAATAAAAAAAAATATGGAGTGTGTCGGCCTAGAATGATCGACCGCGGGGCGACTGCGGCGGCTCGGACGGACACGACGCGGCACGTGTACGTACAGACGATTGTTTGATGTGATATGAAAGATGTTATATAACTAATATAAATCTCGTGATTTAGAAAATGCATAAAAACGTTTAATAAATTTTAAGAAGATTTTCAATCTTAACAATTGTGATGATTTTGCCATTAGTCGAAAATTTAAAAAAGTGTGTGTGATAGCCATTACATACATATGAATAATTAATTTTACCAACCGGTAACTGAATGAGACAAGCTTTGTTCGAGTGAAAAATTTATAATAACTAATCTAATGAAAGCTCAAGTGAATCGCAAATTCTACTTCGATTTACAATTTAATTTTTCATAAGTGCTGTTAATTCAAGGTAAAGATTTAAAAGCGATAAGAATTTGTATAAAAAACGAAATTTACCTGTGCGTCCAGATGCCTTCGTTAGTTAGGTTACAAACGTATTTAAACATAGTTATTAAGAACAGCTAATAAAGTACAAGGTTTTTAATATCTAGGGGGCTTTATCTTTCATACTTCGGTTGTGATGATATGAACATTTAGTGCGTGTGTGTGCTGTGAGTTAGGGAGTTAACGATGATCGGTGAGGACATCACTGGGAAAGTTGAACTGAGAATACCAGAAGACGAAGAAAAACCAGGAGATTAATGCATTTCATTCATTCCTGAGGTTCTAGCTTGTAGGTCGCTCCTGGCATGGAGCGCACTGCAACAAAACAAAACACGAGCAGATGCAAACCATCACAAAGCGTCTAAGTAAAACAACATGCTCGTTACTGGCTAAACTACTTAGTGACATTCATCTGTGTCAATATCAAAGTCGTGCGAATTACACAAACAAAAAGTTATCGTAATAAATAAACTGTCAATAAGTAAAATCCATTCTATTGGTCTAGGTACATGTTTATTCGTTTACATGAAAGAGCCAATACCTACTATCTACTACCTAGTGTCTGTTAACATGCATGGCTAAATAAATCTTGCCTAAGTATACAATTTTAAGTACGTAAGTAGACGATTTATGGTTAGTAGGATTGACTTTAGCAAAGAAATTAGAATTATTTTAAAATTGTTAATTTATTTCAAGTATATGTAATCTCGATTAGTAAAAGCTAAGCAATTCAGAATTACATTTAACACTTTATTTATTCGGATATCATTATTTATTTCGAAAGCATAGGTAGGTTTACATTTATTGTATCTAAGAAAACGACAATTTATCTTTATAATTTAGAAAACTTTCAGATGTGTAAGAAATTATTATCGTTAGTCGTTTTCAAAGTTACACTTATATTAATCACATGAAAAGAAGTAGGTACCTATGCACACACAGTAAATCTTAGTATGTAAGCATGCGTACCGATTCTTTCAATACTGTCTGTACTGTAAAAGATATTCAAAACAATCCATAAGTAGTCCAATCGTGAGATTAGGTACAAAAGCGCTTTTACAATATCGCTAAAGCATCATGTACTCGATGTGCACCATGCCTACATAAAATAGCAAAATCGTGTTAGTTCCAAAAACAAGAGATGAACATATCGAAATAAAAATATAATATAAAAAGAATGTGATATAAAATATCGAAAAAAATGTATTAACTTATTTATGAATAATAATAATGGATATATTATGAAGAGATTTATTACTCGTTTATAACTATCGCCTCTCTGAAGTAATTGCTCTTTCTCCATGCGAACTGACGGGTACCACGGAAAAAACCATGAAAACCGTTAAAACAATACGATTAAAAATGGTATAACATAAAATAGTATAAGTCGGAAGAGTATATGGGCTCGGGACCAGCTGCAATTGGCCCTTGGTTCTAGGTCAAAACCGACGGGTATAAATCGAACAATACACCTTAGTAGCTAACCTAGTTTTTATCTCATCTGGTAGCCACTTCATTTCAAACCGAACACAACTCAGGCGATATCGTGAGATGTAAATGAAGTGTCTGATCAAGATGAATCCACTAAGTATGATACTGGGTAAACATACAAGGGTTAATATTTCTTGAACACTGGAAGGCAAACCCAAATACACGACCAATATAAACCGGACGAGGTCAGAGGCAGGTCCAATATGAGTACGAGCTCTGGCTGATTGTTGATCTTATTAAAATTGGCATTGTTTTCCTGAAGCAAGGATTAAAAATGCAACGTTTACGGATAGTGCATTGGTTGCAGGGATATATGTGCAAAAGAATTTCAAATTTATTTGTATTCTGTTTTTGGTTCTCATCACGCTCTGTCAGTGCAACGGAATGTTTTACCTGCGAAGACTTTTACAACTGCGTTAGTTTGTGTACATTATTTTCTATTAATAGATACATCTGCTAAATATATCAGTCAAATGATAGATATTACAAATGATAGATATTACAATTGATGACTATTTTGACTATCATAAAACATAATAATATTAGATAATCTTACAATCTTCAGAAAGTGTCAGGAGTGCACAGCAAATGAATATGGTTTATTTACCTAATCATAATTGCATATGTACATTTGCTAATTTTGACAGAGCGTGACTTGATATGAGTTGATAATTTAAAATTTAGTATGCCAATTTTGTTTTAATAATGCTGTGTACTGACGAAATATGGTAGCATTTCATGAGTACACTTAATTTTGGAGCCAATTGTAACACCCAGAATACATGGATTACTACTAAATTCAAACTCAATCATTCCTTAAAGTACAATGTCTAAGTGGTGGACAAAAATGTAAAAGATAAAATGAGTGGACATAAGCGACCGGTAGATGCATATCTAAGTCGGTGATACGTTAGGACTCTAACCTGACTAACGACTACAAAATCAATGCAATTAACTCACATGCTATTGGTGAAGAAAATTAAAGGGGGCGCATGCTCACAGTATCAAGGAAGCGGATTATAGTATCGAAGTTAAGGGCATTTCACTACTTAACGAAGCTAGTCGGGGTTACCTGGGGAGCAAATAATATGAAACAGATACTACAGACACTTCGCAAATTAATCGAAGTGATGGAAAAAAATGCGAATTTTAAACCTTTGGCAAACCTGCAATTGTTAAGTGAATACAATATCAATAAATATGAAACAGTTATCCTAAATGAGGATGTCCGCATTATCACTCTGCAAATAAAGGGTTCGATAAAATGTGTCAGATATATCAACATAATGATAGGAGTGGGAAGAAAATAATTTATCCTAGAATTTTCTATTGATTAAAGTCACTGGTGCCTGGATCATTTATAATATACATCAGCGTCTATCGACGAGTCTCTGTAGCTCTTGATATTGTTCGGCTCTCAGCTTGATGATGTAGATGGCATAGTTAATAACATTATATATGCAATTCTTGTCCTCGATGCTAAGAATGCTACTAATGAAAAATGCAACGAGCAATTTCTTATTCGTTCAATACAATTGAAAAAGTAAGTTGCAACTTTTCCCAAGTCTTTAAATATCGGTTTCACTGAGAGTAAAAGATTAGCTCTCGGGCTTCCTAATAAAAATTAGCTAGCTCATCTTTCACTAGTAGTGTATAAAAGGTTAGAATTAATTATAAGAAAATATATTCGATGTCATAATAATCAGTGACCTATATTACCTTGTTATGCGGAGCTTGAGCAACATGGCAAGTGCTGTCAGAGTTAAATTCATCGGAGGAGGGCCCGGGAGTGAATGTGGTCGAGCTTTGGGAGGACCCGGGAGAGATGCGGCCATCGGCCGGAGGGAGGCGTTGCTCTTGCACGCAAGCCAAACTGTGACACAATAATTCGATTCTCAGTCGATTCTTAACAAGACAGCTTTTAATTATAGAAAATTTCCTGAACAAATTCTTGATAAATTTGTGCATATTGTTATTACTATTAAGATTTTCAATTTTATTGGAGTATTCCCCAAAAAAGTCAACTTTCATAATTTAAGTTATTGGAATCGTTTCCATTGGAGATTCTTGATTTTCTGCTTGTCGTTGTTAATAATATCAAGCCTTTTGATTGTAAAAGTGGTCACAAAAAATTTATTATTGTAAATTATGCTTTTGAAAGTCTGAATGAATATATTGTACATCGTGCGTTATGTAGATGTTAGATCCTATCATTTACAGTAATATTATTTTAACCCACTATTAAAATGCGGCAACCTCCTATTAATGTTACAGTATTTTACACTATTAGGACACGTACCGTTTAAGAGTGACCAGCGTTCCAGTCAACTTCTTGCAACGGCGCAGAGCCAGTTCCAGACGCTCTGGCTCTTCTTCCAGCATCTTCTCCTTACGAACCACCTGGAATTTTATTCCAAAGACTTATTAGAACAAGTAATAGTTGAACTTTTGCTAAAAAGTGGTTAAAAGGGCTTGCAGGCTCTTTGACTCCCTTGATTACACCTTCAGAGATTGCGGGCGTTATAATATGCTTTGACGAATACACGAAAGCAATGTTTTTATTTAAAAAATAAAGGATGTGACCTCACGAGAAGATACGTAAGATGATGTATTCGAAAAAAGAAAAACAAGTTAGCAAACATAAACCGTATAAATTTTTTGACTAAAAGAAAAAAGCGTAAACGAATACAACAAAATAATGAGTAGATGTGATCTCTGGTTACCGCCATCGAAAGAGGCGTGATGTCGTGGATTCAAAAACGAAGATAACGGCTTAGGGAACATCGCATAATTTTTTCAACACACCTTTTCCATTTCAGCGGCAAGCTTCACCTTCATGGTCTCCTGAAGAATCGGGAACTTCAGCTTCCAGTCGGCCACGGTCTTGCTGCTCTTAGACAATACCATGGCGATGCGCTCTATGTCCCCCATGTTGACGCGGGTCTCCCTAGAACGGTAATAGGAATTTTGAAATATTATGGTTCTTTACGCAAAGGCTAAAGCCACTTCCAATGCATATTCCTATTCTGATTGTGACAAATCTGGTGACAAAGTAACTTGTAACACTACAATATTATATAGGGATTGCGACTAATGGTGTAGGTATTGGATGTTGGGTTTATGATTATGTAGGTGACGTGAAGTTTAGTTAGTTAGTTAGGTGACAAGTTTAACCCAATAAACCTAATTCTATTATTAGCTGAATGAGGTTTAGGGAGCTAATTGCTAGTAGGATTCAACTCTACTACTCTATTGGGAATAAAATGACTATGATGGTATCTATGTTTGTCTCTAGTAGGGGATCAATTTATTCATGAACTTGGAACTATCGAGCCTATGAATTATTTCAAGAAGAACTCTTATTAATTTTCTTGAAAAAAATATCTCTGATGAACAAGTAAAAAACAAAATGTATGTGTCGTTTGTTATGGTGAGTAAAACTTTGCCAGAAATATTTCCTATGAAAAAATTCTTGATAGATAGATGCGGTTAAATAAAATGTGGTTAGGCTTTTCACGAAGTAAATCTCTTACCTATTAGCAGCCTGACCGCGCAGGCGCTCCACAGTAGCCTCGAGCTCGTACAGGTCGTTCTCCAGAAGCAACATATCCTGGCGGTAGATTTCTTCTTCGCGCGTCAGTTGCTGAAAATTACCAGTACATGTCGTTATGGCTAACGGAAGTCACAACGCTGCAGACCTTCCTCAAAATGTAGAAAATATGCAAGAAACTGTTAGGTAATTGGTAAAATACAAACATTTATAACGCAACTTCAATTACGCGCATGTGATAAAAATAGCAAAGACGAAAACATACCGAGTCAGGATCCTGCTCACAGAAGCTGGCAGCAATGGCACCAATCTTGACGATGGTCTCAGCCATCAACTGCCTCATCTGTATGGCGTGCGACAAGGTGGATCGGCGCAAATTGCGAGTCTGCGAATCAAACCAGTGACACTTATAGCGGTAAGTAAGAAACCCCAAACGCCCGGTTATTCGCAAGAGCAGTAATTCGCAAGAAGCTGTAATGCATTCGCTAGGTATCTCATCAAAGGCAGTAGTCGTTTTATCAGCGAAAATGTGGGTGACTTTACCTCGATCCTCAGGTCTCGACTCTGTTTCTGGAGGACTCGCATCTGATTAAAGAACTCGGGCGTCACATTGAGCGTATAGGTCCTCTGGGCCACCAGCGTCAGCTGCTGTCCGACCAAGCCCGCCGGTTTCGGAGGCGGAGCAGGCTTCAGGCGATCGCGTTCTGCAATTGAACATAAAAAAATATTAGCACCTGTTTATCTCCCTTAGGCATTTCTATCCAATCGAAGGTTTAACTGATATAAACTTTACCATTCTTGAAATGATGCAAGCAGTTTAAGTTGATATCTAAGAAAGCGGTTCCAAGGTTGTCTTGGATTTAGTTAGTAGGCATATAGTCATCAAAGCCGTTTGACCACAGTGACACAAGAATTGAAAGATTGGGTGGAGTTACAATTATTGAAGGTAAGGTGGTTTAGATTAGAACATCCTAAAGCACCTATCACATACACGTTTTATGCGTTATTTACGTAAGGGTAAATTCGTGAGTGGAATACAGCCCTAAATGTTACATCAATATATTATATTACATCATAGGAGTTACCTTGCGACGAAGTCCGCGGCAATGTTGACGATTTGATTGCTGGCTTAGTTGGTTTTGTATCAGCTTGTTATGGCAAAGAAGTAAGCGGAAAGAAATCAAATACAAGAATTATGAACATGGTTATGGCAGTAACTACGACAGTGGCTAGACAGACAGATTCAAAGAAAGGACATTCTGAATTCCAAGAATCAAATGACACGTTTTCATTTCAGAGTTCCGTAGTCAAGAGTCCTCACGGTTGCATTAAGATTGTTGCATTGTTCATTGTGCATAATAGGTCTTTAAACAGCGTTCAAAAATTGTAAAATAGTCATTGATACGAAACTTTGGTTTCTTAATCATTTGTTCCTTGGAAGGAGACGTCATAACTATTCTATATCGTGATAATGCTAACTCAATATGAAATAAAAGTAACAAACTCATGTCGAAGGTGAATCATGAATGTAATCGAATATACAGGCTGGTACAGGTAGGTCGATTTAGGGAATGATTGAACGTCGGCATGTGTCACTTGATACTAGTGCCTGGTAAGACACGATATGTGAGGCGATACATTTACTACTATGGGAACTGTTGTTAAAAAAATTTGACCTATATACTTTTTGATTTTGTGTTTTTAGAATTTGGCTTTTGTTTGTGATATAAAATTTTGTTTTCATGAAGTACGAAGCCAATAGGCTTAGAAATACGTGAGAGGTTTGAGCGGATATCTTCCGCTTGTCAGCCGATATATTAAGTTTTAGAGACATTATAGGAAATAGGATCTTTCACAGGTAACAAATCATTTTAAAAGTTAAAATAAATAAAAATAAATAAACAATACCACAATAGTCGTGTTTGAGATACAGCATTATCTTCTGATCTATGCTCTGCACATTCATGTAACTATTTTACGTTACACGTCTTTATACTTGAGCGCCTTATATTAGTATATATTAAGTTGTAATTGTCTATAATATGACTATTTAAATTTAATAAAAGAAGAACCGTTACCGATACTAAATATCAGTTTATATTGGATATTATATTAACTTATATACGAGGATGGAATCATTTCCATTAGATTACCGAGTTAGAGAATTATCAATTTGATATTCATACCTGCATGCTGTGGTGAATGTTGTTTGGGAGAGTTCATGTCGGGGGGGTCATCGCTAAAGGAGACCGACTTCTCAAAGGACACTGACTTCTCTGAAATAACAAATGTTTAGTCAATCATTACCTTTGTAGTCTTTCAGCTCCGACGGTGTCTAGGATTCAGCCAGCAATCAAACTACGGGAACGACACGGTATTTTTGCTATAGAGAAAACACTGGAATCCATCAGTCGATAAGACTAGGGTGCTGTAGTCGTTCGGAAGTAGGTGCTCAAAATTTGGTTACAGACAGGTGTATTGTGATTAAAAATTGCATCAACTCGGTGTGCTGATAGCCGTGAGCCAAAAACAAATTTTCATGACCGAGGCGTTCTCGGGCGATAAATCGTTACTTGCTTCATAGATTAGTAAACGTAATCCTACAATATATCGTATGCTAGCCAGTCATACGAACATTATATTTCTAGCGTTATATGTCTGTTGGGGATTTGCTTAGACCATGATCCTGGATTTACAGATTACGGTAAGCAAGTGCCATTTGGCTTTCGCTCCTCTTAAATAGGAGAACCAGGCAAATTCAATCACGTTTGCACATCCCATCGCTAAACTAGTCACACAAACATGATATTGTTTTTATATATAAGTTCAGCAGAGCTTTCCTTTTCATTGAAATTTTATCAGCTGTTTTTATGCTATTGTAGACAATTTAATATGTCAGTCAGTTGAATATAAGTAGGCCATGATACAATTCTCTTAAGCATGTTTCGAATGATCTCCTGAGAAGAAACGATTGAATAAATTTGTACCTGGTTCATAGCCCAATAAGAATTAAGACCATTAGGTATAGAAAGTATGTTGGCAAAACTTGGTAAATGCGACCAACACAGGTGCATTGATAGAAGTAATGTGAGGTTTAATTAGAAGCGTCGAAATTGTGTTAGTTAAGAAATTAGTTACTAATAAATTTTAATATTTTGTATTAAAATTAATTAGTTCATCATATAAATAACTAATGAATTCCAATATTTTATATTAAAATTCGTTAGTTATGAAAAAATAGAATTGTATTTTACGAAAGACAGGAAACCAAATAAGTGACTTTTGTAAAATATACAGTCAATAAGGCTAGCAGGGTGATTCCAATATCATCGTTAATTATTTCAATCATTCGACTGCTTATGACTTCTCTACGGCGTTCTATATAATGTTGCGAGCTAAATGTCCTTAATGATATCTCTCAACTACTTCAATACTTTAGCAGGCTGACTGTTTGAGAAGCCTCTACCTTCCCTTATGAATCACGTATGATCAAATTTAATAGCTCCAGTAGCAATTTCACACAATGGGACTGGCGCGCAATGTATAGATGAGTCTTATGGTAGAATTATAAAATGATGAAATGGTTGTCATACAGGTGAGATAACTTGCAGATCATGAAAAAGACAAGATTTAAAACCTAATTTGTCGTAACAAAGCTGAAAATAAGAAAAAATCGCTCGATCAGCAAGCAAGCGTTGGCATGATAATGTGTGGAGACGGCAGCGTGCATTGCGAATGTCGTCAGTCATGTGCGATTTGTCGCGCGCTGTCGTCGGAGCGGTGACGTCGTCGGTAGCGAGAGTGACACTTTCTACATCGCCGACACTTAGCAGAGCGCGCGGAAGCTCTGGAAGTTTCTCGCTTAATTGAATGTGGCGGAACACACAATTTGCGGTTGTTTTCCCCATAGCAAAGTCGTCTCCGGCTGACATCTTGGGATAACGACATTGCTAACTCACATTACACAATGAGTTACTGAGCCGACTTTGTTTTTATAAGTTAGATATCGGAAAGTCAGTCGGACATTAGAAATGCATCGCCGCTAAATTGACCTGTTCAAATTAGACTTACGAAATTTATCCCTCCCTAATTTAGGGGGTCTCTCGTTGCTGGAAAATCGCGCCGCATCTGAGTGGAAAAGGCAGCATTAACGATTCGAGCCGTCGATAACAAGCCAGCAGGACTGAGATGGTTAGTTGAAAACATCTTGATTTTTGGTCAATATCAATTACTAACAATTGCATATGAAGAGTCCCTAATAATAAAATCATATGTCTGCTGACCGTAAGCCTACTTTTAATCCTTACTGATAAATCTACGTGCGAAAATAAGTATGATTGTAACATTTTCAGGACTTTTTGATTCAATCGATTTTGATGGTATTTGGTATACCAAAAGTTTGAGTTTTATGAAAGAACATAGGGAAGTTTTTACACCAGAAATGTTATGTTGATAGATCCCACGGGATGTTAGTTGACGTCATAAAGACCGAACTCCTTATGCATCTTCTTATTCGGATGAAGCCACGTCCATAGCCATGGATGTATAAATTTAAGTATGCGTTTAATATAAAATGTTGCATTAAAATTTCTATAATATCTTCTGATTTCGATTTTGATCGTGTCTTAAATGGCTAGCCTAAGGACGTGCCATTGATCCAGCCTAAAATTGTAAGAAGTAGCCTCTTTTATTTTATAATCGCTGACTAAATTAGACTAGGACTAAATATTATTTATTATTAATATATAAGTCAAACAAAAGAAATAATAGAATAAATATAAGACACAAATTTTATGCGATCGTGTAAAAAACAATGACTTACTAAGATTACAATAATGGGTTTATTAATGGTACGTTTATAATAATACTTATGAGATTTAAAAAATAAATTGTTACTTTATAGCATTAAATTAATTAATATTAGTATTAGCACGTAGGTATAAGTTAAAAACAAATTTATTACATATCGTGGAATAATTGTCATAAACCTATATTGAGCACAGCTTAATAAATATATGCGAAATAAGTATATAGTTGACTATAATTATATATTTCTATAAGGAAACGGTCAGTAGACATACCTACATACATACATACATATTTGGATGAACAGGAAATATTTTGATGACCTCAAATCAAGATTTAATTACTGTTTACTATTATGCCAGGCTTGTTAAAACGGCCCCTGGCTGCCAAAGTAAGACAAGAAAAGTAGGTCATCATCAGTATCCTACAGCTTAAATCTATTTGCTTACCACTTTCACACAGTGTACTGCAGTTATTGTCGATAACATCCGCCAAAAGTGTACACCACATATGTAAGCGATTACAATAGGTAATTTGACAGGCGTTATAAACGAATCTGCGCAAATCGATATTCAAATATCGATTATGTTTTGATTTGGTAAACTATAATCCATTTCACCTATGATGAGTTCCCTGATACTTTGAATTTGACGTTAATAACTATGCATCCGTATGACAGCCATTCGATTACTTAGTTTTTTCAATTCGATAAAATGTTCTAGGGCAGTTAAATCAACTTTAATATTTCTTTTTTAAATCCATATTAAAATGAAAAAAACATATTATACGGTCGAATTCAGAACCTCCTTTTTTAAAGTCGGTTGAAAATTATATCAAACTATGATTTTTTTTTTATAATAATACTGGTATTCTCACGTAAATAATATGCAGATATGTCTTAAGCGCACGCGATTGAAAGACTCGGAATAATCCATATAAGGATGTATTGTTTTTATTTGTGTCTTATAATTTTTTGGTTGAAATGTACGCTTGTAAAATATCCTGAATCGATGACAAGATGCCCGCCATATCTAATAATAATGTGATGTGAACAGTAGTATCAATTTCTATGAGTAAACTTTCCGATTCCCGTAGAATGCAAATCATACATTATTTTTACTAAATTTAATTTGGTAAGTAATAAATTTTAAAAGAAAATTAACAAATCGTGTTTACATTAATAAATGGAGATTATTAATTATGTTTGACAATAATGTTAGCGTATATAGTTAATTATGTTTAAAACTGAATATTTTGATTGGTAGAAAGTACGATGAAATGGAGTATTGACATCTATTACGGGAATCATCTTACGTGAAACGGACTATAATTGATATATGTAATTACCAATAAGCCTATTTTGGAGGCGTGCCGCAGAATATAGTCTCTAATCTGGTATTTATTAAAAGAAAAATCCAGTATTTTTAAAATTACCAGCTATAAAATGTATATAGCACGATTTTGACTTGCTTTAAAGTTATGTACTTTTCAATAAATAAAAGTTAACACCCACGTCCCCCACGCCTATTACGCAATAGTTAGAAGATAAAATAAAACGTCAAATATCCTATTGCAAAGATTTTCAGTAACGGCGGCGAGCGTGTAGGTCGAATTACTTTTCCAGTTTTACTATGGCACTGAAAAATATCTCACTTACCCTGGACAGGGGCTCGGGCTGTAAAAGATGGGAACTCCTGGCGTGGCGCGGCAGCAGGCGTGGGGCTCTGCCCCGGGGCCTGCAGCGCCTTCTGCACCAGGCCAGTCAAGTTGGCCAGCTGACGCTCCATCTTCTCGACTCGGAGGCGTTGGATATCGTCAACTTGCGTGTTCATCCTGAAATGCCAGCTTTGTAGACTCGATGAAGCTCAGCTCAGCATCAGACTAATCACGAGTCTTGGGTCTTACACACAAGGAGCATTAGTCACCCGTGATTACAATCGCACAGCTGTACTCGTTCGCTTTGCCGTTTCCCTAATTTATTGTGGCCACAATAACACAGCAAGGAATTTCAAAACGATAAATTCAGACACCAACATTGATGTAGCTTTCAGTGTCAATTACATTTAGAAGTAAATGGTTTACCAATTTGACAAATGTATAATGTTTTTTGCTCGACCACTGTATAAAGATAATATTCTCTATCAAATAGATATTAGTCAAAAAAGAGGCAACCGAATCGCTAGCTTCATGGGGTGATTATGAACATTGAAAAAACATAAAACAACATTTAGAAATGTACAGTTTGTCACATTATCCTCCCTCTTTGCGCCGTATTTAATAACCGTGGTATAGGAAGTTGAATTTACTTAGGTCAAAGCATTACTTAATTTAAATTAGAAAACCATCTTCCAGATTAAATTGCCGCGAGATATATTTGATACTGAGTAATGAATGGCGATGTTAGAAATGAACTCCAAAGATAACCTCATATGTTTTCAGCTCTATATGTATAATTTCGGAGGTAAAGTGATGAAATCAATGACTTCAGGAGATGAGTTGTCGCTTCAGGTGTTGTTACCTGGCGTCGTAGGGGGGCCTTGGCATGGGCCTGGGCGCTGTGGTGATGGCGTTCACGCCGTACATCTGGTACGCGTCGTCCATGATAACGCCGTCGCTGGAATGACAATGATGAAACAAATAAATGTTTACATCTGATGTACATATAAGTCCTATGGATTTCGTATTGTAGAAAGATTCGTGCTATTCTATTTAATTTTAAAATTAACTAGTTCTAGTGACAGGTTTAGTTAAAATAATTTTTAATGCTATGCAAACGAGTGTGACATGAAATCGTGGAGAAATAGTTGTTAAAAAGTGGATTTGATTGCGCAAGGCCGCCTAAATCGGAGTACACGGAGGTTTTGAAACACTCGTCTCACACTCAAAACCAACAAACTAATATGATAAGAGGGACGGCTAACTAAATGATCGACGCGTGTAAGGATCAAATAACCCTGCCAATAGAGCAGTGGTTCGAACCTAGATAATTAGCCTGAAAAACAACGATTCCTCACGGAGATATGCGAAGGATTTTCATGTAATGTGTCTGTGAATATATGCCTCGTTGAATTTTCAAAAGGCCTTTATCTATTTATCTAATAAGCAATAGGGCCTATAATCTAGAAGCAATTTTAACGATTTTAATCAATTTATTTAACGGCATAAAAATAATTTGTACGTATACTTAGTAAATCTGTTTAATAGTGGGAATGATTAACATTTGTCTTTGAAAATTAAGATATTACTATTTTTCTAAGCAAATATGTGGTTAGTTATGGATGTTTTTATTTGTTTCATACATAGTAAGTAAGATGTGCCTATAGAATTCTTTATAGTATTCTAATCCGAATACTTAGTCAAGCATCAATATATATAAATATAATTTAAACCAAGAATAAAAAAAATGGGATTATTACCTACTTTCCATAAAAGATAGTTAGTAATAAATATTTAGTATTAATGAACTAATTTATCAATGATTAAGCCAGGCTTTATAGCCAGATTTTGTAACTTTGTTCTCTAATATCTCAAAAATCCTCACGTACCTAATGGGCAAATTTGGATGACTCAATCTGAGTCAACTGGTATTATTTATCAAAAAGCAGTGACTTGATCCTGCACCAAAAACACTATTGGCCTTTAATTAGCCATATTGGTGTATGCTTCCCTATTATGTCTCTAATAAATGGAAAATAGTAATTCATCGTAGTTTATACCTGAATGTAAGTACATCCGATAATAACTTAAATTGCTTTAATAAAAATGCGATGTACATTATTGAGTTCAATATGTATATTTATAATGAAACGATTCATAATTAGACTGTGATTGGTATACGTTTAGTCATGATAAGTGGATTATGAGGAAAAAGCAGCAAGTGCAAGCAGCACAACAGATGACGATAGAAGTAAAGTGAGACTACTTACGCGGCTTCTTCGTCGATGACGGGCGTGATAGTCGCCCGAGCCGAAGCCGGCCCCAGGTACTGGGTGTAATACGGGTCCTCGTAGGGGGCGCGGGCGGCGCCGCGCTCCGGCGAGGACATGTACCCCTCGCCGCTGTGGCCTGCACCACCATCTTAACATCAACATTAACACGTCTCCCCACTCGAAAACACATTTAGGGAGCGCGCAGATTGCGGACTTTTTGTCTGCGGGACTCATGGACCTTAATTCATTGCTGACAACCGTATCCAAATGCATACAAGTGTCGCTCGAAAGTGATGTGCACATGTAAACATGTAACAATTCGCACACTGCGTGCCTTGGATTCTCGACGGACTTGGCTAGAGTTGTCCGCGGCAGAAAAAAGTTCGTCGTCTGTGTGTTCCCATAACTGTACTTCCTAAATATCAGAATAAATATCGGAAGCTACTTTATGTGTATATAGAAATATAAAGCATGCATATATATATTTAGATTATAAGTTCATCGATTCCAAAAATATTCAGTTACAAATTCTACTATAGCCACAATAAAAGAACCTGTGAGTCAATTTGGAAGAATGTGTCATATTAATCAACAAGATAAATGCAACGAATCGTGTCATTAATGAATTGAAAAACGTGTGGGTAATTCGATTGATGTGTAAAAGAAAGAAATCAATCGTGATGAATTTGAGACAAAAATGTGCCGTTTAGGTCTGAGAGCTTGAAGTTCGTCGTGGGGTCATCAAGTTGAGTTATATAAAAATAAACGTGCGTTCGTTAGCACAACAACAAGAGTTCAGATAGCAAGCGTTAGCAAATCAAGTTCGAAAGCGATAGTAAGTTGGTACGAGGGGTTACCGGGGATGGTGTAGAGTTGGTCGGGGCCCCGCGGGCAATCCGCTGCGAAGGAGAAACAGCGTTCGGAACCGCTGCCCGGAAGGTAAGTACGCAAGGGCTTGACTGGCGCTGGGGGACCTAAACATACACTATGCTGTACCTAAATCAAAAAACTCCTGACCTTCTGGAGCTTAAGAACTGAGTGATCGAAGTCTCCCAATGATCAAGTACCCACGAGGCTAAGTGAGGGAAATCGCCCAACTAACTATGCTATGCCTATGTGGCAACCCTGCGTATCGCCCATCACGTCTTGTGGACACCCGAAGCACGGTAATATTGTCTATCAGTATTGCAACTTCATATAAACGGACGAAGCGCGAGCTATCCTACGCGCCTCGGATCTCGGCATGCGCTCGGCATGCGCTCGGCATGCAACAGCCGCGAATGTGCCTCAATGACGAAAGGACGGTGTGTTGTTTTTACACGGTAACCGTAAAACAAAACAAGATAGAGTAGTCAAAAAAATCAATTGAAAAGTAGCTGCAGGTATCTATAACCAAGTAAAAGATATTCCTTTTTCTCCCCCCTGTCCATGTATCAAAAAACAATTTTTAATTAAGCTTTATATTCTAATGCGGATTTTTTATACTACTAATTTTAATATGTAGGTATACAATATAATATAATATATATAATAAAGGATTTTCGTACATCTTAGTCGATGCGCAAATTTATTGATCACAAATTTATAAGACTGATATGTTATTCAGTCTTTTACATCAAACATAAGCATGTTTTTTATTAAATCTACTTATTAAAAAAACGACATGCATTTTTATTGAACACTTCCTATTCCATTTACAAAGTATGTTATCTGTTTACATAAAAAATGTAATATTTACAACCACAAAATTAGATAGAAACTCAAAGTAGGCAGATGTAATTAAAATACTGTAGGTGGGCAGCCCTTTCGCGTATTTACGTACCGCGCGGCTGTACGCATTCATTTCAAAGATTGGGCCGAGTTACAATACTGATAGATAGTAATACCATAGTACCTATAACAAATTTTCTCTACATTAGGCCGACGGATATGTCTAGACAGGGCAATCGTGCGGGGCGTGAGGGAGACTAGCTGCATACTGCGTCGTTCTTAGTAGCTTGGGACACGTCTTTTAGGGCTATCGAGTCTTTACAGTTTTATTTTTCTTTTTAAATTAATATGGTGCAAACGACATGTTCTGTAAGTGCGTGCAATGGTAAAAAATGAAAATTAAAGTAAGGCCTTGTGTCGTTGGGTTTCTTGCCATTTCTTCCCCTCGGCTTTTACCGGGCCGCAATTGTGGTAGTTTTAGTGATTAATTTTATGATGTTCAAAAAGTGATTTTGTATAAGTCATATTTTGAACAGTGATGATGAAAATAAACTAGAAATTATTTTTTTTATTTCAGAAAAATACTATATATGTACTTTGATACTTCTTACTCCTAATATGCCACCCCTAAATCATTATTTTTTATAATTTCGCAATACCAATATCCGGATTCTTAAAAGACATCCAACTTCCAAATTTTAAATTTGTGACAACTCCTCCGTAGTTGCGTAAATACCTATACGGTTAAGGCGGCGGTATCGCCTACTAAAGTCCGGTCGCTCAGAGAATGCATTCCTGACAGGTTGTGATCGAATGGGCGGTGTAACTTTGAACTGGCGAACAATTTACGGTAAAAAAATAAATATATTTTATTTACCCTATTAATGAGTAATTGCATTAAAAACTGAATAATACAACAAACTTTATAATAGCCAACTTACAATAAACTTTATAATTAAAAAAAATATATATTTATATTTATTCAACAACGCAAATACATTTTTTGTCTTACATATGTACTATGTCTATCTGATTTGTATTCAGATGTTATTATAAAATATTTGCGTTGCAGCGTTATCGCAATACAATTACAAGGATTCCTACGATCATTCATCCATATTAGTTGTACATTTTGCATAGCGCGACATCAAAGCTATTATTTCGTAAATCTATATAGAATTTAAAAATGCGTAAATGCTAGAATGGAAAAGTTTTTATATTTTTTTAAACATTGCGAAATCAATAGTGTATGTGTGTGTGTGTGTGTGTGCCTGTGCTTGAGTGTATGCACGATCGTATACATGTGCGTTGTTATTCGGGTATGTTTAGGGATGTAAAATGATTACCTACATGCACTGGCAATTTGTCCAGGTAAAAGATGCGACTTGACTAGCCCTACGATTTTGGTTTTGAGTTCGTAGACACAGTTGTAGCTGCGTCACCGCACCGCTAGGCAAAAAGGCTTACCTCACAGCCTTCGGCAGTAATTCTATCTCATCATATGAAAGTAGATTAAGCCATACACGAGTTTTCCATTTTAGTTTCTGTACTGAACAATGTCCCACGAAACACGACGCGTTAACCTTATTATATATGTAAGGGTGCAAGTAAGCAGCATGTCTTTTGGCAAAACTTGACTGAATAGTAGGAAGAGGGAGTTTGTACATTCCCCTTCCCAGAATGTAATGCCAATTATAGACTGGCAAATGGCTGTGTGTGTCTTCAGAAGCTTAATGTTAGCAGCATTCATTAGAAATTTAAAGGCATAGATGAGTTTCCGGATCCTACCTGATGTCATTACTGTATGCTTTCTAAATGAAAGTCTCTTATCAAAGATCACGCCGGGGTACTTTATAGAGGAAGACCTGTTAACTTGTTCGCATTTGCATGTTAAATTGAAAGACTGAGAGGACGAGCAAGAGTAAATTTGGATATTATTAATTTTAGATCAAGATGCTGCCGTTTTATGGAAATATAAAAACTTGTTTTTTTTTTTAGTTGAGCTAAAAGCTGGACCAACAAATTTAAATACTTAAATATTGTATGTTATTATTCAGTGCCTATTTCAGTATCTCATAATCCTTTGACTTGGAAGTTTATGCTGTCACATTAAAGTCTAAAATGTCACGTCATTAAATATGTTTAAGAAACAAAATGACAGTTTGTACTGCGACCAACATATTTTTCTAACAAATTATTCGGTTGTTAATTTATGCTCAAGTTCATAACGTTGTGCAAGTGAGTGATAACTATGCGAGAAAATATATTTCGTCATACATGTTTTAGTTACTTAATCCAGGGTTATTCTGTTACTAGTGGAGTGCCGTAAGACTTACACCTCGGAATCCAGGGCAAGTCAATGAATCTTCATAAAAACTATTGGACTGCGTAGTTAAGCTCTTATAACAAAGTAAAAAAAAGATGTCCTCTCTTGAACAACAACAAAAAAAATATTAACTATATGGCGTGTACCACGCAACCTGTATCAGCGAAAGTCACTGGTTAGGGGACACCAATACCCATCGATTAAACCCCCATGTATGTTCTAAAATTTTAAAGTTTTCGTGATACGACAATTTTTGTAAAATTTTCAAATTTGTTGTAGTGGTTAGTGGTTTTGGTTATGACTTTTTTGTTTCATGTTTATATAAGATATTTTTTGTCTATATTACACCGAAAGAGAATCTGTAAAAAACACATAATACGCATTTTTATTACGACTAAAAGTTCAAAAATCACAGAGTAAAAAATAAAATTTTGTTTAAGAGAAATAAGCAATACTATACTTTTCAATTTGAGAAATAGACACACTTATGTCCGATTTAATGACTTGTTAGTTATTTCAAAAACTTTGTAAGTTATTTATTCATAACTAGCTGTGCCAGCGGTGTCACCCGCGTTTATGGTTAATATTATAAAGACTATTTCCGTCATACATGATTTCTATGTAACTTTAACCATTAAGGCTGCACACGCGACGGAAGCTTAAAAAATGGAGTAACTTCTCCCGTTTTCCCAACATTTCCCTTCACTACTCTGCTCCTATTGATTGTAGCGTGATGAAAAGTATACTATAACCTGCCCAGGAGTATGAAGAATAATTGTACCAAGTTTCGTTAAAATCCGTCGAGTAGTTTTTGTTTCTATAAGGAACATACAGACAGACAGACAAAAATTTTACTGATTGCATTTTTGGCATCAGTATCGATCACTAATCACCTCCTGATAGTTATTTTGAAAATATATTTCATGTACAGAATTGACCTCTCTACAGATTTATTATAAGTATAGATTATTGTCCATTCATAATGTTTTGTAATAAATTTAACTATCTTTGACTGTCCTTACTTTAAACTGCATAATCAAGTAAAAATTTCCCATTGTGCACCTAATTTTTTGTATTATTTTCAGAGCTCAAGATCGGGAAAAAGTATGTTTTTTTTTCATATTGAAATGTATTGCTTATTTCCCTGTAACATAATTTTATTTTCGAGTTTGTGATACATTTTTGAGCTTTTAGTTGTAATAAAATGCGTATTTCGTATTTTTAACATCTGTTAAACAGTTAATTACACCTAAAGAGTGTAGCCATCTGGCTACACTGTTTAGGTGTAATATATACAAAAAGTATCTTAAATAAAAATGACACAAAAAATTTATAACCAAAACCACTAACCGATAATTCGAATTTGAACATTTTACAAAAATTATCATATCTGAAAACTACAAAAAATGTATTACTTATATCAGTGTCCCCTAACCACTGACCGTCGCTGTTACAGGTTGCGTGGTACACGACATACGGTGAATCATTTTGTTTTTGTTGTTCATGAGCGGACAGTAATTAATTTTTAACTTTGTTATTTGAACTTTTAACCAAGCAGTCCAACAACAGTTTTTATGAAGATTCATTGATTGACCCTGGATTCCGAGGTTTTACAATTTTTACGCCTTACGGCACTCCACTATACCAAGTAAACGAGTACCTTTCTAAGCCCTGTTTAACTATCTACAATTATAAGGCAACCATTTTTACCTACTTACTGACCTTTCTTAGAAAAAATAAATGTAATGAAACTTAGGAAAACATTGTGAATGGAAATTCTCTCCGTTTTATATTTCCATGGCTATTTTCGTTTGGCAACTCTGGGTGCTGCTAATTGGATCCGAATAACGTTAGGACGTTTATTTTTGGAAGAGCAATTATTTTTGATTTACTTTCTTCGAAAAACAAAGGGATAGCCTGGGCACAAAGAGTTTTTAAGGATAATGATTCAAGTATGTCTTCTTACCAGCTCCGGGCAAGGTCTTGACGCGATCAGCCGGCACGGGTGGGGCGGCCGGTGAGAAAGCCCTCAGCATCGACCCACCCCGGGGCAGAGTGCTCGGAGCCTGATTCCCGATATAATACGCAGGAGCCTTCACCTGCAAAGGTAAATCAATGTTAAACACACGCAACTACAAAATTTGCCACAGTATTATCGCTTGCCACTTTTGAAACGGATAATTGACCAATACCGACTGAATTATTATTTGAAGTAGGTACATAGGTAGTCTATTCAAGAGTGCTAAATACAGTGCAGTCAAATGGATAATTAATTAGTCGAATATACTATCCACCTGGCTACATTTCGCGATACCGCAGAACCAACAGAGTGGCATTTTAACATTGCTATTCCCACCCAAAACATTCAACAAAATAACATCGAATTGATGTAATCATAGGAAATAAATTCACGACTAAACAACGCTGACTAAGAGGTGGACTATAAATTCTTAAGTTTGACCAAAGTTCGCATGGGGACTTTAAACTTAATTATTCATTAATACATACTTAACGAAGTTAAACAAGATCGAACATGCGGAATCGTTCAACATAAATGAAGCCAATTTACAATAAAACCTATTAAAATAATGTCAACAAATAACATTAAACATATCAACAATATGCTAAGTATGCTAACGAACTACTACTTCAGCATTCAAGACGAATGTAAGATTGGATGTTATTATGAAGCAGTATTAATCATCTCAAATGCACACTCAGGATGCAACAATGTATTGTAAGAAATGACTTTGTGGTTTACAAACACCAATTTATAACAACAACAACCACTGAAGCAGGGGGAAAGAATTGTTAGTTATCTGTTTGTTTTACAGTAGAAAGCACGCGGAGACCGTTAAGGATTGTGAGAATAAGGATTAACTGAAATTTCTGATTTTAGAAGGTACGCTTTTGCAATACTTTGAATTAATACTAGTGAGTAAACGAAAAGGAGCACGCATATGCTCAGCTGTGGAAAATGGTGGACAAAGCTTAAAATTTCATTCTGGAACATTGATCAGTACATAATCAGTACATAAATAATGTTAGCAATTGGAAGTAGCTCAGCTTATACTGGCTCAGGGGGCTTGCACCCATCATCATACAGAATTGTTTTGCATCATATACAGCAATGTTTTAAGTTAATCATTGTACGTATTTCATTGGTTTTGAAGGGAAGTTAAAATTTTCTTAATTCCATTAAACTTGGGCGAAATAGTTTTAATATCATAGCGATGGTAGACTTATCTACTATTATTTACGTCTAAATAATGTTAGAATGCGTGACTAAGTTAGAAACCTTAAATATTTAAAGTATATTTGTGGTAGTGTATTGTACATGTATGTTTGCATTTTTTAGCCAGTAAGCATTACAAATGACGTGGTCAGACATAATGGTGATCTATTTGGTACTATCAACTGCGAACGCCATCAACAGACCTGTTTATAAAGTAGTGTTAACGCAGAAAGGATTCACTCAGGTAATAACATTCCGCAATTTATTATGATTTGTTCATAATCTAATTGTCCTTATAACTGGTGCGACGAAGATTAGTAAAAACTCATTGTCCAAACTAAAGTGATGCGGCGAAATCCTTATTGAGTTTTTGGTCGAATTGCCTGTTTCAAGTTTAGTAAGAAGCTAAAATACGGTGTTTAGGTATTCAATAAATAATTGACGTGCTATAATCAGTCAACTCGTGGTCACGGTCTACGTAAGCCATACACAATCTGTGGAAGTGATAAAAATCTTTTTGTTTTCCAAAATATTTATGGATTGAATACACGTCAACTGAATAACTATAAGCTCAGTTTAAACGAATTCAAGACATAATTTGATAATAAATTGAAAGTGATTAATAAATGTCACAACCACATTCTAAAGAATTCATTGTCTTGGAATTCTTTGTTTTTTGGTAATAGTTGTTTATAAACTGTTTTAACTATGTACCTAAATAGTATATCTTTAGTGACACTGCAAGTACGGAACAATAAGTATGTAACTGTTAACCGGTCACGACTAGTTATGACCGGTCCATAATAAATTACTGACTATACTCGGAATTTTAATTCGATTCCAGATTTGACATTAGCTACTGTCATTTTGTGAAATAATGATACCACATATAATAGTGTAGTGATGAACACAAAAATCGATAAACAATCAGTGTGTGTGCCATCAGTGTGCCAATTAAAGACTAAATTATTGATTTTTATTTAAATAAATACATAATTACTCATAATAATTATTTAATAATTAGTAATCGCTGCTCTATTTTATAAAAAGTTAATATTTTTGTTTTTATATTAAAAACAAAACTTATAATAATAGAGCCTAGCCTAAAAAAAAAATTAGTAGGCTAGATATGTTAATTGACAATATCACAGACACATTTATAATAAATGTTACAGAAAGTTAAAGCGATAGCGATAGCGATGACGGCGACAATTTATAAAATAAATTGTCGCAGTCATCGTTTTTGGTCAAGCTGGCCGAAAATATATAATGTTTTCTTAGTTTTTATAAAAAAGAAATAAGAATAGAAAAAATGGTGTAGAAAAAAAGAATGGATTGTAACAATTATAATCGGTGACAAATAAATCATATAAAACTGAAAGTACGCGGTTTTACTTAGTGCACAAATATTTTGTGGCGGTAAAATCTTTAACAAATATATGTTACAATTTTGTTATTACAAACGAGTTCATAAAAAGAGCATTATAACTGTTTATTAGATTCCACAATTACTATTTTATTCGTTACGCGTAATGCATATTAGTATATAACCAGGTCAGTATTCTAGTCTAGGGGCATAAATTACGAATCTGCATTGGTATTACAATAGGGATGTTGACTGGCTAGTCAATTGAGATACTTTTTAAGAGCTGTCAAAACGAAATCACTTCATAGATTTTGTATGGGCTTGTCAACTTGTGACGTCACTAGTTTGTATAGTCAACTGAGTTAATTTTAGGCAGTTTTTGTAAAATTAAAAATCTTAGACTTAATATGATTGAAAATCAATAAGGCTTAACAGCATACTACGATACTTTCTTTTCAGAATTGATATTTCAAAATTAAATATAAATGGTGTCTACATTGTGTACGCCTCTTATTGGTATACATATAAGATCTCATTTATATATAAGTACTGTTTACAATAATGTTGATATGTATACTGTTGGTGTACCTTTCTAAATAAATAAATAAACATCCCAATTATAATGGCATAAACGCCTCTATATTTGTTATATGGTTACTACACGTTCCTAGTAGAATTTATTGGAGCATGTGTCACCTGAAATTCGAAAACTTTTGGACAGGCTTACTAGATAAATTGAGTCGATAACGGTTGTTGTTTAAAATGTCCAGAATTTCTTACAATACTTCGTCTTTTACATGGTCTGAAGTTACAAGTAAAGAGTTCGTGCTATGTGTTTTATGTCAGTTGGTGTAAGAACTCGGAAAGGCCTTACAAAATATTTACGATACAAGAGCCAGTGACGCTCTTGTAAGTTTCGAGAATATAACAAACAAGTGTCATTAATCAACGTCACAACTGCAGTGACTTGTGGCCGAACTTTGCGTAACAATGTTTTTGTGATGACTAACAAAGATTTAGATCTCGCGATAGTATAATCTGAATACGAATTGTCTAAGAAGAAAACACTTTTAAAGCTAATATTGTATAAGGTTACTTCTCCTTTGCAGTTTCTCCAATACGATGTCGAGACGCCGCCACTGAGAGAGTTCACGTTTTGTACTTGGATTCGTATCTACGACCTTGGCGGTGACCAGAGCATTTTCACGTATGTAGGTAAGTACATTTTTGACCGTAAAAAAGTTGAGGAAAGTATTCTGGTTCTACATAAAAGTATCTACTTCTGTTCTACTTTATCATCATTGTTACCAACTAATGCACTAGTTTCTGAATTAGGTTTGTACTGTTAACAAAACTATCGAAACTATAAAGAATCAAATTAACCGCAAGTTTACCCAAGCCCACAGCAATAGTGTTTTATTATTAGTTCATATCAGTATTCTGAAAGATCACTATAACTGGAACATAAAAGCAAAATATTGAGCAAATGTTATTGCGTCGTCACAATATGACCCCCTTAAATTTGGACCTGTTTCATGTAGGTGCAACGTTGCTCAACAACTACTTTTGAATTTTGCCCGCATAAAATTTCAATATCTGACACCACGGTGACAATAATGATGGTGAAACCTCTAACGATATCGAATCACCGGTTGCCACTATAAAACTGGATGTGACCTTTTGAACTTGCCCGAATAACGTGGTCCGAAACAGTGGTAAATGTAAGTCGGCTCCGTCCGAGGTTACACGGACGTAGAACAATCAATCAGAGCCGGATAACCATCGGCGGCAGAAACAATTGAACGGCGGCTACTGATCACTCCGAATATAAATAAAGTACTGACCACCGAGGTCCCCGCTCACCTGCACATTTCATAGTCCGCTGAACGGGATGGGCGGTCGCTTTCAACCGATTAACCTTTGCGCACCTCACCACAGTCCTCGGCCACTCCAGGCACACCAAACGCACTGTTAAACTTTCTAAACTCCAAGGACGCAGCGGTATTTCGTTACAAAATATCGCTTACAAGTTTTAAGCTGTTCTATCCTCTCGTTAAATACGATTAGACCAAGTAGGGTGGCATTAAAATTCATAAGTGAGTAGATAACTTCGTAGTCGAAGTGTTTTTTGTCAGTGTGGATACCTACTTAATTAGATGTTTTGCAGCTAACGGAGACAATCGCGTGATTCGGCTGTGGCTGGATTCCGGGGGTCGACATATGAAAGTTTCGATTAACGGAAGGGTGTCTTCAAGCGCGCCGGTGGAGTTTGCGAAGGATGTGTGGCGACATGTCTGTTTGTCCTACCAGTCAGATTACGGCGCCTGGGCCCTTTACGTCGACGCCAAACTTATTTCGTGCGAAGTGGCGCAAAGTGTATGTACATCTACTTAAGAGTTACAGTGTTATTGTTTGTTCTATACCTATTAAACTTTGCGATACAGGATGTCAAACTTCTCACATATTAATCATAAAAAGCAATATTATACTAAGTCTTTGAGTGGCAAAAAAAATTGCGATCTCTAATCAGGGTAGGGTCATCGTAACTAAGATCAATCTACAGTTTGGTAAATTGTCTTCGAAAGGATGTGCCATGCTATGTTTTTCTTTCATCTGGCGCGAATCTTTGTTTACCATTTTTACCTGTCACTACCCCGAAAGTGCAATTATTCGCTTATGATGTAGACTGTCACTCTTGTTTCCCAACTCCAGGAAATACCATTATCTTTATCTTGCGAGCTTAACATTGGGAACGTAAGTTCTTGAGCATGAATTAATGTTCAACGTAACCTAATGAACTTATAAATCGATCTAGATTTCTAAATACAAACGACGATTCATCTTAGTAAAATATTAGACACAAGTAGTGAAAATGTAGATAGATTTTGGTGTCTGTGTGAGATAAGCAGCAGGTTTGAGCTATTGTTCATATACGTACCTCAATACTACCCACGTATTAATTTCCCATGTTAGTCTAAGACACAAATATATACCAACTGTGTTTCTTGCCTCGCATGTCATACCAAAAGTCGATTAATGGTGTACTGGGTATCGGAATTGTGATTATGTAAACGACGAGCTTGCCACTTACATAGATACATAAATACATAACATCACGCCTATAGTCCTCGAAGGGGTAGGCAGATATAAAGGGGCAATAGGCCTCTTTGACCAAATTCAACCAAAAATAAACCTGGGCTGGGTTAGATGGAAAATTGTGAACAAGGAGTGGCTAGCTTGTCGCCTACACAGTCACATACCAAATACCCGATATACCATTAGTCGCCTTTTACGACATGCTAGGCAAAAACCACAGTTGGCACATTCATTTTAAGTTCTAAACTAACATGGTTAAAGCAGATTATTGCTCTTTGGACCCTGACTACCACTTCGGGGATATGGTATTGTATATACTTATAAGCAGATTTTATTGATACCTGCTTTATTCAGAGAGCCCATTCATGCTACTTAATGAGCGATAGGCCACGTCAAGCATGATTGAAACCTGAAAGAGTCACCTGAGCATAATATTCGAGAAGACAAATGGCCGCATAACTTGGCCAGCTAAGGTCAGAGTGTTCACGACTTAAATACGGTGATTATGGACATGATAAATCGATGCGGACAGTAATTACGAAATCAGATCTCGTGGCAAGGCCGTTATATATGAATATCCAAACACAGATTTTTTTAAGTAATATAGTCACCTGAGGGTATTAGCCAACTAGAGACCTTGATGAATTAGATCAAATTACCAATAGCAATGTATAATTAAGCCTTCAGTATAATTAATTAGACCATTTATTGTTTACAAATTGTTTTCTAAAAAATATTTTTTAATTTGCAGCTTTATGGGTTCGTACTACCTAGAAGCGGTAGTCTCATTATTGGATACGGTACTGCGGACAATGGTAATAAAAATATATTATTATGATATTTATACATCTCAGCACCATTTTTCTATACTTAACAGGTATAAGGCGACCCAATCAATTGATTACAGAAAGTTTGAGGAAGTTTGACCGATCTAACCGTCCTAACCGTTAATTGTAAAGCAACCTAAAGTTAGACAGCAACGGCTGACATCTATTACTTAAGTTAACAGGATATGTGTCCACCTATTCATTTTCGATACCAAGCACTAGGTTTCGAAACAATTGTCGCTTAGATAAATCTAGCGGTAAAATGTGCCATTTAGTGTCCTTAACTAACCGTTACTTACTGTATTATAAAAATGATATAACTGTAATTTGTTACATTCTTATGTGCTTATGTACAAATGACGGATTTATTGTTTTACGTTTTCAATGACATGTATATATTTCTGTGCAGGTATACCGAGTGGCTTAGAAGGAGAGATATTCGGTGCTAATATGATATTAGCATCGACTGTAGAAAGAAATCATACGACTAAAATGAATCACTTATACGATCAGAAATCATTTCATCAAAATAAAATCAAAAGTAATGACAACAGTATCAAATATATAGTCCTAAGCGATTTACAAACAGATGAGATACATAATAATTTTGAGAAGACACAATCACCAGTCACAAATAAAACAAGAAGTTTCATAAGATTGAAAACTCCCCACAGTCATGTTGAACATGACGTGGGTTTAGATACAGGACCAAGGAAAGTAAAAACCCTCGATACATCAAATGAAAAAGAGATCTTTGATTTTCCACACACAAGTGCATTGCATACAACTAGTGAAAAGAACACAATGAATTTTTGGAACATAGTTAATCAGGCGGGACATGAAGGAAAATTTAGAATACATAAGAAACCGAAACCGGCTAGTGAAATTTCAGGATCTAGTACGCGAGATTTAGCAATGATATCGGAATATGAGACACCACCACCACCACCATCAGCAATATTGCCATCGTCATCACCAGGGATATCACAAAACGAAAATTTGCTTAAAAAATCCAACATTGAAAAGTCACCTATACCTAAATCTATTTTCACTGGAAATCAAGATTTAGTTGGATTCAGTCCACCACAGTTACAAAGTAAAATCAAAGTAACTAATATATTACCTAATATTGAAACTCCACCTCCTCCTATAAAAGACCCAAAAGTTTACGGCCAATGGACAAGTTCCAAGTTTGCAGGCAGTGTTTTGAATTATCTAAAGAGTATTAATTACTATAATAAGGATAAAAAAACTCCTTCATCAATTCCACTAGCTAAAGGACCTGATAATTTTCCATATGCATCCGAATTTAAAATCACAAAGCTTCGTCCACCTTTACAATTTAAAAGAAGGAACTTCATGGATCGTAAAATTAAAATAAAGAAACGAGGCATAACTGAATCGCCTCAGATAAATGTGAGAATAGTCGAAGAGGATTTAAGAAGTCTTGTTTTAAAACAACATGCTGAAACTCATCCCAAAGTGGTAGATATTACAAATCGAGGTAACCCAAATAAAGAAAGTGATAGGTATTACAGAAATACTGATAGTCAAATATCCATAGAAAATCCAGAAAGTAAAGAAGTGTTTAAACCAAAGCCATTCAAAAGTACAAGTGCAATACAAAAGAATAAAGTATTGGCAGATTACGATGTTTACAAAAATAATAATTTAATGACTATTCTTCCTTTCTTAAAGTCGTTGGAATATTTTGTTGAAGATTCTCAAAACACTGGATCCGAAAATGTGATACGTAGCAGTGAGAATGACTATACGAAAAGGTTATCGAATATGTATTCTAAAAGCTTGTCAAACGCAAATAAATGGCACAACGTGAAATCATACAGTAATGACTATACACCTCGGCGCATAAACGTAGACTCAGAAGAAGGAGCGAAGAGTGATATTGATGCAAAAATAGCAGAAGCAAATAAAAAACATCCATCAATAAGACTAAAATACAAACATGAGAATCATAAATTGGTACAAAGTAACGAAGACCCGGCCATTTTAAAAGGGAGAGAGCTCGCCTTAACTGTATCAAATCAATCTAACAACAAAGGAGAATCTATTTCACTTGTTAAATATAATCATGGATTTCTACCTTCCCATGAAAAAAAACTTAAGGACTCCGAGAAAACCAGGCAAAATCAAAATCCGAACTTCAAACGTAAAGGGGTAAATGGCAAAACCAACTTCAATAAAAATGTGAAGCTGGGAAATGCCCTCAATGAACGTCATGTGATAGGTTATAACGAAGAGCAGAAAAAGCTAAGTTTTGTCGGAGGAGATGAGAAAATACCTGACATCAACCGATACCGATCAAACCTGGACAACGAAAATATACACGTACCAGCTTCTTTAGGTCCAAGAGTGTGTAAGAATATTGAGCTAGACGACCGTGCGCTTTATGTGCAACCTGATCTAAGCATCGATACCAGTCACATCATGTCCCCCGTTAAAAAGAAGAACTTAGCTATAGAATTTATCCAGCAGAACTATAAGAAATGTTCATTAGAAGGCTCATTTTTCGAAAAAAGCTACTTGCTTTTCATTGATTGGAGTAAGACACCAGTAAGACTATTTGGGGGAGCTTATCCAAAAACAACAACGGATTTATGTGGCTTTTTCAAGTAGTCTATGTTTTGTTGGCCTGTTTTTACGATCTTCTTAAAACTTATGCGTAAGTGACTGTTATTAATATACAAATATAATTACTTAATAAACTGGAAATACATGTAAGTTGTTTATTTTAATAATATCCTAATGAAAAGACAGTGTAGGCGTAACAATACGTATATCTAGTCAATTAGAAGTTCAGCTTTTACAGTCATGTATTTTTAAGTAAACTTAGCCTTATGTACGAATTAACGTACGATACATACGTGATGGGCAAGAATAGTTAATTATGACCTCATAAGTGAAAAATAACATTGCTTTAAACAATCAATGTAGTACTTACCCAGGTTCACACAAAGACATTGTTAACACTTTCACAAATGTAACGAATCCGGTTACTCTTTTGCACGTGGCGCGTTAGCGTATAAGATAATATAATATACATAATAAAACGTAAATGTTATAATTGCGATACATATACGTACTTATAGCCCAGATGTAAAATGTGCGGCAAGCTTTACGAAAATACACTCTCATCCAGAGATTCGTTCGGAGACCATTGTTATTCAATTATTCCGCGAGTGTATTGAAAATTACACGCCTTGTGCGGCCTATTTGGTATGTCTACCCACGTTCGACGGTGATGAGGGGATTGTTTAAAACCCCCGCACAAACCTACCATAAAATGGGGAGGCATATGTCCGGGAACAATGAGTTTTTAAATGAATTCTTAAATTTTGCAGGCACCATTGCAATAGCATCTGAAACTACGACATGGCGATTTTTTGTTTATTTTGTTCCCAAAAACGTTCCGTCAGAATATGATATAGAAATTATAATATGAATATGAGACAAAATGATTGATGATGATTTACCTAATCTATGCATCAAATTACAATCATCATATCATCACGCCCGTAATCCCCGCAGGGGTAGGCAAAGTCAAATGGGCAACTGGACCCCTTTACCATATTCAGCCAAAAAATAAAACAATTGTTACCTACAAACCGAAATAACCCCATTAGTCACTTTTTACGACATGCTAGGCAAGGAACACATTATTTTCAAGTCCACAAGACACAATTTAAAGGGAGGTCCATCACGCGTCCTCAAAAAGTCAAGGACCCGAGGGAAGATTCAGTATTCTCAACGAGCCGGCCGTTTCGATGGCTCTCTATTTTCTTGTTAATTGCATTCGTGTTCCTGTGAAATTATCTTCCTTGGTTTTGTCATTTGCGGTCACTTGATTCAGATCAAAGTCGTGTCTTTTATATTATCCGCAGCATAATTTAAGTTAATGTCATATTTCAAAATTACTATATGGTTAGGTTTGTTTGCATGCGCACTGTTTGCTTAACGCTTACCGCACATCAATATGTTAAACCCCAATGAGCCTTATTCCTCTGGAGGTTATAAAAAATCCGCTAGAGGCAGCACTGGTTGGGTGTACAAATAATTTGATACGCTTAATGGCAGCAACGATAAACATTGAATTTTAAAATCAAAAAAGCGAATAAAATGTCTAAAACAAACTATTTTGCCTATTAAACATTGTACATTCGCGATTGCACTGCTGACAGTCGATAAGTATGGTATAAAACTTTTGTAAATCTCACATTGGTGAGAAATTTTTCATTATTTTTCATTATCAGATAATGATAAAAACGGCCTTATATAGAAAATATTAATCTGTTATCAGTATCATAGTTTAATAACTGTTTATTTTATTAAGATTTTATGTACAAGAGGTATATCTATTTACATATAAAATAAAATAAATTATTTAAATTTCTATACGTATAGAAAATATTAGATACTTACTATTTGAAACTAGCGGCCCACCCCGACCTATTCCTTCGGAGAAAAAAGGCCCATTAAAGTGATACGAGTTATTTTGCGGAACCTAAATTTGTTATGTAATATTAAACTTAAAATGATTAACGGACCGAGGGACTTAAAAACAAGTATAGCATCCTCATCAATCTTTCCAACAACGTATAAGAATATAGATGTTAGAATTGTTACTTAGCTCTATATAATTTAACATCTAAAAATCTGTACTCATAAAGACGTATAAATTAATGCGTTGTAATATAATGGAAGAATTAACGTCGACACCACAATTATTTTTTAATTATTATAACTTCCTTAAAAATGTTATGGAAATATTACACCCAGGCATAATTTTTATTGGCTACTGGCAAACTATTTAACGGTCTTAAAGGAATAAATAATCAAGTTGTAGAAATGAAATTATTACAACAGACGATGTAGTTTTTTATAAATAATTTGAATTAAATTATCATTATTTTGTGTATCCAAAATTCCAGCGATGGGACCTGATTTGCTTATCAAGCTGTTCAAAGACCTCAATTGATTGCGTATCACGAATGAGATAAATAGTAATAACTATCTAAGAAAGGTACGATTTCGTTAGCGTATCTCGACTCCTATTTATATTCGTACGAGCACATAGAAGATCGCCCGGCTCAAGAGGACTTGAACCAATACCCCGATATGAAGCGCTCATCTACTAAGACACGTCCGTTCCAAAAGGAACTAAAATAATTTCTTCAATTAAACAATTTAAACGGTACAGTTTTGATTTGATTGATAGGAGTACAGTCTTGCAAAACGTGTTTTGATTATTATCAGATTAATTGGCATGGCGTCTTTACGTATCACGAATTATATGTATACTCGCTGCTATTTGCGAAATAGTCCTAGCGATGAAAATTGTGTCGCTTAACTAAGTGACGGCCTAAGGGGTATATGGGGTGGCAAGCAGGGCTCGCAACGTTTTTTTCGCAGAAGCGTCTCTCCTAAAGAGGCCTCGTGCTGTTCCGCAATATTTTTTTGGATATCCTTTGTAAGTTTATCAGAATGTTTGCTATAGATTTGATTTCATGTTTTTTATTTATTATTTAAAGTGCAGCAATTGTTATGGATATTTTATTTAAATGTTAGCTATTACGACATAGACTCTATTGTTTGAATATACAATTTTAAAGCTCTAAATTTATTTATTTATTTACTACTTCTACTTTAATGCTTGGCGTAGTTAGCATTAAAACATTTGTAATTAGTAATCATCATTAAAAATAATTTCAACTCGCAAAGGCGTCGCAAAGTATTTCTGCCCCGGGCCCCACAAGGCTGAAGCCGGCCCTGGCTTTACTCTTCAGTCTGATTGGCGTGGCTGTGCAACGAGTGGCGTGCAACTTTTAATAGTCACACCTTCAGGGCATGGATCGGTGCTAAAACGGCCATTATGATTCGGTATGGTGGCGTCGAGTGCGAAATGCGAGCGGGCGGCCATTACGAGTGCATTCCATGGTTTGTTTGTCTTACCTACTCACAGTCAGAATTTTTCAACAGTCGTCCAGAGTTTTGTCTTGTACATATATTTAGGTTCCTTTTTTAACAACTGTAATTTTGTGTTTAAATAACACAAAATAACAGTTGAATAAATTACAATACAGATGATATTAACATTACCACGTACCCACACTTACACACTTCTGTCTGCACATAATATAAGTGGCTAAAAGAACAGACTAGATCTAGTCTAGGTACTTAAGCATCAATATGAATTTATTATAAAATTTTATTTTTAACAATAAAGTTATTATTACTATTATTTTTCTTTTTCTTTTTTAATCTCGATGTTTGGTCATCGGTCTTACAATCCGTAGTCACGAGCTACTTCTACTTCTGGCCAAAGTGATTACAGAGTCTATTTTATGTATTTAAAAACTTTCTGACGATCCTGCAGGTGTTGAGTATGCATGCTTTTTGTAATTGTGCGTAAGTGTATTCTGGCAATTGCATGCTTCTGAGGGACGAGGACAACTGTATGGGAATAACACCTGTTGGTGCAATAACTATGGGTACTATGGTTACACTCTCTAGTCGCCACATCCAGATTTCGTCTTTTAATTCAACATATTTGGATAATTTTTCGGCTATTGTTGTTTGCCAGTTATGTGTGTTTGGTATGGCAATGTCAATAATTTAGGCTGATTTATTAATTTTGTCCACGAAAGTAATATCCGGTCTATTAAAATGAACGGTTCTATCTGTTAATATGGCTCGATCGAAATAAAGTTTATGGGTAAGTGTTTCAAGGACAGCTTCTGGTTTGTATTTATAATAGGGCACTGGTGGGTGCGGTAATAATTTATATTTTTCTGCAATTAGCTGGTGTATGATGTTTATATCATCGCCTGCTTCTGTATTCTAAGTAAAATTCTGAATGACATTGACTTATCGGTGTTAACCCTTGACATTACCGATGGTTCTCTATTTTATCTCATAAATCTTTTATCCATAATCTAACGTGTCATAATGTTTTGTGACATAATCATCACGACGTGTCCGAATGAGAAGTAGCCCTAACTTTATGTCTCATAATACTACTTTCCCTAAAATCGAATTCCCTAAATATAATATGTTCTAAAACTTTTTGCTATAAATATTACAATCTATAATATTTAAAAGACATAAAAGGCTTTTCTATAGGTAATAATTATAAGTCCTAACGTAATGTCTCATAATATAATTTGCCTGAAAATCGAAATTCCATAAATATCAAATGTCCTAAAGTTTTTTGCTATAAATATTACAATCCATAATAATTAAAAGTCACTCTAAGTAATGCAAGTAAGCATGCAGCATTCAAGCAAACAAGCATGCAGCATGCGAGCAAGCATGCAAGTAAGCATACAACTTGCGAGCACACATCCTTAAAATAAATGTTGTCTTGGATCCTTACATATACAGTGACGTCAATATCCATATCATAGAATTTAAATTGAGAAAATTTTACACGGCGGGACGGTTTGGTATGAACTAAAAATATTGTTTCATAACACAACCTCAACTTTTATTATTCTGGACACTAGAATTTGTTTTTGATGGAAAATATCAAATCGTCGCACGCAAGCAAAGGTTGGTATATTTAGTACGCCCAAAGTATGAACCCTGAGTAAAGGGATTGGCCGATTTAAATCTCAGAAAAAATTATAAACTATGATACTGAATTTAGGAAGTTTTGTTTCTACAAGAAGACGCCTAATCTTCTTAATTCTTAGAGGAACAAGACAAATTCTTTCACAGTTACCGATTCTTAATTATTTCGACTTTGTTTCCTCGCAAGGTTCATCGACATGCTAGTGGTATATCTACACCAGGTACATAGATATGAAAAATCTAGAAGAAAGTGCCCGGATTTAAAACAAACACCTCTGGAATCTTAGGTGCTTGTTCTTACGATCGAGGTACACCATCCATCAAACCTTAGATAACTAAACAAATATCCATAGATACCAAATTTCGATACCGTCATGTTTATGATAAAAAAATTAACCATGAATTTGGCCCTTGTGGAATTGGTACCCATGGCCTTTGTGACCACCGCGAACTAAACGAGCTAGAAATATATTGATTGACAGATTGATTCATTCGAAATGAACAGTAGGTATATATTGACTGTGGCAGTTAATACTAGGTCAAGATAACCATGGTACTTTCACTCTGATAAAGAGGATCGCCGTGGGGTTTAGGGAGTATAACCCGGCCACCTACATCTTTTGACCGAAGAAGGGACCTTTGGAACTGGGAATACCGTATACCTCGCCGCTCCCTCGAGCGGCGTGACGGGGCGTAAAAAAAACAATAGGTATACCTACACATGGAATCGGTTTTAATTAGGTATGGTAAAGTTAAAAGAAATGAAACAAGCACTCGAATGGAAATCTTGTGGTAATTTGATATAAATGCACCCAACAAATGTAACTACTAGTTTGGTAACGATTGAGTAAATGTTGAACCACTGTGAATATAAAATAATGAAAATGTTTGGCCTGGTTTTAATCATTATATTTTGACAGTAACTGTTTAACTGTAATATTACGGGAATAGTCCACCGCACGTAGATATATTAATATAATATGTAAATAACAAAAACAAGTTTCGTTAATTGGGTAATTATTTTAAAGTGAAAAATACTTTACTGTTTAATGATGTACGAGTTTATGGTTACGTACACGGAGCAAGTGTTACGTACCATGTGATAGCGTTATCTATACTTATATTATAAAGCAGAAAGGTTTTTTTGTTTGCTTGAACGCGCGCTAATCTCGGGAACTACTGGTCCGATCTGAAAAATCCTTTCAGTGTCAGATAGCCCATTTATTGACGAAGGCTATAGGCTATATAACATTAACCATAAATGCAGGTGAAACCACGGGCACAGCTATTTACTGATAAAAAAAAGGTGAATGTAATGAAAATAACATTAATTTATAATTTTTGTTGCATCTCATGTTTTCAGAGATAAAATATACGTATCAGTAACAGATTCATTCTAATATTCTTCAATTAATTTGCTTTTTTATTTTGAATGCTAATTTTGAATATTTAAATTTAAATTAAAAAAAGAAAACAAATACGTTCACTATAGAAATCTGGAAGCGTTAAGTATTATACGTATAAAATATTATAAGATATTTATTAACGACCTTATAATATTTAATATATGGCGATTACGTATCAGTAATAAAGAGCCAATATGCATGAAGTGCCGGTTGCAATCCCAGAAAATTACCTCTAGATTTTTACTTCTGGTTTATACTTTTGAATCGGGAAATCATGTAGCATCTACGTGTTTTTTCCACCATGTTTTCATTTGTTTGATATTCCTATATAAAGGTTACAATGACGAGGGCCAGACAGTAGCTTCAATATAATAACCAAACTCAAATCTAGCACCATGGTCAAACTATGATCAGAACATAGGAATGCTAGAAAAACTAATGTACTATAACCGCAAAACCTACCTATTACCTAAGCTTCGTAGATATTTCTTATGTAATATGGAATTTACAGATATTGGCTTTATTTTACTTTAAAATAAAGCCCAGTAGTTGATATCGCGGCTTGATAAATGACTCAAACTACAACTATGTACATCATACCTCTAGTTAAGTCACAGATTATTATTTAATGTATTCTGTAACGCGGAACTAAAAGAATTATATCGAACGCTGTGCGTACAGATTGATTGATGGTATTAATTAAATATGCATGGTATACATAATTGGACCGTAGACTATATTATACACATATATATTATTCAATATAGTATAGCATTCAATTTAAAATCTGATGTGTTACTCATGAACAGCAGCATTTAAAGGAAATGTACTGGATGGATTTGTAACGATGATCAAATTTTGTCTTGTTCTCCTGCCTAATGTTAATGAAGGTCAGGCATCTACTAGGTATTATAATAAAACGGTTATGCTGGTTTGTCTATTTATTTGACCGGGATTATTTCTGGAAATATCAGTCTGATTTTATAAAGTCTTTTTGCATTCGGTAGAATATGTAAAGAAATTTGGGGCCTAAAATTTAGGCTATATACAAATTGTTCAGCTGATTGGTTATTTTCTACGAAAAGTAAAACAATATTCTAGCTCATTTTCTAACATTAAATTGGTTCATTAGAATAATTAGTTAAATACGTAGGTAAGAGGTTTCGAATAAACTATAAATAACCTAGTATATCCAAAAGACGAAATCTTGATAACTGGTCACAAAATGAGGACTCCATACTACATTTAGTATTTTCAAATATGACCTCAATTGGGAACGGAATGCAACACTTGCACGTATTTAAACGATAATTAAGAAGTATATTGTGATAAGAATTATGGTTAAGCCGTTTGATTGTAAACATGATCCTAGTATGATGGATGTGTTCACATATAAACTACTAACATAACCATTCGAAGTATTCACCTAATTGTATAAATCATCTATTAAGTGTACTATAAATTTATTATAATTTATACTTTTGGTTCGCACTTAAGCGGATTTCATTCGAGAACATTCCAATTAGGAAAGTTCTTAACAGTTCTTTACGTAACCGTAAAAAAACTTTACCTTAATTCGAGAACTATTAAAATGACACAAGATTGGTTTCGATACAGACATTTATTGTAACTATCAATTTGTTTCCTTTGATATAACAACGTATACTGTGAAAGCAGATTTAAAATAATTGAGGTTGTTTAAAAAAAAAATTGCTAGTGGTCAAACATATAGGTACATATTTGTATGATGGTATTTACCCATTTATTTCCTATTTGAACCGTAGATAAACCTTGGAGGGCCATATAGACCAATGGCAGATTCTGATGTCACAAATTTGGCATGTGTGGTAATTGCTACCCACTTTAGATTATTTTCAAATGTCTAATGGCTCTTGAATTAATTCAATGTTGTAAAACGATTTATTCGTCATGTGCTTATACTAGCCCAAGGATCAACTCCTCCATATTCCCATATTCATAAATATATCCCATATTCATAAATCATCATTTCACATATTAAAATCTGACAAAATGAAATTGAAGAAATACAAAAAAGTGGCGTAGCGGTTACGCATGCTCAACTGACTACCTACATATTAATTATATTATTAATTATTTTAGACAATTTATTAATAACGTACAAGTCGTTGATATTGAAAAATAAAAAATGATTTAGGGTCTTAAATAATGTGTATTTTTTAGTGAATGATGGCTTGGAATTATTTGTGACGCTGTCATTATTATAAGTTTAGCAATATTGCATACCAGAGGCTGTATGCCCGCTACGCCTTGTACGGGCTCGCAAGAGCGCACATGGTTCCCTACGCGCCCGTACTGGCCACTTAAACGCGACACGCTGCGTAAAAAAAAACGTGGTTGTCACCGGTGTGAAAAAAATGAAGATCATTTTCCTTATTGAAATTGCTTCCAAATAGATTGGTCTTGAAGTAATGAAAATAAATTTGCTTCTATTCTTATGTTAAATTTCTCCACAACCACTGAAGAATTGTTCTACGATCGACATATTGCCTTTTTAAGATATCACGAGGCAGTGAAATGTGATTGGCTTGAGCACTCGGCGTTGAGGTTGGATGAAGGCAGTCCGGGGCTGGTCAACCGAGGTAAGGTTTATGTTTCCTGGACTTCATTTTGTGCATAATTAGACGCTATGGAATTATTTTATAATTAATAACTAGCGGCCTGCCCCAGCTTCGCACGGGTGGGCATTTATTTTCTAACCTAACGTAACTTTTTATTAAATATTCTATAGCCTATGACATAGGCTAATGATAATTAGAATGCTACATTATCCCAATAATGTAGCATTCTAACTATGAAAGAATTCTTCAAATAGTAAAGTACATACAAATCTTTCCTCTGTATAATAATAGTGGAGATATCTTTTGTTGCGACTTCGTGTGCGAAGACTTTAGAATGAAGTCAAATAGAAAAGTCTTTTACAACAACAACATAGTAACCGCCGAAGGGGTGGGCAGAGTCAAAGGAGCAGCAGGTCCCTTTAACCACATTCAGCCAACAACAAAACTGGCTGGGTTAGACGGAAAATTGTGAAAAAGTTGTGACAAGTGGCTAGCTCGTCGCCTACACAATCACATACCCACAACCACATATACTATTAGTCACCTTATACGATATGCTAGGCAAGAAACACAGTTGGCAAATTATTTTTAAGTCCCAGACCAACATGGGACAATAAAAGTCTTTTATATATTAGAAAAACGCCATAAATACAAACAGGCACAGCTAGATTGATATCTACGTGCTAAGTGACAAACACACAAACTTTCACATTTACAATATTAATAAAACTAACTTGACTAGTCGTGTAAATGACCCCCAGGGTAATGCTAATTAAACCGAGGTTATAGCTTCCAGTTGCAGACACACCTTATCGTAAAGCCGTGACGTTTCACATCCTACCCAGACAAGTACATCCTTACTTAAATTATAAATGCGAAAGTATTACTACCTGTCTGTCTGGTACGTTATCATGTCAGGGAAAAGCTGTGAATATCTTGGGATGCCTTTATTGTATATCCTATTATTGTAGAAAGACTATCTGATAATACCTACTAGCATAGCAGTATAATTGCTCTTTTACAGCATATTGGTATATTTTAGATAGATAGGGCTTTCACTACACCCTGCAATCCCTTGGAAACCATTTAGGGATTATGGTCGTCATCATAATCATCGTCATCAGCCTATATTAATTTATCCAAAGCATATATATATATATAAATATGTGTGTATATTGTAACCGCAAGGTGTGCGTCTGCGTGATGCCATGCGAGATAATTATGTCATCCACGCGTTGCGGTCATCGCTTAAATTTATTACAATACTAACAATTTCGTACAACGATTACTTCACCGAATTGAAGATAAATTAAATTTTATGCTTCCCATCTTATTTTAATAAGCCTACTGACACACGGTAACCAAGCTTAGAGAACATCTTGGATTCAATAAAAAAAAATCAAAATTTAAAAAGTGACTAGCGACTAGCGACTTACCTATCAAAGGTAAAAATCTACGTTATAACCTAATATACATATTAATTACATTGTGACATGTAGAAGTTACTAAAAGGTAGTACTTAAAACTGGTATTCTACCAGTAATAACCTTAACTTTCAATCCATTAATGTCATTAATAAAATTAAAAAATCCAGTAGCCTAATGCAGTCCTTTCAAAATTGATCAAGTCACGTGGCAAAAGTTACGAGACCGAATTTGTTGTAAAACGCCGGAGACCGTGTGTAAGTAACAATTATTATGTGCAAATGGACACAGGAAAAGTAAAGAGGCAAAGTAAGCAGTCTAATTGTTCAAGCCACCGGCGGAAGAGAAAGCCGTATGCACTTGTTTCAAATACTTGATACAATACGCGAGCCTCTACAAAAAAAAGTGTAAACGGCACCGTCCTTATTGCGTGAGGTGTTAAGTCGAATATTAAATGAGCCCGCATACGTTTATGATAAAGGTGACATAATTATAGTTTGATAAGTAAGGCGGTACGATTATGTAATAGAAATGTTAAGTTATGCAAAGGGTATCTAGTAGTTAAACGCTGCCTAGAGAACACTGAAGAATCTAATTTGGTTATAATTCAGAGTGGTTACGCACGGCCTCGCGTTTTCGGAGATGAATTCATTAATAAAATTAAAAGCTAGTTATAAACGTAGCATACTTAATAAGTAACGAATAGGTAATTACATAAAATTAACACTTATTAATTTGCATTTAGAGAAAGTAAATAAAATTAGTCGCTTTATGAAGACATAACTAACTAACTAACTAACTAAACTTCACGCCACTTCCCTAGCGGGGTAGGCAGAGAGAACCGAACGCCATATGAAGACATGAGACAAGCTTTAAACCCAGTCATTATAACATGTAACTTATTTACAATCATTATACCATATAACATTTTTTTTTTAAATTTATAAGCATTTGAATCGGATTTACAGTGAAAAAATTTCAAATTGTACAAAAATATTTAGATTAGCTATTTATGTAATTATAATATTGTAAAAGTGTCAACGGTTTGATGTAAAAAACAGGTCGACAGATTAATCTCTCGAACTGTTTTGTAATCACTTCTAGAGCTTTTATCAAAAATTCATGAAATTAATTATGCTTAAAAGGTTCCACCGCCGATACATAATTCGCTGTGGTAATCCACAAGCAAAACGTTAATTGTACGAGTAGGTATATTCATACAATGTTTCGTATTGGAACAAACGAGAACGAACTAAGCAAACAAAAAAACCGGCCAAGTGCGAGTCGGACTCGCGCACGAAGGGTTCCGTACCATTACAAACAACTAAATATTCTGTGAATATTCAAGTACCCTACCTGTTACCGTTATTAATATCGAGCAAAAAAAACTCACGTCACGGGACTAAAATCACGTTTTATTGTATGCCCCTCCATAATTTCAAGTGTCTAGCTATCACGGTTCATTAGATACAGCCTGGTCACAGACGGACAGACAGACGGACAGCGGAGTCTTACTAATTTTTACCCTTTGGGTACGAAACCCTAAAAACCAATGTAACCGGATACGCCCATTAGCAAACATTTAAGTAAAACTACACCCATTACATTTTGACGGGTTCTATTATAGAATGAAAAATTCACACCGATGAAGGCATATAGAATTAGTAGCTAAGAAGCAGTAACATGTCGTGTTATAAAGTCACGAATTGAATGAGGTTTGACACAGGTCTGCAAAATGTCAGATGCCTACTAAAAGGCTTTCATTTTACATTCCGCCCGGCGGCCCGTTGGCAAGGTTTGTTATATAATTTGATTTAAATTAGGTACATCTTTATTATGGACGGAACTTGCAGAATTAACTAATTAATAACGGCATATCTGGAATTTTAAACTAGAGTATTCACTTTGACTGTTAAATCTAAGGCTTTGTTGGTCTGGGACGTAGAAGAGTACATAAACGGTGCTATTTCCATAGTATGTGGTAAAATACAACAATTTGTACATTAGTAATAGTCAGCCATTACTTTTTCACAACTCCTCACCCGATTTATATATATATTTTGATTAAAGTGGTTAAAAGATCTTAATTATTGCTCCCTGGTCTCAGATTACCCCTTTGGGGATTAGGGGGTCACAGTTTGTAAGGTATTGATCAGTGCACCACTTTAGTGTGTAGGTTAGGTCGCATACTGACGCGTACAACAGTGGGCTTATGATTAAGATCGCATCCGTGTAGGCATCGTTATCTTAGTCCTTCGCTGCCTTTATTCGAAATGTCTGCCGGCTATTGGTTTTCAGATAAGCTACACCCACATGAGTAATAATATACGTCTATTATATGAAACTTATAAGGTGTTGACAAGGGCTATTTATATAATTTGTTATTTTTATATCAAACAGTAAGACCGCTTGGTTCAGTAATTAAATACACTGGCCACGAAATGATAGATCGTGGGTTCGGATTTGGCAGGAGCAAATGTTTGGATGATTTGAATATAAAAGTAAGTAAGTACATACAAATAGATGTATTTAAGTTCACATAATATGTCTATTTAATAGTATATTTTTCAAGATATAATAAACAAAATTCTATTTTTTTTAATCTAATAAATATGTATTACTAATGTATATGTTGCTGTAATAGCTCGAACTATGGTAAATTTTAAGATTTTCCAGTAAAACCTAAGATTTACCAACTCTTAACGGTAAAAGTCCGAACAGGTGTACAATTCGAACTTTTACCACCATTTACTTAGTAAATCTTAGGATTCTTTACTTGGAAAATTTTACCTAACCAAACCTAACTAAGATTAGATTATATTATAGGTTAGGTAAGGTAAGGTATTTCTTTAATCAGGTTAATAAACCTAACCTAACTAACCCATAATATAACCTAACCTAGAAATGTTTACATTTACCAACTCATGTCGGTAAATCCTAAGATTTACTAGTAAAACCTAAGATTGACCAATATACGGGCTTTTACAGTATCATATATATTTTTATGAATGATAAATATTTATGTTAGTTTCTTTTAGATTTTTTCCTTGAACAGACAAACTTTAAATGTTCTATTATTACCTATTCTAATTCTAAATAAAGTAGAAAATTTACAAATATGCACCAGCTAAGCTGACATAAAGCTAGTTAGTTGTAATCTAGTAGTCTCGGTTTTGTTTCCACCTCAGCGTTTATTTAGTTGCATCCCTACTTTACACGATGTACAAATAATCTTTTGTAACTTTGGTTTTTGAGTCAGTCATAGGATTTTTACTAGCAATAAAAACGTTAAAGAGGTAATGAGTTTATTACACAGATTGCGCCATCTACTAAAAGTTTCAACAAAATAATTATATTTTGTAAAATCAGTTACAGTTATGCAACTAATAGATATTGTTGATTAGTATAGTTCGTTACTTTCCTGGCGATCAGGGCCACTCACAACAAAACGAATAATTAGGTTATTTCGGAACCAGGCCCTTTACGGTATCAACAAAATAATTTCCTTTTTTGCTTTAAATCACTATATTAACGTTTAACATGTTACTGTTTTAATATGTACTGTAACTAATTCTTGATAATCTCGCAGGTGATTTAAGAAAACATTGATTGCGCGAATGGGAACGGTTATTAACATCAGAAGATATTAATTAGCTCCTAAGATTCTGCAATCAACTAATTCAGACACCGCACCAATAAAGCGTCATGTGAGGAGACTGGGGAGATAAAATGAGGACGATTCTCATTAATATAAATTAGGTAGGATTATTGTGAGGCTTTGTAACCTCGTATCGGGCCACCGAGACTTGTAGCAAAAGCTTACAAGACCATCGATCGAATAACGCATTGTTTATTAGACCTCCTTGTGTGACACTCCGCTGCGCCACATCATTCGCCTAATCACTTCACTGCGCCGGAAGTGTCATCCTATGTCTTCAACATATATCCGCACACGAAGTATTGCGCGGGGCCACGCCATGAGACCAATTTTGGGTTAACTGTTGATGGAGTTAATGTGATGTCGAAAACATATTTGATGGTTTACCCATGTCTATCATGCACTATGTACATACATACATACATAACATTACGCCCAAAATCCCCGAAGGGGTAGGCAGAGTCAAAGGGGCAGCATGCCCCTTCAACCACATTTAGCCAAAAATATAGCCGGGCTGAGTTAGATGGAAAATTGTGAAAAAGCAGTGACAAGCGGCTAACCTGTCGCCTACACAATCACACACCCAATACCCGATATACCAATAGTCGCCCTTTACGACATGCTAGGCAAACCACAGTTGACATATTCTTTTTAAGTCCCAGACCAACATATGACAGTGGGGTGGGTTGGATGTTAAACTGTAAAAAGGGAGTGACAAGTGGCTAGCTCGTCGCCTACTCAGTCACATACCCAAAAGCCCGTAAACCATTAGTCGCCTTTTACGACATGCTAGGCAAAAACCACAGTTGGCACATTCTTTTTTTTTTTGTCCCAGACCAACATGGGCACTATGTAATGTGAGAAACTTGCGGTTTCAATCAATCTCAAAAGGACCCCTGTAAAATCCATATCAATATATCTAGAACTCCCAATGCACATTACTATATAATAGTATTTATCTTTGCTAATAGGCTAATAAAGGGCTAACAGATTTATTCAAAAACATTATCTAAAGCACTTAAAACAACGAATAGTACCAAGTATTTAAGAGAAAATAGAGGGTTAAGAAATTGTTAAACAAACAGCGAAACAATACTGTAACTGACTATATTTTGTAGTCAACCGGATTAACACTTCTCTTTAATTAGCAGTAGGTATAATTCGGCAATTCAATTATATCACAATATTTTTGTTTACTTTTTATGAAACAATAATTCGAGGCCCACACTCGAATTCATGCGCGTGCATTACAAAAGCCTCACAGTATTTTAAACCGACTTCAAAAAAGAAAGAGGTTCTTAATTCAACCGTATATTTTTTTTTATTATGCGTGGCTTACGATATAACGCTACAATTTATGTAACTGTTAAGGTTTAGCATTGTATAGGATATGGGTGAAAGAGAGAACACCAGCACGCACCAATCTCTGTGACTGTAGAATAGATTCTACTAGACAACAGATAGACATCACAAAATATGGAAATTCGAGGTCTGAGTACAAATGAACGTGTTCATGACACTACCATTTAGCCTTACCGGTAAAAGAACAGGTCTCTAACCGCTAGCCCAAGGGGGTCAAGCAAGAGGCTCGTCTATAGTCATCGTTTAATACTATGTATACTCTTGAAATTTTAGCAAATTAAATAATTTGAAATGTAAATATTGTGTAAGATTTTTGACGTTACATAGTTTTTTTGCGAACAATTACCTTGAATTATGCTCAAAATTATAATATGAGTAACAATGAAATGATACCAATTGTACAATGCGTTATAGTTAACAACACAAACAATGAATGTAACAGCGGATAATAATCGCGGACTAAGAAAGTTTGTCGTATTGTTTTATTATTTACATTGTGGTTAATTATGATCGCATCGGTTTTGCAACATCCTAACAAATTGCATTATTACACGTCTTTTATCTTCGCCCGCGTGGCATTCCATCTGTTAGAGAAAGCCTATCGAGTGTCTTGGGGGATCTATGATTTTTTTCGTATAAATTTCTTTTTTTAACGTATAGACTTCGGGTGTGCCAAATTAAATCGTAATCGGTTAAGAAGTTTATGCATATAAACGTAACGAACAGTGTTAGTTTACCAATTAAATCGTTAGTAAGGAGAGGTTACACTGAAGCGTACACTAAAGTCTATTTATATAGAATCCAGTACAACTTTACGGAATTCACCACGTAAATCCTAGCTACTTAAGGATAGGTATCATGATAAAAAATAGGCTATGATACTCTTAGATAGGTTATTTTATCATAGTGTGGTAATTTTAATTCGCTTATACTCGCAGTTTTTGTCTTTACAATAACAGTAAGAAGTACAAATCAAATATAAACGACATGGAACATAACATGCCAAAAACATATAACCACACATACATACGTATCAAAATTGTAAAGTGACAAAATATACAATAAAATGTCAAGTAGCACTTTATTGTGAAAAAATTACGTCAGCAGTGGCATATCCTTATATTTGCGTATTCTTATCAAAGGAAAATGCTTATGTTAATGCCCCGATACCTATCGTATGAGCGACGAGCAATGAGCGAACCGTTTACACCCATATCTATATAGAATTACGCCTGCAATTCCTAAAGGGGTAGGCAGAGTCAAAGTGGCACCAATTCCCCTTAACCACTATTAGCCAAAAACAAATAACTCCGAAATAAGAAAACCGCTATTAACTTGTGAACACGAAATGCCGTCACAATGTTAAAGTAAACGCCATGACTTGATATTTATCCTACACAACGTCACAGTGTGTGATTAATGCCGTTTTAACTAATATAACCACATAATAATTACCGTTATTGATTTATTCATCACAAATACTAGCTTTAGAGTTAGATAACAGTTCTTTATGTCCGTATTTTAGTTTTGTTAATAGACCATTTTGTATATCAACGTACTAAATAAGCTCTTGGTTTTCATATAAACAAGTGACAGTGTTTAGTCTTTCTAGAAAAGTTTAATATTATGTTGAATAAAAATTATATAAAGAATTTAAAAGACGCTACATTACTGTTTACGTTTTTAATTTGAAAGTATTCGATACTATACCATGGATTTATATTTTTGTAGACGACCAAAAACAGTAGCTTAAACTAAGTATTCTGGAAAATTCATTCGGAATAATCTCAAGACAGTAATAAATAATAATACACCCATTAGTACCCATTAGTATTAGACCAGTCAGTAAAGGCGTTGGATTGTAGTCACAAAATCATAGACCGTGGGTTTGAATCTTGAATGTACAGCCTTTATTATTACTCATGGGTGTTTATTCATAATGTAATATTTTAACCGATTTTTACAAAAAAACCTAGATATTACGGTTTTGTTTGTAAAATATGTATAAATAATCAACAATTATTTTTATGCGTGCCGATTTATGATTATAGTTGACATAATCAGAAGTCAGCGTCCATGGATGTATTTCACAATAAAATGCAGAAACGATTACTCAAAATCGTATTCGTCATTAGCAGGCAGACAGATCTAGATATCTACAGGTGGGAGAGTAAGGACCGTCCCTGACCCGACTTTCACTCTTTTCCAAAACATATAGGTACCAGTAACTAGCACTTGACCGCGTCTCCGTCCGCGCGGAACATAACAAAGATTTCTTATTTTACGTAGTACCTAACTCAAAAAGTAGCCTGTTTTACCCCATGGATGTTACAAGGAACAGCTGAAACCTAATAAAAAACCCTTGCAAATTGGTTCAGCTAGTTCGAAGTTTACCCGAACCAAACAGACAAACAAAATCTTATTTTTGTTAGTATAGGTACAGTAGTTACATGTATCTACTGTACCTATACAAGATTAATTTTAGCATATACTTAAACCAAATACGGGTCAAATATTTGTATTCAATAAATCAGTACATACATAAATATTATTGTGGTATCTCAAAAACTAGTTACAACAAGCATTTTGTGTTGCCACTTTGTCTTCGCACGAGTATGCGGCGTTTGGGCTTATTAGGAATAATAATAAAGGACCTTGTGACCTTGGTTGGAACAAATGATGCGCTCGCGCCATACAAATTTTAATACGGTGGAACTTTGTGGATGTGTAAAGCTATTTTTGTCAAAATATAATACATACATACATAACATGACGCCCATAATCCCCGAAGGGTTAGGCAGAGTCAAACTTATTATTATTATCCAATATATTTATATATTTAGTATTAAGCTGTTATTTGATGTTACAAACAGAAAGACACATACATTTTATTTATCTGTACACATGTATAGATATGCCAAACTTGACATCCAAGGAATCAAGAACTTTTTTTCACTACGAACTTTTTATTTTCGAAAGTAGCCTAGCGAATTAGATCACGGTGCGTAAGTATGAATTTAAATTACGATTCGTATCGGGCGTGTGTAGTTCGCACATTGGAATAAGATGGTAGGGCTGTTGTCCTGAGTGGGGTGAGTGTATGGAGATCCGTGCGACTCACGCGCAGTGTGAGTGCAGTCTGTGATCGTGCGCGCGCCGCTCGGGAGTCGCTACGTCCACCGTAAGTGTTGTGACTTAGTGGTTACGCGTATTCAAGTCTACGCATCGCGATTTCAATTTTGCTTGGCGATTTGTTATTTTTTTTCCTCATAACTTTTTTACGGTTCATTGGTAATTTAGTTCGATTTCACATCGATTGGTGTGTAATATCGATTAGGTGGCGATCGTCAATTGCATCGCAATGTTAAGTGTTTAATTGATTGATAACGGTTGCGTACTTACGACGTTCATGTGTAAGTTTTTTTATTGGGGATCTTCACAATATAAAAAACAAGCTCTCGACACCTAAATGACGTGGTTTTTTTTTCGATTAATAAGGTCGATAAATTATGACTAAAATGTATTTTATAATTTATTATTAATTTACACTGAATCAGAATCATACAGGTGTAAATGCTATTCATCCAATTTTTTTTATAAATCCAATACAGAAACACCTCACAGCATTGGTTTAATTTATAATAAATACATTAAATGTATAGCGGTGTGTTGATATAACACCGCTATACACATTTTATTGCTATTATTGAACGCTTTACTAACATTTGTAACGCGTGATATTTATAATTTTTTAACCAATTTAAACCGTATCGCTAGAGTGTACATAAAACATAAATATATTAACAACTTAAAAACGTTTTTTCTCGCTTTGCTTCTAGTTTTTGCGGTGAATTCAATTATTCTATTTAAGGAACAAGTCAGGTAAATAGCTTAGCCCGATCATATCCTGAATCGATTGACATTTCACTTACAAGTTGTTACCGGCAAAAAATTTGCGCCAGTAAACAGCAATGGAATAAAAAATGGACCGGAAAACGTTAGTCAGACGCAAGTTGAGACGAATGAAAGTGTTTTCGAAGTGAGGCATTAATTGAATCCTATATTATACGATTCTAGCTCGTGCGGGCATATCGGTCAAGCCACATGACGGCTCGCATAAGCAATGGATTATTTAGATGAGAAATTAATTTGAAAATATTTCATAAACTAACAAACTAACTCGCTAGTTAGTTTGTTAGTTTATGAAATATTTTCAAAAAAAAAATGGGCGGGGTAAAATATGAAATATTTTATCCATACCATATACATATACCATATACACACACGTCACACGTTATTTTTTTTGTGTATTTCTCAAAATGATTATAGAAGAAAGTTTAAGTAAGGGTAGTTCAAGTGTCATAATTGTCATAGATTTTATAAATAGGTACTATTTGTAACTTGCACTCATGAAAGTTACAAAAGTTTGCTGTTCTACGTTGCATTCTATGTATTGATTGCAATTTCCACATCTAACGAAACGAACTAGATGAGGGACCAAAGGCTGTTTATCCACTATTTCTCTATGTGGGGGACGAACAGGAATAATCATGATATTGATTATAATCCATGTACTTAAAAGTTGAACTTATTAACTAAAGCTTTATTACGCGAAAGATGACGTAAACAGAATATATTCATTCACTTCATTGCATTACGGTTTCGACTTTTACGCATTGCAAATATAATTATTGAATTAATAACAATCTGGATATCTATTTTTCTAATTAATCTTAAAATATATACGTCGACTACGAATAAAGTAATAGTTTGCAATTCTACAGATCTAAACTATGTAGATTAAATATGTGAGATAACGTATGTGAATTTATGTTTACATTTTAGCGAGTGTATTATCTAAATACACTCGCAAAAAGCTTTACCTAACTAAATTTTAGTCTAACTGAGATGACTCAGTTAGACTAAAATTTAACTGTCTATAAGAATCTTACAATCTCAGACCCTGATTTCCTACAAACCGTTTGATTAAAAGGAAATCATAAGGCGTAGTCGATCCCTTCCCGTTTCCCACTGAAATTGGAAGAAAATCGAATCGCAGAATATCTAACCATATACAATACCTATACTAAGTGTTGACAGCAAATACGTACTAGTGTTGTAAAAACGCTCAGAGTCAGCGCTTCAACGCTCGACGACCCTTGTGCACTTTAGAAACGCTCGAGTCGAGAACCTAGCACGAGAGCGTTTTATATGAAAACGCTCAATTTGAGCGCTGGGCTGGACGCTCGACTCAAACTTGAGCGTGAGCGTATTGCATGGGTGCAAAATTATAGGAATACATACAAACATAACATCACGCCCGTAATCCCTGAAGGGGTAGGCAGAGTCAAAGGGACAGCAGAGTGCCTTTAACCACTTTCAGCCAAAAATAAAACTGGGCTAGATAAGATTGAAAATTGTGAAAAAGTAGTGACAAGTGGCTAGCTTGTCGCCTACACAATCACATAGGTACCCAAAACCCGATATACCATTATTCGCCTTTTACGACATGCTAGGCAAGAAACACAGTCGGAAATTTCTTTTATAGTCCCAGACTAACACGTGACATATATATACACGGGATTATAGGAATGATATAGGAATAAAATAGGATAAATTATAATTAGTAATTACTAATTGTAGATTAGTGACTTAGGTAACCGTTTCGTACACCATTGACAATATATATACATCTACACTAATATTATACAATCGCAAGATTTACCACACAGACGAATATGAGACTATTATTATGTGTATTAAAATACCAGTAAAAAATAGAACTCTTCGAACGACTCGAGCGTTGTAGCTCGAGCTTCAACCCTCGCGAGCGTTAAACACTTCAACGCTCAGCGTCGACTCAGCGTCCAACGCTCAACGCTCATTTTTACAACACTACCGCGTACCCTTTTTGACCAGTTGATCGGTTTCTTGCCTTTTGCGCAAGCGACATGGAAAACCGCTCGAGTATTTTAAATACTTAAATAGGATAATAGGCAAGGAAACTAGATATTTTATCTGATACTGAATTATTATTGAGAAATGGCAGCTAGAGACTGGATGAGCAAAGCCGAAGAGGCCCAAGGCCCTACTGGGCGTTTTTGGTAACTATGGATTATTTGAATACTAACCAACTAGCTTGACGCTTTCCCTAGCAGGGTAGGCAAAGAGAGCCGCACGTCATATAGCACGGTCCTTACATACTTCACTTGCTTCTTTAACATTTATAATCCTTTTCATACAGGCTCTACGGTTGGTAACAGGCAAGATAATCAGTTAGATTATAATTTTTTTATTTATTTATTAGTCAATCAAACACTGACGAAGATACAATGCATTCAAGTTGCGCGTGACGTCATGCATACGTACATTTTTTACTGAATAGTGACGTCGCAAGCCCCTACTCCAAAACTTTGACGCTCTTTATCTTGGTGATTTTTTGTTAATTTGATAAAGCGAAAAATATGTGACTTGTACCTTTGTATAATCTAACTAAAGGACTAAATAGAATTATAGTTTTTTTAATGCAGTCATCATCCCTATTGAATACGCTTGCATTAATTCCAGAAATACCAACTTAGCGAACATCGTCATTAAGCTGCATTTCCAAGTAATTCCCGGTAAAGACCAGTGCGGTAAAACAAGTACTAATCTCCATGAGTATGGATATTTCAGAGGGATTTCTAAACTAAATTGAAATTGTATATCTAGGATCTGTATTTAGTAGAGATGGAAGGTACTCCGCTGATATAGAAAGAAGAGTGAATGCAGGGAATAGGGTAAATGGACCGTTAGGAAAACTATTAGGCAGCAAAATCTTAAGCCAGAAGGCCCAGCTCGCCATACACAATGCGGTGCTGATTCCTACGCTAACATATGGAAGCGAGAGATGGGTATGGCAGAAAGAGCATGAAAGTAGAATAAACGCGGTCGAGATGCGTGCGCTGCGGAAAATCTGCGGTGTATCGCTCACAGACTGCGTTCGGAATGATGATGTAAGAAAGAGAGTTGGTCTGTAGGATAGCGTCGGAGTAAAGGTAAGAAGAGGCATGCTCCGGTGGTTCGGACATGTGGAAAGAATGGATGACGAAAGATTGACTAAATAGATATACAATGCGAATGTGGAAGGATGAAGGAGCCGCGGAAGGCCCAGGCTCACCTACCACGACCAGATTGGTCGTGTATTAAAAGAAGGTGATGTTAGGAGTCATAAAAATCGTAGAGCTTGTATGAAGAGGATTATGAATGTTGAACAGGCGAGTGAGGTGTGTAAGGATCGTGCCATATGGCGTTCGGTTCTCTCTGCCTACCCCGCTAGGGAAGTGGCGTGAAGTTTAGTTAGTTAGTTCTAAACTAAATCTAAATGACCGGTGGTAATAACTCTACGCTATTGACGTGCGGCTAGCAGGTGATAAGTGTCCTTCCGAATTGTTCGTATTTGAGCACGCAACGATACCACAGATCGTGAGAAAACGTGCGCATTCAAAGAATTTATGGCTGTGTGTGTGTAACCATGATCGAAAAAAGTTTGCTCTTTCTAGCTCATAGTTAGTTACATAGGGCCAGTACAAATCAGCCTCGCTGAATTAACTTTACGTAGAGATGTAATTAAAGTAATAGTTTATGTATATTATATACTCGGTTTCATAGAAGACTTTTATTTTCAAATACACAATAACAGTTTAACGACTTGTTCGAATCTTCAATTATTTCGGTTTCTACATTGTGTTTTTAGTTATCCTCGTTATTTTCGGTTTGATGAATCACGGTAACTCATTTACCATGTTATGCTTCCAAAATTCCTGAATCATATTCTATTCTAGCGTCATTCATCAATTAAAGGGTACTAATTGAAGAACGACTATACTTAACTACATATAATGGTACGATATTTGTTACATACATACATACATAACATCACGCCCACAATCCCCGAAGGGGTAGGCAGAGTCAAAAGGGCAGCATGCCCCTTCAACCACATTCAGCCAAAAACAAAGTCGGGCTGGATTAGATGGAGAATTGTGAAAAAGCAGTGACAAGCGGCTAAACTGTCGCCTACACAATCACACACCCAAAATCCGATATACCATTAGTCGCCTTTTACGACATGCTAGGCAAGAACCACAGTTGGCATATTCTTTTTAAGTCCCAAACCAACATGGGACAGTGGGCTGGGTTGGATGGAAAGCTGTGAAAAAGGAGTGACAAGTGGCTAGCTCGTCGCCTACTCAGTCACATACCCAAAAGCCCGTAAACCATTAGTCGCCTTTTACGACATGCTAGGCAAGAACCACAGTTGGCACATTCTTTTTTTTTGTCCCAGATCAACATGGGCCAAGTCCCAGACCAACATGGGACAAATTCGATAACGATGCTCTGATTTATAATAGTCTTGTCGTCAATAATGTCTGTTATGTACTAGATTATTAGCAATCATACAAATAATAAAACGTAACCCTTGACTAATTAATATAGCTAATTTATTTGCGTTTTTGTAAGATGCCACAATCACCCAAATCCAACGACACATTTCATCAATAACTCATCCTCATGCATAGATAGAAACTATCCCTTGCGTCCTCTTGCTTACAGTGATTCCAAGGAGCTGCCATGTTAAAATCGATTGATCTTACTATAAATGTTGTTCGACCAAGCTATTACTTTAATAAGAAGGTCCACAAGAATCAAATTGTCAAGAGATTTTTAAATCACGTCAGAAGTTTTACTATCTGATACGGCTTTATAAAGGTCAAAACGTTATTTTGCTCCTATATAATATTTATAGCAGAATTTGTAGATATGGACAAACAATATCACTGCCTGACATTGTATTTCCGAGTTTACATTGTCAGAATACAGACAAAAGATTGCCGATGCAGATTGAATGAAATATTCGGAAAACAACGATTCCCATAACACACTGTATGTGAGGTTTTCCAATGAAAAGGTTATATCGGAAAAAATTTATGCATTGGAGATAAGTATGAGTTGTTTTCCATAGTTAGAATGGGTGTTCCCAGGCTCCCCTCTGCTAATTATCAATAAAATTAATGATCCCGAGCACAAACTTCTAAAACGGCTAGATTTTTTTTTTGAGAATTGTGATTAGGTTTACCGGAATTTCAATTGAGAACTAATCCACACAATTCCACTGGCGATACCGGCGACAAGGGCAAGTGCATGTTTTAAATAACAATATTCTTACCCATCTTATTCCTATTCTAATTATCGCAAACGGTGCCATATATCTGGTGCTTCCACCAGACGGCAATTTGGCATCGATTGCGATAATAGCGAACTACTACAATCAAGATAGAAATAGAGGTGCTTAATTGATGATTTAAATTGTATTGGTAATAAATCGGTTATAAATAAGTTAGTATGCTTTCACGTCACATTTGAGTATTTCTTTAAAAAAATCTCACTATTCATTGCGTTTTGACAATCCATCAATAGTGTGTCAAATGTTATGTCGGGTCACATGCATTATTATTACATGATCTCAGATTCCGGAAGGTGTAAAATACTAGCTTTGTGTGAGATGAACATTGATTCAGACGATTAGGGGAAACTATCCTCTTGTATATTTTCTTAAGTCGTATAAGGTTTTACGACGTTACTTCACTGCTGATTGAAAGGTTAATTCCTTTTTATTAGCTTTTAATAAATACGTAACAAAACCTCAACATATTCAATTCCTTTTTTATTATCCATATGTAATAAATTATGTGATCTGAGGGTAATCAATAAAGATACTTACTAATTTATATTCCTCCATGCAACAGTAAAAAACAAAGTAATACGTTATTTATTTAGGTATTGATTAAATCGTTTCAAAATTGTTTAGTGCATAGTAAGAAGTCTAGAAGTCGAAATCGAGAATTAAATTATCGCCTTACAACGCCAGTCCAACGGAAGACGAGAACGCAATTAAATAGACAGGAAAGAGCAAATACATACATTAGCCCGAATTCCTGGGCTCAGTAATGCTGTTTGTCCAAGGGTGGTAGATTCTAGATTTAGCTATCGAGTGGTCCGTCAAGGCAAGTCGTAGAATTCATCAAAGTCGAGAAATTTAATGAATCTCGCTGGTCAGATTATAATATGGTCTGATCAAATCTAGTTCCGATGGTACTGTAATGAAAGTTAATAAAAAATTACGCAGGTAGGAATAACATTTTAACTGCTCCACAATGGCATTCTTGAATACAGTACTCAATTTATGCAATGCGCACCATTATTTAAAGTTACAGTTTCATGTGGATCGAAAGATTAAACCATACATACCATACTTACGATTGAATATTACACAACATGATATACCAATTTGCGAGACAATTGAAGCCAGTGAAACCGTTGTTGAATGTGAAATTAATATTTTCTGGTATAAAATAGATAGCAAATTACGAAATCCAGATGCAACTGGATTGATGCCACCAAAAACCCTATCCAGCTACAATTTTCAAAACACAATTCCATTGTTCCGAGTTCGTTCATTAATTTCCTCTGAGCATTAGCATTGTACTTCGTTAACAAAACACGTAACCGCAGCGCGGTAAGTAAACATACCGAAAAAAAAAAAATGTGTGCAAAAAACGTACAAAATCGGCTAGTGGATGGAAAGTGTGGACGATCTCGGGCACCCACCGTATCCGGAAGAGGCGGCGTTACATAAGACGCGCCGCCGGCGAACATAATAATTTCACTTAATCACCGACGCAGTCTCGCACATACTTGTGATCACGCAAATTGGAACATGATTTGGTTACATGACTCTTTTTTTAAAACGCAACACTAGCACATCTTGTATACATAACACGTTCCGGTGACTACTTGACTATATTAGACTTGTCACTTGTCAAACGCACAGACCACAGAAATACTGTGGTCTGTGCGTTTGATCAAACAGCGGTAGTCAAACGCTACTCAAAGCTTTGATGCTCAGTTTCAAGTTAAATACGGTTGTAGTATCTTAATACATGGAAACAGACTTTATAGTTTCGGCGGTACCTTCTCTGTAGGTTCTGTCTACCTAGCTATGAGTAATGTTTATACAAGTACCAGCTTAGGGTGCTACACCAACCGCTTGGGATTCAAACTATTGTATACACTAGGCAGTCCCGCGGGATTCATAGGTTTTCCGAGATATGTAGTCTACGTATTTTCTTTGGGTTTAAACTTTTTGAGTACCTTTCACATTCGATTAAGTGTAAGTGACAGACAGGATGAATTGAATTATACAATTTGGTCGCAAACGCGGTAATAAATCATATTTTGTGTCATTGTACCGTAAAAATATACCATATTTATATTAAATATACGTATATACTACTATACTACCGCGTGCTTGACACAATACTACATAAAAATTTTTAAGGCTAAACTTTCCACAGATTGGTCCAACAGAGAAAATATGGTCTTACTGAATCAATATATATAAAAATCAATGACACTTTTCGTTGTAATTTTATAACTCAAGAACGAGCTCACCTATCCAAACCAAATGTTTAGGCTTTGTTCGGACTATTTGGCTATTTGACTATTTACTAGTAGATGGTCTATGTAAAGTTTGCACAAAATCGGTAGGGCGGTTCTTCATTTATCACATTTTTAATATTTCACTTTATTACGTATAAAGTGAAATATTAAAAATGTGATGAAGCACGTACCGGGCCGCTAGTACCATATAAAACATTATGATCGTTGCGTATTGTCTAAGTTACGACCTTAAATGAATTACAGTCGAATTTGATCACTGTGCAACCACTGGTAAAACTAAATAGCTGTTACTATGAGTGCTTGATGGAGATGCGGTATGACATAACTAGTACTTCTAATAAATAGCTCTGTAGATCGTTACGCAATAAGAGCCAGCGGATGTATGGTCAATGTTATGATTTCAATAGCCTACTTTTCAATCCACGTGCGTTCCGTACGATCCATGATTGATCCGACTTCGCCCATGTTTTATTATATCTAGCTTATATTCTTTGAAATAATGCACTTTTCGATTAATAATACCTACATAAGTCCCGTGTTGGTCTGGGACTTAATAATAACACTAGTCAACAGTTTTTTTGCACAGAATCAACTCATTGTCTTTTTGATAAAACAATAACAGCTGATTCAGATTCCATCATCCAAATTTGATCATCAGGTCACATTTTTGAGATATTAGAGAACAAAGTTACTTAAATTGGCTTTAAGGTCTGACTTCAGTATTAATAAATCCATTTATTAATACAACATTTTTCATATCTTTTGTCTTTTGTGTAAAGAAATAATCCCAAATTAACAGTGTAAATTATTATTATTGCTATACTAATGTATCGCAAAATATTTGCATTAGAATGGTATTAAGAATTCGTCCATATAAAATGCGTAGCTTCGAATGTACGCAAAAAATATGGTAAAGCTTAACTAGACTTAACTTTGCATAGAATCATAGTAGAAGCTTAATTCAAAGTACATTGAAATTTTCAGCATTCTGACTATCAATCGCATGTATTATGTTTACATTTTATTAATCTTTATGCTGTTAAATAATACAACAAAAATCGTTTCAATGGCAGATATTTGAATGTTTCTAGGCAAATGACAAAAAAATGTGACGTGATGGAAAAATGTTTATAATATAATTGTATTATGCTGGTACTGATAATTAGAAAAAAGTATTAAATTGTTATGTGGCAAAAAAAGAGTGTAATTTTGTTGACTAGTGTAATTTTCCAACTGTGTTTCATGCCTAACAAGTCGTAAAAGGCGTCTAACGGTATATTGGGTTTTGGGTAAGTGATTGTGTAGGCTACGAGCAAGCCACTTGTCATTACTTTTTTACAATTTTACGTCTAACCCAGCCCTGTTTTATATTTAGTTGAATGTGGTTAAAGGGGCCTGCTGTGCCTTTGACTCTGCATACCCCTTCGGGGATTATGGGCGTGATGTTATGTATGTATGTATGTATAAGTTGGCACAGCACCCTAAAGTAAGTCTTGATCTATTCATTAATGATAATGTACATAGGTAGTTTAAAACCCTACATCACTATCTAACTCCGTGATTTATTTAGGTTTAATCAAAAAATCTATAGTTCTAATTAAGAAATATCGGATAGAATACATTCGAAGTAAAGCGTTGACAAGCTAATTACGAGATCATAACCTGTTATTCTTGTAATGACTTTATGGGAATAACTTTGTCTTCATACTATACCAACATTAATAACGCAATCGAGTATTCGTATTTAAAACGCTAATGGTACATAGTCAATCCCAAACAAAAACACTAACTATTATAGTAATTTCACTCTATGTCACAGTTGCGTTACCGAATTCTTTTTTTTTTCAAATTCCTCATTGAAGTAAACACATAAAAAAATATGCGGAATGTTATAGGTATCCTGTATTTACTCGTATTAAATCATTGCATGGGGCATTCTAAAGTATGTTAGCAAGAATGCGTGGCTGGACATCCAGCCAATATAGGAAAAGTTTTCTTGACTTTCGTTTAAGGTCTCGCTGGCCGTTAAAAGGTTAGTGCAAATGACTCACAACATGCTTTAAACATGTCTGTTAAAAACAAACTATTTTAACAAGCTTAATTGAACAAGGAATAATTTTAAAACACGATCAGCTATTTATCTATTTATTGAATTCGTACTTATTAATATATACAGTTAATCACCACGTAGTAGGTATAATAATAATTAATCTAATTGTATTTCGAATAAAGATGCTTGAAGGGGGCTAGGTGTCGCCGGTAATTAACACAGTACTATAACTAATAGTAATTTGGCCATTATTAGTGGTTATGGACTATGCCCGAGTAAATTCATAACGTTTAGGAATACAAAGGCCTTAGGCAATATAATTGAATCACAACCAACGTACACGGTTAGTGAACATCACAGTGCAGCGTTAAGATACTAGACATTCAAACATATGACATTTTAGTTATTGAGTTCCTTGTCTAAAGTGTAATAATATCACTAAACAGTAACAGGAGCATTACTTGAATATTACTGTTAATCCCAGAGGTACGTGCTCGGGTTTGAACCCGCACCGCTCGGTTATGAGGCGCATGTCCTTGCCATTGAGCGCTCTTATTTTTAAAGTGAATATACAGTTAAATATTCTGTCAACATTTCAAACGTCTGTTGCCGTTAATCATATCGAGTAAAAAAGGAAATCACGTTTGTTGTATGGAACTCAAATATTTATTTTAATCTGTTTTGTTATTAAAGCGGTAACAAAAATACATAGTCTGTGAAAATTTTAACTGTCTAGTTTTCACGGTTCATGAAATACAGTCTGGTGACAGACAGACATACAGACTAATTGTGAAGCAAAGTAGATAATAGAGTCCCATTTTTACCCTTTAGGTACGGAACCCTAAAAAAAAGACGCAATTCTTCATGAAACGAAATATAGACAACCAGAAAAGGTGAGTTTAAAACTAAGCTGTGACGACAGATGAAGAAATTGATTGTCGCTGTCCATTTATAATCCTAACCTACAGGTATCCAATAGAAAATAAAAAAGGTATGTTGCAAATTTGGATAATTACGTAATTTATTTACATGCAAAAGAAATAGTATAATACTATCAAACCATTCGTTTTATTAACTTCTTCACACTTGCGTAAATCTATTGTTAAATGAAATATGCCTGAGTAATGCATGGATTAGTACATATTTTTCATATTATTGACTTTATACGATTTACATATCTAATTTGTTGTATATATAGACGTTTTATTTTAATTAACCTTGCAAGGTAATATGATTTGCGCGTTTGAACATATTATGAGCTCTACATAGGGCGTTAGTATGGCATACACGTACAACTAGTTTTCACTCTCTTTTCATCACTCTCGACTTCTATAGAATGCGTGCGCTCCACAAATAAAGATAACAGTAACTAGTATCTGATGTGTAAATGAATATTAGCTTGTCTTTTGTGATTACATTAGAGTTTTTATGAAATAAAGAAAGTTATAATACTTAGCGTTGATAACAGTACATAAAATTTAAGAAATGATATTGTTTTTATTTAGTGTAAGCAGTCGCTGTAGCCGAAGTCGCTGTGAGGCTTACACATACATATAAGTTTAAAAAAAAATAAGTTCGTGGCGTTCAAAACTAATCCATCTGAAAAGTATGTCATCGTCTTCCTAGCGTTATGTCCCGTGTTAGACGGGGTCCGCTTAGCCCATGATCCAGGTATTTAGCGAGTCTGGTAATTACATTGAAGCGACTGCCGATCTGACCTTCGTAACCAGACAATTTTTGGATCATTGTTACAAATCTAAAGTTGTTTGAATTTGCAGGCATTAAAAGGCGCGTGTCCCTACCATTAAGCTACCACCGCTCTTATCGGAAAAGTATGTATTAGAATTATTTGCTGACAAGACGAGTTCTCCATTTTGCTTTGAAAGTGAAACGTTCAGATAAATTGGATCATATTTACCCAAGGTTAAGAATTTACAAGATTCCTCGCCATGTCGTTCGAAGGCGCAGTCTTACCAAAAATATTTATCTAAACCAAACCAAAAGACCACGAGGTCTTAATGCTACAGATATTTGTGCTATTTTTATTATAATCATACTTTTTAACACATTACATGGTTTCCGACTATATGAAAGAAGAAGTCTAAAAGTAAAAAAATATATATAATGATCTGCAATAATAATTTCACATTTATGTTATAACTATTCGATGGTAGACAGGATGTCAATGTACATTTTAATTAAAGTGCAATTTCTTCCGCTATAACACAAAATTCTCTAAAGCGCAAAATGTTATTAAAGATTTATACCTAACTCGCGCTTAGCCCCTTGTACAACTGCAATTTCCTAGCTTAAAGAGCTGAAGCCTAAAATCACTTTGCCTTATTGGATTATTTAGACTTATAGCTTGTAAGATGTGTATTTTATCAATCGTGAGTGTAAAATTAAAGGTAAGCCCCATGATTAACAACACATAACTGTTTAGCGCTAGCATACGGAGTTTTGATGCCCATCTGATATTATAATAACGAGCCTTCAAGAGTGAAAATTGTGTGTTCCTTCGTAAAGGCGAAGTAACCTGTCCATTTATTTATATGCTGACTCAGCCTCGTGATAAGGCATGATTCAAGGGTTTTGCCACACATACATACATACATAAGATCACGCCCATTCCCCAAAGGGGTAGGCAGAGTCAAACGGACTACATACCCATTTAACCACAGTTAGGCAAAAATAAAATTGGGCTGGGTTAGATGGAAAATTGTGAAAAAGTAGTAACAAGTGGTTAGCTCGTCGCTAACACAATCACATACCCAAACCCAATATACAATTAGTCGCCTTTCACGACATGCTAGGCAATAAATACAGTTGTCACATTGACTGACTTGATGGCTCATTCGGTGGCTGTGTTCGGTAGTGACCCTGCCCCATGCGCCAAGAGTCGTGGGTTCGATCCACACCCAAGACAAACATTCGTATTATGAATACTTATATTTGTTCTGTGTCTGGGTGTTAATATTGATTTTAGTCCAGTCCCAGAAAAAATCAAATTTTTAAAATTCAAAAGGAGCAGTGTACCACTTTTAGTAGGTAACTGCACAAACGCACGAAATATTTTAAACCAGCGTATTCTCGTTATTATTCGTTTTGGTCCAAATTAAAGCTTTTAAAGATATGGACAAAAATAATTACATTTATTTCTCCGTAATACGAAGTTGTATGATAAAATTAATTAAATATATGTCTGTATAAAGTAATTACTTTAGGTGCTCTGAAAAGCTTGTTCCTATTTGTTACAAAGGATGATATTAAATATTTTGATTAATGTGAAAATGTACGTAGCAGCTTCAACCTCAATAGAAGCATTTCATATACTTTTCCATTACTTAAACTTGACGGATAAAATCTATATACTTATATATTAACGTCTACAATCACACTCCTTGAACACTGACACGGAAAATAAATAAAAAAAATTGTGTTTAATTGAACAAGTTGGTTCTATGTTTCACAATAATGTTTAGAAAGCATAGCGAACCTAGATAATAATGCATCATAAGCGATCGGAAAGATAAGCACGGTGTATGCATAACGCTAGGAAGTATTAATACCATTGACTGGTTTCACAATGGTCGCTGGTTTGATTGTGATTAATGGCATTATTGAGATTACAAGTAAAGGAAGACTCGATAACCTATTGAAAATGTGTCCAGCTAAATGCGTTACGTAACATTTCTAGAACTGTCAGCATCTTGTTTATACTTCATAAGGTGGCAAACTAGCATACAATTTGTGTTATATACATGCACAAGTCACTGCATATGGAATAAGCGAGAGTAACTGAGGATTATGAGTATTTAAATTGGAAGTCTGATTTTTACTGCCGAACAATAAAGATTTTAAACATACATTAAGTTCGAAACGTAATTTGTTTTATGATTATATATTCAATAAATTGATATATTTCTAACAACTAATAGTTGTTTTAGGTATGTACTTATTTGTTATTGAAATATAACGAATGGCCTTTCTCATTAAGAAAGGTTCTTCGGATTATCGTGTTAAAATAAAATCCTCTTCATTATACGATATAGGTTTACGACACCCTATTGAAGTTTGCAAGAAACTCTTAGGTTATCATTAGGAAAAAACTTGAGGTTTACAATGCGCTTTTGTAGCTTGTTATAGTTTACAATGCGCTTTTGTAGTTCTCGCTATTTCTGCGTACGTACAATGGTTTCGGTTGCATCCCAATTAGAGATTTCTAACAACTAATAGTTGTTAGAAATATATCAGTTAAAATATATTAGTTAAAAATCTCGAAAAGTTTTGAAGACGTTTATTGGAGGTTTTCTTGTCGTTAAAAAATTAATCTTAAAAAATGTAATACATATACTTTTGGCACTAATCTAATATCTGCGGCATAGACATTATTTCTATTTAATAGACGCTTTTCCAAACAGTTATTAACTCAGGAAGTAATCTAACATAAATAATATCTAAGAATTAATGAATACGTCCCAGATGTTTAGGATCGGCATAGAAATGCACACAAAATAGACACTCAATACTAATCAAAGTTCACTCATTTCACTCTGATTTTTTTTTGTCCGACCCCGTTGTATCCTTTGTTCTCACTAGTTCAGTGGAAGTAGTCCCAGTGGAAAAGGTGAAACATTTTCTTCTCACCAGTCCACTTTAATTTTCTAATCTACTACCGATGTGATTTTATTAATGTATAGGAATATTTTTTTAATATATTATTTAAACTACAAATTCATAAAACCGTTTGGCCTAAATTTAAGAACTGAAATTGATTAATAGTTCTATAATTATTCTAATTACTAACGCCTTTATTCATATGTAGGTACATGTAAGTTTGCGAGCAATTAAACGGTGATAAAAAAAACTTGTACTCAGACTAATTAGCAATAATCGTAGGCTTACAAAAAAGGTTTTGTGAGGAAACTGACGTGGAAACCGTTCTAATTCCGTTGACCAAGTAGGCTAGTGTTAACTGTATACGCACACAAACGCCTCATTCATTACATTGTTGACTAATTAATTATATAGAACAATAAATACTATAATGTTGGTCATTAGAGCTGTAAATATGACGAGATAATACCCTTAGGTTTTGTTTTTTTTTTTCTTACTAGCGTAAAATCCCGTTTCTAGTCAGGGTTTTTCTTCCGCTTTTATTAGCTTGGACTATTATTCTGGATCAAAAATTGTTTGTCCTTGTCTAAACAAATTAAATCGTTGTACAATCCATAGTTGTGACTGTGCAAGTTTTCTCACAATGCCCTTTATCGCTTACTAGTGATATAAATACGTATGTAGACTTGAAAAATACAGAAGTACGAACTCGGGTTTGAATCTATTCCCCTTATATATATATATATATATATATATATATATATATTTGCGATTATGTTTACCACTGAGCTATCCTATATTACTTGTATTCTATATTCCCACTATAACATAAGCACCTATGGGTATAAAGGTGGTTAGATCATTCGTTACTTTTAAGCATATAGAATACTGGCGTGCTACAAAGCTTGTTCGTATTTATTTATTGTCATTGTATGCTCTTCTCAAAGCTAGAAATGTTTGGTAAGAGTAATTATCATATTTTTTTTATTTTTCTATTTCTGTTAAATATACTTACGCCAGATTTACTGCTCTAGATAATCATTAATTTCCTTACTTGTACATTATTTGATGTTTAACATGTGTCCGTTTACAAATATTCGCTCAAAGTACGAGGGACACACAATACCTGAACGCAGACATTATAATGAATTTGCCCGAATTCATAATTGATAGTAGCGAATGAAGCTGATATCTTAACAAGAAATCGAATGTCACATTCCTTTATGAATAACGTTTCAGACGTCGGTTAGGTGTTCCGTTACTCGGTAACACAAATAAACTGTGCTCGGTAACATCATCAACTAAGTAGCAGTTTGGTACATCTCTTGGTCATGTGGAACAAAAGTACGGATATCAATGTCCAAGTGAAATGAACAATGGCGGCACCCTTTTCGTCAGCCTTTTGCCATGTGCCTCTGCCGCGGAATTTTAAAAGCATCAAATTTCATCTCTAATTGGGATGCAACAGAAACCATTGTACGTACGCAGAAATAGCGAGAACTCGTCGTATCCGTCCCCAATGTCCCCAAGCTATAACAAGCTACAAAAGCGCATTGTAAACCTTAAGTTTTTTCCTAATGATAACCTAAGAGTTTCTTGCAAACTTCAATAGGATGTCGTAAACCTATATCGTATAATGAAGAGGATTTTATTTTAACACGAGAATCTTAAGAACCTTTCTTAATGAGAAAGGCCATTCGTTATATGTCAATAATAAATAAGACACACCTAAAATTTCGGCAGGTATCTACACAACGAGCGTGATCTTTGAAATAAATACATGCTCACACCAGCTGCAATCCCCGGGTAGAAAAGTTTAAGAAGCAGCAAGATCCTTAACTACTAACAGCTGACAATATTATTCTTGTCTATTGCGACTTGTGTGGTACAAGTTTAATAAACTTCGTGTTACGGTTACTATAGATGGAATTTTGAAAATAATCCCTCTGAAAGTTTTAACATTGATCGGTAATCACTATTATTGTGATTACTAACAATATCGTGAACGTGTTGTATGGTGCTTAGTTGGCTCTGCCTACCCATCTAGGGAATTAACGTGAAGTTTGTTTTTCTTATATTATATGTCGGTACTGATTTATTTATTTATCTAGTCTCATTAACAACACATACATTAAGCATTTACAGTAGTTAATTGAGATTGTGATTATGTAGGCGATGAGTTAGCCACTTGTCACTATCTTTTCACAATTGGTATCATACCAAATTTGACTTTATTGGCTAAATGTGGTATAAGCTGTCTGCACCTTGGACTTTACCTACCCCTTCAGAGATTACGGGCGTGATGATATGTATGTATGTATTGATTTACTTATATTAAATTTATAAACTATAGAAGAAATATGATTACACATCATACTAAAATATTTGATGATAATCATATGTTTGCATAAAAGCAATATTTCGTTCTAGAATTTTAGACTGATAATTGCACTAAGACTTGTTGAGATTACAGAGCAAGTGTTTGTTCGAAATAATGCATAATAACATGAAAGCGGCTTTGCCTCCTATTCTCGAAATTATAACGAAATAGAACTAAAATTCAATTACACAAGTGCACTTACGCGTATGGAGTTTAAGGAAAATGTACGAACAAACGTTGGAAATTGCGATACCGGATATACGAAGCGATAAAGCTACAAACATTTAAACTAACTTTATTTACAACATCGTATGAAATGCAAAAGCATTAAGGTAACCTTTATCATTTATTCGCCCTTTTTCAAAGTCATTTGGGTCAGTGAAAAGCTTATGATTTTCTCTTCCATACTTCACTCATCGACAACTATTTTTTCACATAATCTCTTAGCTTATTTTCCTTCGCTCCCATTTACTTACATCACTCTTTTCGTGTCATTCTCCCTTCTGTGCACATACCCGTACCCGTACCAAGACATACGGCTTCTCATCTTTTTATTCATTGCTACTTTCACACTTCCTCTTTATAGTAGTTTCCTATCTGGATTATTAGCGCCAGTGTACTCATCCGTGTAAACATGATAATTTTAAATACATACATGCAAGTCTCTCGTCCGATCAAGGTCCAACAATCAGATAGATACATTTAGATAACTGTGGTTGAAGAAATTAAGTGAATACTTCGTGTACTAGTTTAGAAAATATGCTTTGATTTGCAGCGGCAAATGCAGTGCTTATTACGTGTAGGTAGGTACATCACGAACGTACGTTTTGATTCCGGCATCGCATCCGCGGTACGCACACTGCAAAAAGTCTGAACGATAGATCCGATTAGAACCTTGTTTGCATGTGATAAAGTGCACAATTCAATGAGAATGTTTGCTCGTTTCATAACAACATTCCGCAGACATTGTAAGGCGCCTCTGATAACAGTTCTGCTATTAGTCCAACATCCCAGGAACGCCAGACGTTACTTATTTTCTTAAAAATTAAATGTGTGGTAGTAGTATCACTACTTACTGTAAACTTACGAGTACTAGTTTAGGTAGTGAGCCAAATTGCAGGTATCAGGCGCGAAAGTTAGGGCAAGTATTCCTGACTCACCTTCAATTCTAATTGCAAAATTTCATGTATGTTGATAAAGATTACGGGACAAACTACTTATAAAAATCTATTTCGTTAAGTAAAATTTCAATAAAGCTACGCTGCCGTTACTATTTGAGCTTATACTTAAAGAACGTCTATTTGCTGTCTGGGAGTTGTAAGGCTCATTGCAATTAGTCAGCCTGCTTGAAAACATTCGCGATATATAGTCGTATAATTTTTATTTTACACATAAAATTCGAAATATTGATGAATTTTCATTATTTATTCAGGAGCTTTAAAGTGTCTGGTAAAATTTTCTACTAACGGAGAGTGTTCGGCTATGATCAATTGTATTCTACACAACATACATAAAATCAGCAATCAGAAATTAAGTTCAGTAAGATATATTTTTTTTACTTTCACACCTGATACCTGCAAATTTGCACTTTAGCCAAACTAGCTAGTACCTACCCGTACATTTATAATAGGTAAAAATACACCTTTTACCATACGTTTCATTTCTGAGGGAATAAGTAACGTCTGGGGCCCTGGGATCTCACTCTAAGTCGTATTATGGTATTTAATGAAGGAAATTTAGAAATAAAGGAAATGACTGGCTCGGGGCGCATTCGGTAGTGACCCTGCCTCTTGCTCCAAGAGTTGTGGGTTCGATCCCCACCCAGAACAAACATTCGTATGATGAATACTTGTGTTTATTCTGTGTCTGGGTGTTATTATCTAATATTTAAGTATATATTTGTTATACCACTGTTGATTCTGATATCCGTAATACAAGTGCATTAGCTATTTAGCTCGGAGTCAAATCAATGTACGTGATGTCGTCAATTATTATTTAAAAAAAATGCGAGATTAACGATATCTCGAGCGTAGATAAAAGTCGCTGCTAAAGTTTTAGTTTAGTTAAAATTATTTTATTAGGTAGTAAATGTACTTATTATTTTCTTGTGTTAAGCTAATTATAGGGTATCTACGATATGATCTGCCAAAAAACAGATTTTCATTAAATTATTGGTATTGTTACTTAAACGAACAGCTAATGACTTAAAGGCAATTCTTTATTTGTTATAATAGCTTAAAACTCTGTCCAAAATAAGTGTTTGTCAATATTAATATAAATTATAATAACAACAATGCGAGTCAAAGTATTTTTTTATTGTTCTACGTATGTAAGATTGTTTACGACAATAAACTAGCTCTTATGATTATTCACGCAACAAACAGTTAATTCTTATACGAAACTTGTCTTATAAACCTTTCAACTGGAAAGCCTACCCACACAATACCTAAAATGATAATATTTATAGTAACAAATTTCCTACGAAGTGCCGAGCAGACACAATGCCCTATTACTCGTCATCCCCTTTGTACTGCCAAACAGACAGATTTCAATATTTTTTGTGCGAGCCATTTAATCAAATACACCGTCGTGTAATCCGCACCGAAATTCACAAAGGGGAAAAGCGGCTTTCCCATAGCGCATGTCGTGCCGAACAACAAAGTGTTCCTTTGATCTACATCATTCCCATTTTGTGCCAAAAAACAACAATCAAAATGCGGGGATGTAAAATGAAATTCGAATCTGCAATATTTTTGTATAGACTAAGCGTAGTTCCATAATATTCAAGCGAACTTTCGATCAATACAACCCACCCCTGATGCACTACAGGGGCGGTGACTGTAGGGGTCTGATAATGAAAACGAAAAACAGTTAAGGGAACTCCTTAACGGTTTACAGTAGCTACTTAGTGTTTGGACATAATTTATTTATATTGATGAGAAGTTTAGAGAAAAAAAACTTCAGAAAAGAACCTAATAAAAGTTAAAAATAAATTTACTTAGGCCAAAGTAATACGTATTTTAATACTTATAATTTTGATGTCGGTGCCTATTTAAGTAAAAAAAATAAAAAATAGTTTTATTCAAGTATTTAATCATACATATTTATAAAACGTTTAAGCACGTCGAAATAAAAAAGATTGTTCGCAACAATATTTATTTCATAGATTGTGTTGGTGTAGTGTGCGTAGAGTCGAAGCCTTTAATTTATTTTATAAATGTATATAAGTTTGTTTTAAAGCGTACATTTTGTTAAATATAATAAAAATCTTGCGGCATTTACACTTTGATACTTTGAATGTCTAAACTTAGGCCACGTACACTTTTGGACTGCATCAATGGTGGTTTCATTAAAGGTGTCATTAAAATTGGTCAAAGACGCAGACACTTGTTGAATTTGTGGATGCTTAAATAATGCATTCCATTGCATAATTGTCTGGCTCGATGGCGCATTCGGTAGTGACACTGCGCCAGTTGTGGGTTCGATTCCCACCAATATACAATCGTATGATGAATACTTCTGTTTTTTCTGTGTCTAGGTGGTATTATCCAACATTTAAGTACCTAAATATTTGTAATACCACTGTTGATTCTGATATCCGTAACACAAATGCTTTAGCTACTTACCTGAGAGTCAGATGTGTGAAGTAGTCGGATATATTGATATTCCCTTCATTTAACAATGCTGCTGTGTAGTCGCAACCCGTATATGCGTGAAAAGCGGGAAGAGCTAGACATAAAGTTGCGCCTTATTTTATTGATAAGTCCGTACAGTTTATGTAAACTTCGTCCTTATTATTATTTATTTTTTATTAACTGTTTATCTAACCAAATTTGCAAATTCGAAATTTTATTCATATTACCCAAATGTTGCAATAAAAAAGTACTTACTTAAGGGTTGCTTTATTAAGGTTCTCGTATTTAAATAAGTTGATTACATGCACAACTAAACATACTCGTATATGCATATAAAAGAATCATAATGCCATTTAAATTCCGGACCGGAGCCGGAGGCCCCGTTGCGTCCGAAAATACGCGCGACGCAGCTGTATGTCTCCCGTCTACATTGGTCTACGAAGGCCAAGGATCTCGTAGACTATGTACGAAAGAAGTCCACCTTCACACTGAGAGTAGAGAAGTTGGAGTCCCGCCACAAAGTGAATTTCAACTCGTTTGTGAAGAAGGACTTTTGGCCGGAGGGAGTCGTATTTTGTAAGTTCCGAGGTTGACTTTCCGCTGACACAGCGTGCATCACGTCGCCGTCACAACGTGTTATTATTAAGAAGTAGATTTTATAATATATGTATGTTAGACTTAAGGTAAATATTATATGGGCCAATATTGTTGTATAATAATTTGTTGCCTGAAATAAATGAATTTATTATTTTATTATTTGTGGGTGGGTCTTTCAATATTGAAATTACACAGAAACAGTTCGGAGTCAGGAAGTTTAAGTTTTGAGCGGTTTAATCACCCTCATTCCTCTAAAAGCACGTTAAGCCGTTGGTCCTGCGCCTGACCTCTCTCCGGTCATGTCGAATTGCCGTCTCACCGGAATATGAGAGTGAAGAAACAGCGAGTGCACCTGTTTGCGCACACACTTGTGCACTATAATATCATCTGCGCAGTTGGCTAATCTTCGTTGAGATTGGCCGGCGTGACCGATATCGGTTAGCTAGGAGGACATTATGTAGGAATTAAAGGCGAAAACGTAATAACGTCTGCCAGTGTGCTCTTATAGCAAACACTTTGCAATTAATACACAAAAATACATTTTAAGTACTTAAATATTAGAAGCACTTTAAAACCACTCCATGATTCAGTAGCAGTATTGATATACTTATTTCACAATCTACTTATAAATTACTACATCTTTCCGCGTAAGGAATAAAACAGTTTAGCTGCACCGATCTAAGTAATCTTTGAACTTTATCTTTAAATGCGGATTTTTAGTTCCAATGATTTAGATAGCAGAGTAATTTACCTACTTAATAAGCAGTTAATTATAAATACCTTTTGGTCTGGGACTCGAAAATAATGTAGCGACGTAGGTAAGTAGGCGACGACCTAGCTAATTATTTCTACTTTCTCACAATTTACTATCTTACCTAACTCAATTTTATTTTTGCCTAAATATGGTCATTTAAATGATTCATTGCTCTTTATACCTTTCCAAATCCTGCGGGTCTTGCGGGCGTGATGGTATGTTTGTAAATACTTGGTATTCTAATAATTTTAAATCATCAACCTCTATCAGTTATGTTTTTTGTGGTTATCATGTGGGTAATGGCATATTATGAAGACATCAGCATTCAGATTGGCAGCGAGATTATCCTTAAAGTTTTACTTACACTTGTGCGTGAGAGTTCTCTGTCGGCCGCTATGCATATCAATGCTCTATTAAGGCACACGCTGGCTTAGCGGGAGGGGCGGGATATTGGTCTTTAGATGGAAAAAATCCTGTTATTACGATGTGGAGACGTGAGCTGTTTAACAAATTTCGCCTTTATTGACTATTGATTATCCATCAATAAAGTCATGTCGATCAGAGACTTAAGAATGTATCAACTGTATTATTTGCTAACAAGACGACTGTTTTAGGATTGTAATTGTATACACGACACGATATATGTTGCTAGTTATTCACAATTTTCCATTTAACTACTTCAATAACAATATCATTAAAGAGCTTACTGTTTGCTCCTTGGCCTCTCGCTAAAACCGTACTAAAATTAACTTAAGCCTTGGTAACAAAATTATTTACAATTCATAAGTTAGGTACTCGTTTTTGCATGTTCCCAACATGCCTGTTAACTTACATACAAACATCACGCCCGTAACCCTCGAAGGGGCAGGCAGTCACTGTGGCAGCAAGTCAACCAGAACAAAACACACAAAACAATTATTTTTATTTTAATACGAGTACGTAGTCCTCTCAATGTAATGACGTTTTACTAATTAAAGCTACTTTCTAAAAAAAATATGTAGGATCAGGGTTATTACAAATAGAAAGGTTTTACTCAAATATAAATTAGCACTTAAGCTAAATTCATTAGTGCAGACACTCTTTTTAAATTATCTACTTCAAATATTTTCTTTATCTCCTTAATCGCTATAAAATAATGTTGTCCCTTTTGATTAAATAATGGCAGTGTAATTAAACCTGTTGCTGAAATAACTTCACCCAACTATATCATCGAGGTTATGAAAGCGCTCTATTGTAACTAAATAACAACACGTCATATTATGTTAGCGTCAGAATGAGAGTTCGAAAATACATACTAATTTCTGCCATACAAGTGAGGCAATACGTCTTTTTACAATTGTTAATGGCTCTTTTAAATATCATCAAGAGCAACATTTAAGAGTTACATTGCATGTTTAAAGGAAATTTTAAGAAAGGGACATTTGGAGAAAAGGACATTTCAAGGAAAGGACATTTTGAGAAAAGGACATTATGAGAAAGGACATTCTGAGTTATGTTCCCTGTGATTGAGAGAACGAAGCCCACCATCAGGGGAAACGTAATTAATTATGGTATCCCGAATTTGAGTTCGGAATGGAAACAATAATTGAAACCATCTATGCTACATAAAGCGAGTATCAGACGACATTTATAATATTAAATTACTCAAAAGTAGCTTTAGCACTTGTATAATCGAAAATAAAAACGATGAATGCACTAAACGTCCAGACACGATTACCTTGTGTGCATCTGGATTGAGGGCCCAAATTTTAAATCTTTGCAAAACAAAATAAGATTTACATGGAATTTAGTTAAAATTTGGTAAAACTTAGGGTAATATGCCATACATTTCTTAAACGCGAAATAAAGCTGTTATGATGAAATAGCTAGGGCTCTCAATCCTGATGCCTGCATCAATGACATAGCCTGAATCTCAGAAAGTACTGCCTCTGGGCTGATAAATTTTATTTAAGGTTTTAGTTAAGAAATTCTCACAATTCTTAAGAAATTCTCAAATATGTAGAATACGCTATTACTTAAGCACGTCTGTAAATTAGTAAAAAAGAAATAATGACGAAAAAGTTAATAGTTAAAATGTAAATGGAATTTGAATTTTCCTAAAACGTCAGAACTGAGGGCCCAATATTTTCTGCAGTATTTGCTAGGATAAGCCTTCTACGCTACCGCACATTATGGTAAGTATTTTAACCAATTTTTAATTGAAATCTAACAAAAAGTCTAGTCTTCTAAATGTCATACTTTAAGAGAAAATTGATTTAAAATTATATATAATACCTGTCTGTTACTAAGAACTATCTGTTCCAGCGCGGACAAAACCGGACTAATATTCTTAGCATACATTATTATTATCGTAAACTATGATACATTTTTGTGTATAAATAATGAGTTATGACATTTTTTTATTTCACCGAGATGCAATAATTACGTGTAGATGGAATAGATTATTGATATTATCATCATCATTTTATATTAAACCAATACAAATAATAAGGGCAGATTAAACAATGCTCACCCACACTTTAAGCTGAATGAAAATAACTCTTAAAACTTTGTCCACTAGAAATTTCCTTTTGACAGCTCAGTGTCAGATATATTAGTGATGTCCGAATGTTGCTCGAATGTGTTACGAATCCGATTCTACTATTATCATTAATCGAATTAGATACGTAGGTACATAGGTCTTTAATCGATATAGATAAATAAATATAAATTAAGATTAAATTTTATCATGAAAAATTTACTGTTATGAGGAATAAATATAAATCCGTGTGTTTGTGCGTCTTTTATTGTTTAATATGAAAACCAAACGCCTAGATAGGTATTATCGTAGGAATCGATAAATAAAAACTTTATGTTTATATTTCAATTTATTGATTTTAACTTCATAATATTTTTGTCTTTCAGTTCAAATGACTTATTAAACCTTATTAACATATGAGAAGCTTTTCATAATTAGATTTACCAAAGCATTTATAACCGATTGTGAATCGATGCACTATTTTGATCCGAATTAAACGATCCCATCACCAGTCGCCATAGAACGTAACTGTATTTTATACGCAAAACGATTGTAAAAACTATCATTAACTTTTGGGGTTATCGGCGTGATGTTATTATTATATTATTGTAAAAACTATTGCTTTTACGGTCTTTTAATATTTTTTTATTTATTAGATAAGCTAATTGAATAAGATTATTGAGTACCTATATATATTTCTATTCGTAATCTGTAACAGCTACGTTCTATGTGAACTGACAAAAAGAAATTCTTATTATAAGTACTGTGTACTACTTTGAGGTATTAAGTAAGAAATTACTTCATTATAGGAATCTTAGATCATTAGAAGACATATCCCGATTCAAGCTAGCTATCTACAAGCCGCATTAATAAGCGACCGGACCAGACCCAGGAACCGATGGGTTTCCTATACGCCAACCACTTTTCCCTTCCACGCCTATGTTTGTTCGCAATCAACCATACAGTGTGGAATTCAAAATAAAACAACCGCTTTCACTTTGATGGAAACGTTTCGCTGTGCAATGTGCTCGCCTTTGCAAAAGCGGCGCGTGCTGTTATGAACCGATTTCGATTAACATGTACTAACTTTGATAGCTCACTCTGTGTGGTGTATGTACGATCGATTGTAAGACATTTACGGTACATTGTTCTCGCAACACTAGAATTTATTGAGACTAGTTCACGTGTACCGAGGTATTGTGACTGTTTAATAGTTATCACGTTGGTTTAAGACTTTTAAATAATGTACTAATTGTGTCCCTTACCCCCTACATGTCGAAAAAGGTCTATATCAAGTATTGAAGCTTTCGATTGGGTAGGCAATCAGATAGCCACATGTTACATTTTCATAATTATCCATTTAACTAGACTGAATATTATTTTATGACTGAGTGGAGTTTAAGGTATTTGATGCTCTTTAAACACTGCTTTCTTCCTACTTCCTACGTTATTTAAAATCAAATATACAAACACCAGATGTGTTAAAATAAATGTTTAATAAGTATCAGACAACACTGATATCGTCAGACAATTATTCTATTTTTTTTTTTAACAAAGCAAGCAAGTGGTATATATTATTTTTTTCTTTGCACGAAAAATACAAACGTACGAATATCTCCAATGATTTTGATTAACACCAATGTAATTAGTCATAAACCTAGTACGACTGCTTGTAAGATTTACAGCGACCGAGTTAACCTATCCAGTCAATTACATAAGTCGTTGCTACAGATAAAGTGCAATAAATGCTACAATTTGCACAGATCTATTTCATGTTTCCTTATGAATGTATTGTATTCGACAAAACTAGTTTTTGTTCTCTACAGCTCTTAACCTATTGCAATATTGCACCGGCTAAAGATTCTTATGTAGATTGAAACTTTGATTAAATACACCAGGTAGGCTTGTAATTTTGCTGAACTAACGTGTTAAAGTTAGGCCGAACTGTTTTATATAGTTGATAATACAATATATACCACTTGTAAGTCTTGCTTATCATGATCTTATTAGACTAAACTTACATCTTGCCGCAAAGCAGGATTGTGGGCGAAGTCTACTGCCGTCGTTCTCTCAACCGCACTCTCGAATTGCAGAATCAGAATTTGAAGTTGTTTGTTTTGTTTCAGATAATGCGGTTATTTTTTATCTGTGCCCTGCTCGGGATCGCCGTCGCAGAGGAAGAATGGCAGCCGATCTTGCCTGATCAGGCTTCTCTGTCCTACACATCTTTTGTCAGGTCCCCCGAACACTTTTTGGACTCAAGGTAGGCAAATAGTATGATAATAGACTGCCCATATAATATTGGACGACGCCGGCAGCGCCGGTCGTGCACCCGACCTATAATTGCACTGTATCCTCGCCATCCTGACGCTCACACATTTTCGTCCTTTCGTCAAAACATCGCCTATGTCGAGCTAAATGTCAGAGATGAGATATAATATGCACTGACTCTAGATGCGAAATATAATGGTTAAGAAATGGACAGATATTAATTAATTAAGTCTAGAACTTTAACTCTCTAATGCTACGATATTTAAGTACCTACCCATACTTTATACATAGATGTCCGTGAACTCACCTCACTGAAGACAAAAACCAATATCTTATATATTTTTTTTAACATTATGTAGTTGTTAAAATTGAAATGTTTAAATATTCCTCTTTTCTGTATATACTGTTTGATTGGTCAATTCAAATTTAAATTCAGAAAAAGAAACATTCTCTTTAACGCCAAAATAATGTGCATTTTTTATATACTTTTGAAGTCAACAGAATTTTTTAAAAAGGGAACTCTTATCAATCGTAAACAATATTGAGCATATAAAGCCTTGAAATGCATTTTATTGCATTTTCAAAATTCTATATACTCAATATGGTCTTCTTTAATAGACTTCAAAAGGCAGATGTTTGATTCAAATTGTTTTTGTTGCAGTGGTGGTCTAAAGATATTGAACCGCCGCCCTCCGACTTACACCGTGAGCAACAAGCTATCTCCGATAAATGCAGCTCCAGCCCATAGCTCTGACTCCTGTAGCGTTTACAAGGTGTCAATGAACCAAGAGCTGCATTATCAGTACTTGGAGTACGAGAAGAGTCTTCCCGACCTCAAGGAGTTTACGTTGTGTGCTTGGACCAAGTTCCACAATCACTCAACCGATCACCCTCTGTTTTCTTACGCACGTAAGTTTTGTTTCACTTCTTACACTCGCACTCTTCTTTTTCTACACAATGTTCCTTAGTCGCTTTTATCCAGACAACAATATATTAGACCGACGTATATACTTTTGAAACTATAAAAATCTATTTCGGGTTAACACTAATTTATGTAAAAATACATTCTTCTTTTTCTAAGCAATTTAAACTTATTTGAGGTGACACTTACTTCCGTCCTGAGCAAGAGCTCAGGATTTTATAGACCGAAGTAGTCTTGAAACTATAAGAACTGCTAAACCTACCACGCGTATTATTTTAAAGTTTAATTGTTGTTCCGTAAAATAAATACCAAAATAAACCCAGGCATTTCGCAGCTCGAAAGATCTAATTTTTAGTAAGTTCCAACTCGTCACTCACAATGGCCGATAAAGAACAAACCTAAATTAGGACGACTAACAGCAGCCTAGTATATTACCTTACTTAATTAAATTCATTTTTTTTTCTTTCATAGGAACTTTTACTTGACAATAACAAACACAACTAAAAAAGAATTAGCAAAATGGGTAGCCGTTCTTCAGTTATAGTTATAGCTTTGAGGTGGACCACCCATATCACTTAGGGGTATGAAAAATAGATTACGACCGATTCTCAGACCTACCAAATATACATATAAAATTTTATAAAAATCAGTCAAGCCGTTTCGGAGGAGTTTGGTAACAAACACGGCGACACAAGAATTTTATATATTAGAAGATTATTCCCACATGTATGTACCGTGTTAAGAAGCATTTATCTTTCCTTCTGATTGGTACTAACGTAATAAATAAGTATATATCCTCTTTATTTAAACTCAAGAATGCTAATGTCTGCCCAAAGCCGATTTATTATATGACAGAATCTTTTACAGGTTTCCATTAAATTCCCCTTTTGAATATATACGGAATGTGAAAATAAAGAGAAAATAAAAGGAAAATAAAATATAATATGTTCCGTTTGATTCATAAATGACATTTATTTAGACAGATTAGATCATAATTATACTAATATTAGAACACATAATTGATTCATAAATCGAATTCACAACATTAATTTAACATTCTAATGGAATCAATTCTTAATAACATTTTCCTAATGGAAATTATATAATATATTTAACATTTCAAATTCTTAAATCTAGATCACAACATTTATTTTTAACATATAGACTTTAATTTCTCGAATAAAGAAAATGAAAATAAATAAATAAGAAAATCATAATTTATTAAACATTACACATTCTTAATTCTAGATCACACTATTTATTTAAACATCTTAAACATAATAAATATAAGTCTTCTCGTTGTAATCCCAGCGACGCGCAACCCACATGTTCACCTGAAACAATACATCCTTGTAATCCATGAAAACATTTTGTTTATTACACGTGTTACAAAAGTATTGAAAGAAATACCTACACCCAGAAAATATTAGGTCTTAAGAGGGCCACAAAATGTGTCTGTAAAACAATAGAACGTGCACATCACTATATTTGTTTAATTTAGGTATTGAATTTAAAGAATTTTCGTAAATTGGTTAAGGACAAGCTGTTGTCAATACTAACAAATAAGACTAATATTAGATTTATGTTAATAACTAATTTGCTGTAGGTTTAATTATAAAAGTACCTACTTATTATAAAATCATCACCGGAGTTCGACTAGGAACTGGACGTGGCTTTGAGAAGAAAAGCGACTTCCCTGTGAAATATTACGTGACATACTTGCAATATAAATTTGCCGCTTTTGTCTATACTCTGATTTTTAATTATATGGAAAGTGACAGCTGCCGGCGCACTTTATTTTTTTATGCTGCTAACGGAGGGAGACTGAAGAGCAAAGTGTTGTTACGAGAGTGATTTTACCAATTGTTAATAAGATTTATTTTATAAAATATTATTTTAAAGTACGTATAATTTGCAAGTTTACGTGATAAATATAAAGAAACCAAAGATTATACGGATGATGCGCACGACGACCATTGTCGATGACCAAGTGTCGTACACGTATTTTCCCATGTCCAATGTTGGTCTGGGACTTAAAAATAATGTGCCAACTGTGTTTCTTGCCAAGCATGTCGTAAAAGGCGTCTAGTGGTATATGGGGTTTTGGGTATGTGACTGTATATGCGACGAGCGAGCCACTTGTTTATTACTTATTTTCCATCTAAACCAGCCCAGTTTTTTTTTTTTTTTTTGGCTGAATGTGGTTAAGGGCCTGCTGCCCATTTGACTCTTGATATGTAACAGTTATAAGACAATGATAAAAAAGGGTTTTATTCATATTTATTTTCCCCGCTAGGGAAGTGGCGTGAAGTTTAGTTAGTTAGTTATTTAAATTTCTTATTAAAAAAGCTTTTTATATAGATAACACAGTACGAGTGTTTTGCATTTACAAAATAATTTAACTTAGATTGGGTAAGAGTACACCACTATTACTTATTTTCCGTTCAGAGGTATTATTACTAATGTCACTTTAGTCTATCTAATTAAACATCAGAATACAGTCGAATAGAATTTCTCACTTTCGACCCGCCATAAATTGTTAGTTTGTTAAATAGTATACCGTCGTGATGTCCTTTCATTATGATGTCATATGCACTGGTACAACAAAAGACGCATAATGTAGTCAGCGAATACTGTTCGCCGCACCGTACGTGACAGCTCGTTATATGCTTCCTCTATCGAAATATTGAGACAGGAAACTTTGTAATTTACTCACGATTAAAACCATCTCTGTTACTAGTTATGGACTTTATTAATCAGTCTGTAATCGACTTATCATGTATCACTATTACCAATAAAGTTCAAACTAATTAAACTTTATTTATAAAGCTATTCTATCCTTTACTTTTGCACAAGTAAAGGAATAGTTAACTTACTATATAATTACTAGTCCTGTGATAGCGCCCCTAACAGTCTGTCAGTTTAATAATTACAATCTTAAGAGAAATGGAAAATACTTAGTTTGACGGGTCCAACGTAAGCTACGGATTAATATAATTTTAGATGCCAAGTTAATGGCTTACTGGAACTTAATGCACAATGTTAGTCAGCAAGGAATTGCGTATTGTGCAGTTTAATTCAATAAATTAAAATGCGTTAATCTATATATTACAGGTGATTTGCACATTGTACAGAAAGGGCTCTAGTATTTCTCCTCTTTAAGAAACGTTGGAATTGACAAGACAAAGACGTTAACGTGTCTTTGTACGCAAATCGCGTTATCGTCGAGGGGACTAATTTTTTTTTGTCAAAATGGAACGTAAGGGGAGTGAAGGATGTCCTAAATCGGGATTAAGTTAAATCCAATAAATATCACACGTATGCAAGACATGTTTAATTGAGATTTAAGCTTCATAAGTCGAGTTTAAGGCTAATTTTAGATCTAATTAAATCTAGATTTTAATAATTTTTCAGCAAGTGGCCCTATGTTTATAATAATAATATAATAAGTAAAGCATATAAAATTACTTCAAAGGCCTGCTTTGTTTTTGCAAAATACGAACTTCAAGTAATAATAGTCCGCTTCTCGTTAGAAAGTTCGCCTTATCCTTACCTGACGTGAGCTACCTTGAATCTTACTAGGATTACCTTTCTCTACGAGTTTATTAAAATTTTAAGTTATTTAATGTTTACGTCTTAACTTCTTGATAGATTTTGCGTCATGACGGGTTTAAGACTGGATTCATAGTTTTTGACGTGAAGGTAACGTGATGTTCAGAGCCTTCTTTAAACTAATGGAGGCCTTGTGCAAACAAGTAAATTAATTAGTTTGTGCGTAATAAATGTCGATGATCCATTGGAAATGTAGAACTAGGGGGCCCTCTAGATGGTGGAGGCCCTGGGCACGTGCCCAAAGTGCCCAGTGGGAGAGACGGGACTGGTGATGTTACAAAACTTGACGCAGCATGTCACGTCAATGTGTTTTGCGATGTTGTCCTGCGACACTAATTGTAGTGACGATGTGACACCTATATAATATATAAACGAAAAAAGACGAGTTAGATTAGATGCAAGATTGTGGAAAAGTAATGATAGTGGCTAACTCATGGCCTAACTAATTACAAGCCCAAATAAATTAGTCGCCTTTCGCGACAGCTAGGCAAATGACACAGTTGATACAATATTTTTAAAACCCAAACCAACATGGGATGAATCAATCTTCAATTAAATTGCCTACCCCGCCTGGGTGTGGACGTAAAGTAAGTTAGTTTTGTATGGCATACGACATGACGTCACGGCTCTGACATCATTTAATACATGTAAAGCAATATTCAACCTTTAGCCGCATTCATTTTATTGTTCATAGTAACATTATTTCAATCGTTACTATCTACTATTTAAAATTTTAATCCAACTAGATTTCACTCGCGCGTTCCGACGTGTGCTATTTGGTTTGTGGCATATATTTTATCATGCTTCCGTGGGATATGTCGATTTCACAGGGAAAAGTGTTATATAGCTTTTAAGTTGCTCATATGTTACAATCTATTTAAGATTGGAATCTAAACAGACAGATTTATTTCTATTCATAATATTATTTAGGTATTATATTCATACTTTTCTCTGCCTACCCCGCCTGAGTAACGGCGTAAAGTAAGTTAGTTTTATAATATTAAGTGTGATATAAGCCCATGTACCTAATATAAAGTTAGCTTAGCCAAATGCGCAATAGCGATTCGATAACGAACTTCGCTATCTCTCGTATCGCACCACAAACTTGTATACTAAGAACTCATAGTGGGAACTCTAAGTTTCCGATTTGTCCACCCGAATAAGTCTGTGGCGCGATACAAGCGATAGCGAAGTTCGTTTAGTCGAGTCAATAAAACCATTCACTAGAAATTCCTCAGAAACAGCTCCGATTTTGATGTTTTTTTTTATATTGTAGGTTATTATATACTATTCAAAATCAGAAACCTTTTGAAGCGGGGAAGGAAAGATTTATTTAATATATTTATATAGATTTTTTTTTCTTTGACCGTATCCATTTGAAGGAAAGAATAAGGAGACATTTAAGATATATATTATTATTTTTTTTAAAGTAAATTATACATATATACATTTTTCATAAATGTTATAAACAATTTAGTACGAATTATTGTTGTGTAACACTGAGATAGAAGTAATAACACACATACATACCATCACGTCCGCAATCCCCGAAGGGGTAGGCAGAATCAAAGGCCCTTTAACCATTTTTGGCTCAAATAAAAACTGGGTTGGGTAATATGAAAAAATTTTAGAAATTTTTATATTATTAAATGTATGTTTGTTTAAATTATTACGTGTCACGGTGTTTGCGGTCGAACTACCCCAAATGATTGAATGATTTAAATGTATTAATCAACTACTTATTAGAGTATCAACAGTGACGTCACATACAGGATTGTTATCCAGATCTATTGTTAATTATCTATCGTTAACTATTCTCATTGAGCAAATACGTATTAAATGCAAAATGTTGTTATTTTAGTAACATTGCATTGCTGGTAAGTATTTTATTATACCGACAACAGCGGTTACGTAAGCAACTAGAAACTTACGTGAACATTTACTGCACATTGACGATGTTACGTTTTACAATTAACAATGAAAAATTCAATAATTTAGCACTGATAACAATAATACAATGACGAACTAGCAAAGTGGTCTTGCCGGGACCGCTACCCTACTTATGACACGCACGACTTACGAAATTGCATACTGTACAGATTAATACACAATACAATCGAAGTGTCTGTTTGTATTGTCAATATAACAGTTTATTACAAACATGCAAAATATGTCCCATAATAGTCTGGCACTCGAAAATAATGTACCGGGTTACTTGTCTAGCATGTCTAAGAGGCGGTTAATAATATATTTTGGTAGGTATGTGATTGATCATATAGTCAACGAGCTAGCCACTTGTTACATTGTTTCAAGAAATTCCCCTTATACTCAACTCAATAACTTTGTAATTGGGTGATTATGGTTTAAGGAGCGTATTGCTCCTTGGACTCTGCCTTCCTCTTCAGAAATTACAGGTGTATAATTATTCTCTTAATAACTTAAATTTTATTATAATTTTATTTTTAAGTAATTAATTATTATGATTGATTGTTCGACCTTCTACTACTGTAATACCAACTCTTTGTAATTAAAAATTATTTTCTACTTTTTAGTTCAATTAGCTATAAAAGCGTGGTTGTTAAGTTTTTTTTTTTTAACTACAAATTATTTTTCATATTTTAGTTCGATTTTTCAAATAATTATTTGCGGACATGTGATAGTATTGAAATGCCTTACGAACTATTTCGTAATCTAGTCATTTCGTCTAAACCGAAACTGCAGGCATGCGCAGATCGCGCGCTTGCTCTATCTCTCTTACTCCCTTACAGAGAAAATATAAAGGATATTAATTATTAATATTAATCCTGGCGGTCCTAATAAGGATAATGGGAAACTGTTAACAAATTAATGCATTTTCATCGGACCATGATACGTGTGCAAAGTTTCAAATTAATTAAACTTCTGGGAATTGGTGAAAATTATGCTCAAAGATTTCATTTCATACATACATACATACATTTAAGAGCGGTGGTAGCTCAATGGTAAGGACTCGCGCCTCTTAACCAAGTAGTGCGGGTTCAAACCCGGGCACGTACCTCTGGATTTTTCAAATCTATGTACGTATTTATACCACTAGCTCGACGGTGAGGGAAAACATCGTGATGAAACCTGCAAATTCAAATAACTTTGGATTTGTAACCATCATCCAAAAATTGTCTGGTTACGAAGGTCAGACCGGCAGTCGCTTCAATGTAATTACCAGACTCGCTAAATCCTGCATCATGGCCTAACCGGACCCCGTCTAAACACGGGACATAACGCTAGGAAGATGATGATACATACATACATACATACATACATACATTCAACCCAAGCTAATAAAAGCGTGGTCAAAAGACGGCTGCGTAAGCTATTATGTTATTTGTAATTATCAAATTTTACACGTAGTTAAAACGAAACAATTACCTATTCAATTATTGATGAATTCAATTATTACTATTACGTTAGTTATTATGACTTAAATAATAACTAACGCAGTCTTTTTCAATACATCGAAGGATATGACGTAACGTCTTATAAAGTTGTTTTCATCGTATAATACATACGATGAAAAAACTTATGCGCCATGTCATTAAAACATTTCTTTTAACTTTCAGTGAGAGATAGTCCAAAGGAGATTTTGGCGTGGATCTCCAATACAAACGAAGCAAGTTACTTCAGCATGGCAGTACATGGACAGACCTTCTTTAGACTCAATTATCCGCTAAAACTGAACAAGTAAGTACTAATACTGACACATCCATTAATATTATTATGGTGACCAGAAATTTGTTTGAATCATCGATTTTTAACAACTGGAAAATAGTGGAATAGGTAGTTGTTTATAACAATATTTTACGAAAATGTAAATTGAAATTCGTATTTAAGTGCTTATCAGATACTAAATGAAAAGAATATAACTAAATAGTTAGTTGAACAGCTAGATAAATTGTGCAACTCCTTCTCTAAAGCGATTTTGATTCACATAAAGATCTAGCAAAAGTTTAATTTAGTTTAGACCTTGAAAACAAAATTTAAGTTTAGTGTACTTGACAGGATTGCCTTATTTGTATGTTATAAAAAATTCATTCATTGAGTAGCTCCTCCTTTTTTTTTAAGACGGTTAAAAAAAATATTTTTGTAAAATTAATAATAATAAAATAATAAAATCTTTATTTAATTAGACAGTCTTGAATATATGTAGTATATAGACTTGGGAGTCGCGTTTCACTACAATGTGGAAAAAGAGTTTAAACTATTAAAAAAAGTAAGAATTTTTGTAAAAAGCTCAGATTGTAATTCTACGATGCACAATGTAATTCTTAATAATAATTCTATGATACACTGATGGAATAGTAACAAAAACAGTCCGTTTCCTAGTGTCATTCTGATACAATATGTAACTGTTACGTGTACTCACAACTCTGACTGGGTTACGTACATTACATTCACGGAACAATACGTCACATTAACGCTCTACTTGACGCCAAAATTAATATCACTGTTCACTGATACTGGTGCGGTAACAGTATTTTGGACTGTGATACATTTATTGGTATTTTACATCGAATTTTACAATTAATTAAGTAGTTAAGATATCTATTAACTACTAGTGTACAAAACAAGATCAGATATTTGGCACACACTTTAATTCGGCACTAGCGATTTAGATATGTGTCAATCGCTTTTCTGACGAAATAGAAGTTGTGAAATTTAGTTAGTAAGTATTTACAAAGTCGGCGACACCAAAGTCGAGGTTTTTTATGCGTCCACACTATTATATAATTGACTGATAGACTAAGTTTATATAGCTTCGAAATTGTTTTCGATACGTGATAGATCAATATGTCAAGAAACTAACATTGATTGTCTAAGGTTACGAAGGAAACAAAAAGAGTATGAGGCCTATCGTATGACACTTGTATTTTTTATACGAAAATGGTGTAAAGCTAGAGTTGAATGACAAGCGCGCATATGTGACGAAATTAACAGAACATGTTGGAGCAAATTTTTCAATTCAATAAAATAAATACTGGACAATTAATTTTGTCCCATGTTGGTCTGAGAGTCAAAAATAATGTACCAAACTATGTTTTCTATCTTTGGCTGAATGTAGCTTATGAAGCTTATAGCTCTTTGAAGTCTGCCTACCCCTTCGGAGATTTCGGGCGGGATGGTATGAAAAATTCAGTCACACTTCAAATTTTACCGCCTCATGCTCGTAAAATTTTGTGCTAAGAAAAATTATTAATTAAACTTCTTTTAAAACTTGTTATCAAAGGGCTTTGTTTATACGGGAGCATGAATTTTCGTGTCTTCTGAGATTTTCTTTCGTTTACAATTGTTTTAAACTTTTTAGGTACCTAAAGCTGTTGTGTAAGAACAATTAGCCAGCATTGTTTATTGTTTGTTGTTTCGTTATTTTACAAATGAAAATACCATGAAATGATGTAAGTGCTGTATCAATTTAGTAGTATTAGTGAACCAAGAGCCATCTAATTAGAATAATGATGGGGATTCATAGGGGTAATAGCAAATCTGGTGCCTTTTGACTCAAAAGTTTTTTGCATATAAACGTGACCTTGACAGGCAGCTTTAACAGCGAAACTAAAGGCTTAAATTTGGTTGAAGGCCATCTTTCTTGCTATATACAAAGTCATTACTTATTATCTACTCAAATCATTGATGGTCACAAGGGTATTTATCCTTCATTACTAAACTATCATGCAAAAGTTTCGGTACATTCGTTGTAAATCGCCGTAGAAATAAAACATAATTAATTCAACAATCATACATTTTAATAACTGTACAACTAGCAGTTACATCCTTTTGGGTTTTAGAATAATAACAGTATACATTTGTTTTACTCTACCAAAATAATTTGAGTACAATACTCAATGCATGCGAAATATATATGGAATTCAGGTAATAAAGTCTTAACGTAATAAAGTAATTTTCCTATAATTTAATTCTCTTCAAGTTCAACGCCTAAGATATCTCTATGCTCTTTTCAAATTGAAGCAATATCAATGTTGAAGTATACTTTGTTCACTTTATATGAGGCTCGTACGAGATCAAGACATTTCCAACACGTAGTCTGATTTACTTTGTTTTGTTTCTACTCTTCTACTCCTAAGTGGCCTGCTGTTTCTGTATCTCGACTGACATAGAAGGTGATGATCTATAGTGCTGCTGTGCGCTTTCATGGTCACCTTCATGAAGAACTCGAGTCTTCAACAACACGTAAACAAATTAATATCTAATAACTTCATACATTAAAAATAATATACTATATTGCATGTGCATATAACCAAATAGTCCCTTATAACTAAATAAGTATAAATAAGTATAAAATATTTGCAACATGTGATAAAAATAAGCCCACTTACCTTTTTAATCCTGAGTTCTGAAGTCACGAAAACACCAAACACTCGCAGTATGTATACATGTATATTAAGTCCACACATTCCTGTTCACGCAATACACAGTCTGCCCTGACCACAAAGACCACCCACAGATCCGACAAACGTATTTTCTCTAAAAATCGCGATAACTATAGATTTTTCACGATGGTTCAAAATAAAAGTATGTCCTCTCTCTTATTTAATATCACTAATAAGTCTAGCCGTGTTAAAAAAAAAATTTAAAATTAATTTATATTTTAACTACAAAATTACATGACTCGTTATTTACTGTACATAAAAAAATATGTTAAGAGTCAAAAATTCGTTATGTAAGGTACAGTTCAAATTATAAAATAAAATAAAAATAAGTTTGTTAAAGTTAATTTTATAAAATAATAGAAAAAAAAGAAAGAGGTACTAAATTCGTCGGTCACTAATTGTATTTAAATGATGTCTTAGGAGTTGGAATTATTGTTACCGCATAATTAAAATTTTAATTAGAGCAACTCTTAGTAAGTAAATTATACGGAATATTGAGACCGTCTCAAGGGCGCATTTGGTTGGCCTTACTGTATGCGCCAAGAGTTGTGTGTTAGATCCCCACCGAAGACAAACATTCGTGTGATGAATACTTGTGTTTGTTCTCTGGGTGTTAATATCCATTATTTAAGTATATATTTGTAAATATCACTGTTTAATCTGATATCCGTAATACAAGTGCATAAGCTACTTAGCTCGGAGTCAGATTAATGAATGTGATGTTGTGGGATATTTATTTATTTATGTATTTGCGCAAAGCTCTGCGTTGCATATGAGAGGACCTTTGAAACTCGGCGAAACAAATTATTTACTTTTTAATGAATTATTTTTTCCAAGTAAAATATTCACTCCAGAAAAGCAATTCTGTTATGGGAATACAAATAGTTATGATTGTTTTCAATGCGAAGGAGTATGAGATTTGACACTGTAAAAGTTTACATGGAGAAGGAGTGCTGAAAGCTAATATTTCAATAAATAATGTATTAGCAATACTTTAAATAAATAAAGAAAAATACAAACTAATAGGTAATCTCGAACTTCCTGAACGCATTTTTTTTTCTATGTTGTATCTATCGGGTTAATGTGTATAAGATTAAAAAGCATTTGCCGAAAAATGTATTGACATTACTTGTCAATCCATTTTTTCCGCTTTTCGAGTGAATTAACTTTAAAAGTTCGTAAAAATAGCCATCACGGTGTGCCATGTTCAAACACTAGCTATCTACGACTGGTCCGTTAGTCGAGTGGTCAGAGACCCTGGCCACGAAACCAAGGGTCGCGGGTTTGAATCCCGCTAGGGGCAAATGTTTCGTGTGTTGAACATGGACATTTGTACTCGAGTCATGGATGTTTATAAACAAATTTAAGTATGTCTATCCGTTCGCCTAGTATCAACAGTACAAGCATAAGCTTAGTTTGGAACCAGGGAATTGGTGCGTCAGTCTGAAGAATTTATTATTAATTATTAATACTAATATCATAATACTAATATAATTTTACAAAAAATCAAAAATCATGAATTAGTGAATGTCTTAATTAATATTATTATTATAAATGAAATGAAGGATGTTGTACAATTGTTGATGCACGGTTTTAATAAACGAATTGACTGGTTGATGCTCAGATTATATATTATATATTGGGCGACCGGTTATTGAGTTAGTATACCGGCGCGAAATCTGGCCAGCTAGTATTCAAATAAAAGTCCAAGCTATTACAACGATAAATAACATTGCGTTGCACTAATAATCAAAACGATTCATACAAGTCATATCCCGATTAGCGACATAAATAATTTTGCAATCACATGAACTACATCTTGCGTGCGCGTTTCTCTGATAGTTCTACTTCTACCATTTCAACCGCAACTTATTTGTCAATAGAAATAGTGTAGGAGCACGAAATGGCAGGTCTGTGACAACAGTCCTGCTGGTCCAATGGTTTAGTTTCCACTTAGCACGCAAGGGGCTTCCACAGCAGAGGTGCTTACGGAACCCTAAAAAACAACAGCTAAATAGACGAATAGGTCGAGTGGTCAAGGACCCTGGCTGCAAAATCAAGGGTATTTGGTTCGAATCCCGCTGGAGGCAAATGTGTCGTGTGATGAATATGGACATTTGCACTCGAGTCATGGATGTTTATAAACGTAATAAACGTTTATTAAACGTATTTAAATATGTCTATCCTTTCAACTATGTAGTATCCACAGCACACCTTACGATTATTTTTGGAACTAGGGAATTGGTGTGTCAGCCTGGAGAATTTATTTATTTATTTATTAGTTTGATTGTGCTACCGTAGATATAGCTATACAGTAGATTAAAAGGAATTAATAAATGGCATGCATACCATACCCCATAGATTAGTTCTAAACTATTGTAACATAATCTGAAGATATGAACGTGCCTAGGGCGCACTCGCTAACTCCAAAGCGTATACAAATTGAAATTAAAAGCGCCAAGTTAATTCGAGTAACAATTTCACCCTTTACACTAAACACAAACAATTCCTCGAACTCAAACCTTAGGTAGCCAAATTCGCAACTCGACAACAATGTTTCACAAACAAAATAAAAGTAACCAGTTTTGTTGAAGTACTTAGTAACAGCGTGATTTATGGCGTAGATGATTTCCTAACGGTTTGCAGTACACCTTACTTACCTTACTCACTTATGTAACATACATTGGTTTTACCGCTGGGTGTAGATGGAAATTGTTTTATGCGGCTTAATTCATTGCGGAACTTATTATGAGTGCGGTTACCATATTACGTGTCTTGTAATACATATTAGGCATAGTCGCTAAATCTGTTCCTATGATATTAGTTGAATCAAGGAAAAAGACGTCCGCTTATCTGTTTATTCTTTATCTAATGATGTCATTAGATATTTTTCTCCTGAATTCCATAATTGTTTTAAAATAGCATTACTGCATAAACTGCGAAGCCCGCAGCAAACATCTGGTTTCATTTCTCTACGAAGTAGTTATGTTATTACAAAGATACCGTTGAGATATCATTTTTTGAATAATATTGTTTTCAAATCATAAGCAATGTGATCTTTTGTTTTTGTTATAAAAAAAAACTATAAATGAAGCAAACACTTTGATGTGTGCGGTAAAATGATTTCTAATTTACCGTATGTATGTTACATTAAAACTGTATCTAGCTATAACAACAGGCAGACAGAGTGGTCAGAGACCCTGGCCACGAAACCAAAGGTCGTTAATAGATTATTTCTTAGTACATATTTTTTACTAATTGATTACATTTTTTTAGATTTATATACAATATTTTAGGTATTGTAAAAGGCCGTATATTGGTATAATTATCTTAGGTTTAATAGTAATCTTACGATATACCAAAAAAATCTTAGGGTTTACTGAAGTATGGGGTTTTAGAGTAGGTAATAAAAAAACAAACTAAATATGCGGGTTGTGTAGGTATAAATACATTTACACAGATGCTGCTTCGCGTTCTGTTAAGTATCTATACAAGTGTTTTAAGGGTAAATAAATAAAAATAATATGTTATTTATAAAAAAAAATCACTGTTACTATTAGGGGAATCGTCGTCATTTCAATTAATCATTATTTGATCATCCATTGATTTTGTATCTAATGACTCTTAGTGCATTGGATTACAGTCGATAGCTAGCATCTGACACTGTCGGGTCAACATAGGATTCTTCTTCTTCTTGTTTTTGTTTCTGGCAACTCACTCCTATTCAAGGATAACTACTGCGTACTAAAAGACATTGGGTTGAAAACGGCTCGTCATTATTATGTTCAATTATTCGGACATCATAACGATTATTCGTATAACAAGTGAATTTCAGGAGTCGCAACACTACGATAAAGGACTTGTACGTGACTTTGAAATGAGGTATAAACAAAAAACTTATTTGTTGCGTATATTGGTGATTTTGCTTTGTTTGAAAGATTTAAATTTATTTGTAGTGATTAAAAATTGTACATTTGTGATAAAATAAAAATAACTTCAAAAATCCATGGTTTAACGGAAACGGTTATTGAAACTGAGTGAGTTACGTTTGTACAAAGTTGTTTCGGTTTGAAAAATGTGAAATGTCAAACGGTAATTTTTAGATTTGATGGACTTTATTGACTGTTCAGATTGAAGGTGTCAATACCCTTTTCATGCATATTACTTTCTACAAATCAAAATATTCAGTTTCAAACAAACGTAACTTTATACGCTTACATTATTGTATAAAATTATTAATAATCTCCATTTATTAATGTAAACACGAATTACAGACACATTTCTTGTTTTTAGTTTCGAATCTCATTCGGTTGAAATCATACCAGCAATAAATCGTGTTCTAGATACATATTGGTACAGTTAACATTTCTTCATAATGAAAATAATCGCAGGTTTACAATGTTTATTCGTTTTACGCAATAATAATTGCTGCCCAGCCACGCCTTTCATTTTTAAATCGCTCCATTGAGTAGAAATGTATTCATAAACGGACTATTTGCGTAAATCGAGCTGTTACGAATGCATTGCATTTGGTACACTGATTGCCTAATGCGATAATATGGAAGCATGAAAACGGACTCGAGAAGACCATGTATTCGCGCGTATTAGGATAGTCCTGTAAATTGAGTCGAACATTGTGTAATTGTCTACGAAATGCGCCAAGGCCTTTTAATTGCATTCGCAGATAAATGTCAATTGAATGAGAGGTGACGTGTTTTTTAGATGCATATTCTTAAATATCTCTCTATCTAAAATAAAAAGTATTCAATGACAAATACAAAACTTCGTATGAGAGGACTGCCTCTCATATAGTCATATACTATAATACTATATAGGTACATATACTAATATGTAGGTATTATAAGTTATATTTAGTATCTAGTAGAATAATTCTATGCCTGTAAAGAAATAAAGGAAGAATACCATTTATACAAATCAAAAATAACTGACACCGTTTAGCTTGTGTAGTCTTAAAAATATTTGCTTAATGTTTATTTACATGTTTAATTTCTTTCTACCTTTACCTTTTACATCAAATCTAAGAAGTACCGTTTGACAGATATGACAAATGACGATAAGGAATAGGATCAAAGAAATCGATTACAACAATATCCAAATTTTAATAGATTATTTCTCAGTACATATATTTTACTAATCGATTACAGTTTTTAAGATTTATATTAAATATGTTAGTTATTGTAAAAGGCCGTTTAATAGTATAGGTATTTTAGGTTTTACTAGTATTCTAAAAAATATAGAAATTTTATATGCGGGTTATGTAGGTATAAGTACCTACATTTTCACAGATGCTGCTTCGCGTTCTGTTAGGTACCTATTCAAGTCTTTTAAGGGTAAATAAATAAAATAAATATGTTATATAAACAACTTTCATTCACTGTTAGTACTAGACGAATCATTGTCGTCGTCATCATCGTCATTTTAATTAATCAATATTTGATCGTCCATTGATTTTAAAACTAATGACTCTTAGTCCGTTGGATAACAGTCGATAGCATCTGACACTGTCACTGGCACCGACTCCAAAACTAACTGATTATTGTAAATATTTAAATACGTGTTAAAGATTAATACTTTCATCGAAGCAGTCGGAAGAATTTATTTTATACTGTTTAGTGTTTAGACATTTAAATAGCTATTAAGGCAGGTTCTTACTTGTGATTTTTTCATAAACATTTTTTGCGGGGTGTTTTTGAAGTTGGTTTTTATTTTTGTTAAAATTTAACTTATTTGTTACTTTTTAGTGAAATTTATTAATAGGTAGGTAGACCATCAAAATGAGCTGCTTTAATGAGACAGTGCCGGTCTAATGAAACTAAAGACGAAAAGGTATAACGAGCCTTTAATATTTAAAGAATTACTTAAAACTACTAATCTTCAAGGAGTTATACCTTCCATCATCAGCTAAGCAACATTAGATGATGAGTACCAGACGCAAATACTGGAATCATTTTAGAAAAATGAATAAAACATTTAACCTGCCGTTAAAATTTAAGGGTGGCCCTCGTATTCATGGAATCCCATCACTAGATCAAGACTTGGTGAAATTGAGACAATCTCAAAAATAACACTCGATATGACCCTATAATATTGAAAGAATTATCTACAAACTCCTAATTGTTAAGGAGTTATACCTTCCATCATCAACTCAGCAACATGAGATTATGAATACCAGACGTAAATACTTGAATTGTTGCAGAAAATAACTAAAATAGATTGTACGCGCCTATAATACTTGAGTGTTTCCCTCGATTTGTACCTTCCATCATCAGCTCACGAACATAAGATGATAAGTACCATGCGTAAATACTTGAACAATCTTTAAAAATGTCTAAAACACATTGTACGTGTCTATAAAATTTGAGGGTTTCCCTCGATTTTCCTGGGATCCCTTCATCAGATCCTGACTTGGTGATAATGGGACCATCTCGGGAGTAAACCCTTTCGATTAAAAAAATAATTTTGGAAATCAGTTAACAACTCTCAGAGATATCGAGTAACATACATACAAAAAAAAATATGTCGAATTGAGAACCTCCTCCTTTTTTTGAAGTCGGTTAAAAATGGTTATATTAGCTTTATGCTCCTTGGACTCTTTCTATCCCCACAAGAAAGAGACGCAATACAAATATTACGTCTCTTTCTTGTGGGGATAATATAGGGAATAGACGCAATATAGATATAAAATTTGATCTCATACTGTTCATTTATCCAAAACAACAAATATAATATGACCTAGGCAAAGAATAGACGGACCGATCTGAATATCTGATCTGTATTCAAAATTTTCATAAATTTCCAGTTCAACTATTATAAGCTCATTTAAAGGAGAGTTTATTAAGTTTGATGTTAAGAAGCATTCCATTTGAATGTTCAACAACAAAAACGTATAAAATGTAATAGAAGGTGATCGATATAAGATGCTAAACGGATTTATTGATTATTTTATTTATTTGGTGTGTAATTGATTGTCATTGTTTAGTAGCTGAGACAAGTAAAAGTAATTGATTGGTTTTTGCAAATGCTAACCTCAAGTTTTGAAAATGTAGAATGACCTAAGACCCTTAAGTATCTAATAATATCTAAATAGGCTAAAGTGGTTAATGGCAAGATATTATAAGCATCATGAATACTACTAATGGCATACAAAACAAATTATATAAACGCGTACACAAATTCAAATCAAGTGTCGCCAACTCGCATTTATAAGCATTGCTGTTTATAATGATAGCATCAGAATTCGCAGTGCCCCATATGTCTTCAATAAATATGCATCGGAAGTCGTTTAAAATATACTAGCGGCCCGCCCCGGCTTTGAACACCCGTGCAATGAATGTCCACCCGGACATTCATGAAAAAAGTTTCAATTTGTCAGCAAAATCCCCATTAACAAAATGATCCGCCATTTATTGACTTCATTTGTTACAAAAAATGTGATAAATGAACCGGTCTACCGATTTCGTGCAAACTTCACATAAACCATCTACTAAGTAGTCTGAACAAAGGTTCAGACTACTTAGTAGAACTTGAACATTTGGTTTGGATAGGTGAGCTCGTTCTTAAGTTATAAAATTACAACGAAAAGTGGCATTGATTTTTATATAGGTATATTGATTTATTTGACAAATAGACGGTTCTGCGATAATGGGCAATCATAGTTTTGAGCCAGCTTTTTTATTTTCTTACTCTGTTACCATTATAAAAAACCAAAGCATTTATTGAATCTATTCACACTTATTTGTTTAATGAGAAAAAAGAACAATGTCACTAGAGTAGAAAAACAGAAGATTTTCATTTTAGATGGGAGCACAGTTATATACAATCTATTATATAAGCTTTTGTTTGGACCGCTAGCAAAATTTGTGTTCACAATAATGTTGAAAGAATATCTTTTCAACTTCAGCTTCACCATTCACTAATTATACATTTATATAGATACATTTATATAGTATTTTATATAGGTATATTGATTTATTTGACAAATAGACGGTTCTGCGATAATGGGCAATCATAGTTTTGAGCCAGCTTTTTTATTTTCTTACTCTGTTACCATTATAAAAAACCAAAGCATTTATTGAATCTATTCACACTTATTTGTTTAATGAGAGAAAAAAGAACAATGTCATTAGAGTAGAAAAACAGAAGATTTTCATTTTAGATGGGAGCACAGTTATATACAATCTATTATATAAGCTTTTGTTTGGACCGCTAGCAAAATTTGTGTTCACAATAATGTTGAAAGAATATCTTTTCAACTTCAGCTTCACCATTCACTAATTATACATTTATATAGATACATTTATATAGTATTTTATATAGGTATATTGATTTATTTGACAAATAGACGGTTCTGCGATAATGGGCAATCATAGTTTTGAGCCAGCTTTTTTATTTTCTTACTCTGTTACCATTATAAAAAACCAAAGCATTTATTGAATCTATTCACACTTATTTGTTTAATGAGAGAAAAAAGAACAATGTCATTAGAGTAGAAAAACAGAAGATTTTCATTTTAGATGGGAGCACAGTTATATACAATCTATTATATAAGCTTTTGTTTGGACCGCTAGCAAAATTTGTGTTCACAATAATGTTGAAAGAATATCTTTTCAACTTCAGCTTCACCATTCACTAATTATACATTTGATAAGTCTTCAATTTATTGAATGTTCCTTCAAAATTTCATCAGAGCGGTTTCAGTGGGCGTCTCAATAAATGTTTTCTTCAAAAAAGGATACTTAATTCGAGTTCCGATGAAATAAACACTGGAGAAATAAAACCGACCCATATAAAATTAAATATTTCCTTTTGAATTCGACTTTAATAACTTGGAATCGAGTATCATAAGCAGGTTTTTTTTAAATCAATCTATAATAAGCTTATTGGTTTAATAAGCAGTGGGCAGGTTAATACGAAATTGTAATTTAAAACGCATGGCGATTCTAGACGACTGCATTCTGATTACAATAAAATTCTTAGATGAGATTTTTTATTTAGGTTATTGATAGCGCAAATCAAAATTTTAACGTTGACCCTAACATGTTCTTTAAGGTTTTTTTTAAGTATAAAAAATACGATCTGCTAAGTTTACATAAGTAACAGTTAAAGTACTTGAAATTTAGTTGCATAAGAATCAATAACTCTTGTCCAATAAAATGTATCTAAATAAAACATTATGACTTCTTTAGAGCTCGTACAAAACGAATGAAAAAACATTGAATCTAAGTAAAAATAAATACTTCAAATTCTGTTTTGTAATCGACTAAGTTCTGCAATTTAAGCCTCCGTAACTTTATTCGTATAGGTGTGTACCAAACAAGCATCCAAAACGGACTACTTCCATTACTGGAGGTCATCCTTTCCAAAGTTGTAATTGAATGCGTGTTTTGTAGATGGTACCACTCCTGCCAATCTTGGAATGGCAAAACCGGCGAATGGCAGATATGGGTGAACGCGGAGAGAGTAGGCAGGGGCTTCCACAACAGGGTAAGTTACAGTTTTGTCTAAGAGCCACATAGACAAGCGTGGCTGAATTTGAATATGCTATTTAAAATTCCTAAATCTATCGACCGGTTGGACGTTCCCTGAGAATGAAAAGCAGCAAACATGAATATATTGTAAACTTTTAGCCGCGGCTTGAATAAAGTGAATCATGTTTTATGTGAATTTTCACATTACTTCCAACTTTGTTAGAAATATTAATGAAAATAATATTCGGTGTGTAATGATGTTTGATCAAAATGTATTAATCATTTATATTAATGTCTATAGTCCCATGTTACTCTGGGAGTTAAAAAGAATATTCCAACTGTGTTCCTTGACTATCATGTCCTAAAAGGCGAGTAATGGTATATCGGGTATTGGGTCATTACTTTTTCATCTTACCCAGCCCAGTTTATATGGCCAAATATGGTTAAGATACCTAGCTGTCCCTTTGACTCTGCCTATCCTTTCGGAGATTACGGACGCGATGGTATGTATGTATCATTTATATTTTATTGCACTAGTAACAAAATCCTTGGTCTACAAAATATTAATTTCATAAGAATATTTTTACTATGAAAAATCAGATCTATGGCAAATGCCTTTAATCAAATTAAGACAAGAATACATATACGCGATTTGATACTTCCCGTGGCCTTGGCTGCATAATCAAAAGTCGCGAATTTCATACCGATAGGGAAAGTGTTCGAATCATGAATATTAAATATATATAAATAAGTGAAATGAAATGAAATGAAATTATATTTATTTATATAGGCTTAAAAAAACACTTTTAAATCGTCAGAACAAAATAAATATAAACCTGTTCAAACAGCAGATTCTACCGAGAAGAAACCGACAAGAACTCGATGGTTACTCTTTTAAATGCCAAGTCTTAATAGCTATTATGTGCAGACGAACAGCGTATTCTGCGACTGGTCATATATTCTTCTATCTAGTGTATCCGCCACCTACTGTTGGTTTGAAAGTCTAAGCAATTATCTATACATATGTACTACTATTACGCCCTTAATTTTCAAAGGAGTAGGCAGTCTTGGAAAACTCCATTAATTGAAAACCCAAAGTTAAATAAAAAAGAACCGACTTGGTGTTTTTAATTATTTGATAATTTCTGTAATCATCATCTTCCTAGCGTTATGTCCCGTGCTTAGACGGGGTCCGCTTAGACCATGATCCAGGATTTAGCGAGTCTGGTAATTATATTGAAGCGACTGCCGATCTGACCTTCGTAACCCTAAGATAGGGGAACCAGACAATTTTTGGATCATGGTTACAAATTCAAAGTTGTTTGAATTTGTAGGTTTCATCACGATTTTTTCCCTCACCGTCGAGCTAGTGGTATAAATATGTACATAGATTTTTTAAAATCTAGAGGTACATGCCGGTGTTTGAACCCGCACTCCTCGGTTAAGAGGCGCGTGTCCTTACCATTGAGCTACCACCGCTCCCCCTGATAATTTCTGTAATATAATTTTTATTTTGTGTATCGCTCCAATTAAATTTATATTTGTCACAGCTGGTTGGGCACGTTATCAAAGGCGGTGGCGTTGCTGTGAGCGGTCAAGATCAGTCCCTTCTATTCAACAAAGAACCCACAATTGAACCAGTAGCTAGTAAGTTTAGAAAGTTTGCTGCCTACTAAGCTATGACTGTTTAAATTTTATCAGTACTTTTTCTTATAATTCATTAAAATTATTGAATAAATTTCTTTGTGAATTAAAAGTAATCAAGGAAATTGTCACGGATATCATCGATAATAATCCATTCTGATATGATTCCATGAAAGCTATCGGAGATTAGTAAAGTAATAACAATGTTATTTGAAACTACCGCATTGAGCGCTTAGCAAAAGTGATCCTATAGAATTATAGATGCTAAAAATATATTTTCAGTCCAACCCGGTTTGATGGGAGAGATAACAATGCTGCAGATATATCACGTTGCCCTCACCGCTGGCAAAGCTCACAAGGACCACAAACACCACCATGCCCACCACTTTAGACACGACGGGACTCCCATCGAGCCTTCCACCGAGCCCCCGACCGAGCCTCCACCACCACAGGCTACCCCTCTTGGCAACGGCAACTACCTCATCGGCGGTCAACTACAAAGACCTCAGAATCTCAACCTCGCTGGCGCCCAACAAATGATCCCTGTCCAATTGCCCAACGGCTTGCAAATACAACAGCAGTACGTCAACGGTCAACTAGGAAACAGGATAGTCTCCGAGCAGCTGGCTAATGGCGTGCAGCACCAAGTCCCAGATCCATTGGCTACCCTAACTCTTCCCCAAATACCACTAGTCTCTGTACCCATAGGAGGCTCCGTTCGAGCGCCTCAGACATTCCCACCTCGCACCGTTGGCCCCTCTAAAGGCACTACTGTAGTCCTTTCTGGCTCCTTGCTGAACCCAGCTAACGTACAGTACATCGATGATACAGTGTCACACAACGTGTTCAAGAGAGATTCTAAGAAACGAGACAAGAGAGACAACCCGGAGAAAGAACTCACCGAGGAACTGAAAACAGGTACTAACTCTAGCCTTATCCAAATTTAATTTCGTTTTAATAATGTGTTTAAGATAAAAAATAAATATGTAAAGTGAATTAAGGGAAAAAAGAGCAAGGAAATATCACAGAGGAGTGTTCATAGAATAAAATAGTTTCCTTGCCATGAGCAATTAAGAATAAATAAACAAGGCTATGTTTTGTTCATTCAAAACCACTACTTACCTACTTATATAACTCATTACCCTAAGGAAAAAAAAAACCTTAGAATAGTGAGTTTAATAAGTAGGTAAGAGGTTTCGGGTATACCAAAAATAACCTTGAATATTCGGAAATATGACAAAAATTTAACATCTATTACATATAGAAAAATAATTGGTCGAATCAATTCAGCCGTTTATAAGTTTTCGCTCAGCAAACAAACAAGCTGTACTTATATAAGTATCACATACTAGCACATGGCTCTTTAAATAGTATAGTAAAACACTAGATTACTATGTTAATATATTATTGCAATGGTTACAGGAAAGAAAGATAAGCGTGGTCTGGTGGCCTTATCGGACGGGTCGATTGTAGACGAAGCTCTCCTTAGTCCCTCAGTCATGGACGATAAGGAAGACGACATCATCTTCCAAGAGTCCCTGATGCAAGGACTCGCAGGCGTCGTAGGCAACTTGCCCGTGCAAAATTTGCAAAAGCAAACCGTAAGTGAAATCAATATAAGAACTTAGGAAGGCGGGTTAGAGTTCTAGGCCAACTCCTTCGTTCTTTTTTCCTATAAAGGGGGCGGTAATCTAAAAAAGGTTGGGGACCTATGATGTAGATTAATAAGATGTGGATTTTTCAAACATTTATGTTTGGGTTAGTACGAATAGCTCAGCGGCGAAAGAAAACACCGTAAAAATACCAGCGAGGTAACTGCGGATGTGTAATCGTGATCCAGTTTGTATACATCTCCTATGTTCATTTGTCCTACATTTGTAAGTGTTCATTCTAAAATATAGTTTTAGAGATGACAGCCGAGGATCAGTAAGTTCATAAAATGATATCTAACATTTTCTTAATTTTCAGGTGGATGAGCGGGAGCCAGCTGAGGCCGAAGTCAAGGCAGTGATGCAAGTGTGCAGCGGATGCGCCCCCGAACCATTCAAGAAGGCTCTAGTCCTCTCTTGGAGAAGCTCTCCCAAGAAGCTTTACAGTGGCGCCCACTACTACAAGGGCCTGCCCATATGTAGAGCGTTTTAATTAAAACACACATCAATAGTTAAAGTTGACTTAGAAGGATAACATTAGAATTATCTATAGGAAATATTTGGGTGTACAAAACAGAGTTGTATAGATAAATAATTAAAATATAAGGGACAAAATACAGACAGAACACTGTGAGACCACCATAATAAACCCGTAATAAACTTAGGCTTTACTTGTTGTCATTCTGATTTTTATAATTTTGTGACTATTATAATTTTTAACATACCTACATAAGATTAAGGCATTAAATATATTTAGGATATAAATATAACAAAGTAGAGGCTGCTAGTTGTAAAATATCTGTCACCTTTCATTTACCCATTGTTTGTAAAATAATTCATTTTACCATTGGATTTAAGCTTGCCATTGCGAGTTAATTATTATTTATTATAGTTAATAAGACTTCATTGTAATTCGCTTTGTACTTTCAATAATTTTACTTGTTTTATGAATAAGTATTATGATATCATTTGTTACCATTTTTTTTTATTTTTAATAAATATCATAAAATAAAGTAAGTAAATTTGATTTTAGTATGGTACCACATCACATAGTTATTGGTATCTACTGACGTCCCTTACCCTAGCCACCGAGCGAATGGTATTAATCCGTACATAAATTTCGTAAAACCAGAGGCAAATGACCAGGCTTGATCCAGCGCCCTTGCACAGAGGCGTGTGTCTTTACCATGGTGCTATCATATATATAGAATAAACAGATCGACTTCTGCCAACACGGAAATCTTTTACCGTTAACCAAGTGCACATGTTAGATTAGCTTTCATCCGTACAAAAAGCCAGAGGCCGGTCAATAGACTTCGATCAAGTATGTTTAATAACAGCGACGATGTTCGATTATCGGACCGGCAATTAGTTTATCAGGAGCCTTTTTAAGCGATATCAACAGCGTGATTTTTCCAATTAATCGTATTGTCTAAATTGGCAATTTAAGAATCAAACAAGTGGAATGGCATGAAGGGCTCTGTATGTCCATATGCAATATACACAGATAATAGGGATGATGACTGCATTAAAAAACTATAATTCTATTTAGTCCGTCAGTTAGATTATACAAAAATACTAGACACATATTTTTCGCTTTATCAAATTAACAAAAAATCACAAAGATAATGAGCATCAAAGTTTTAGAGTGGGGGCTTGCGACGTCACTATTTAGTAAAAATTGTACGAAAGTGTGACGTCACGCGCAACTTGAATGCATTGTATCTTCGTCAATGTTTGTTTGACAAATAAATAAAAAAATACGTGTTCAATATTTTTTTATAATCTAACTGACGGACTATACAGAATTTTTTAGTCATCTAGCCTATTACCTAAACCAAAAAAGATCCATCCTCTGATTGAGCAAAGTAAGCTGTAAACTCGTATATAAATTTATTTTGCATTCGTAGAGTTGTCTCAGAAATCTTTTTACATTCAAGATTAAAGGTCACAAACATTTTTTTTACAAATGTCTCGTTTCTGATTATTTTTATTTAATTTTCTATAATCTCATTTGTATACTCAACATTAAATAATATTTTTTCGATGTAAGACTGATGGTAGCTATAGGAACTTTTTTTATTTAGCATCTACTACTAAGGTAGGTACTACTTACTAAGGTATCACACCTTAAAAAAGTAGACACTATCCTATTATTTATTTATTTATAATTGCACACATATCAATACATTTGGAATGCAGTTACATGGACCTTGATAGGGTTTATCCGGTATAGTAATTTTCTTTGCTATGCATACATCAATTTATCATAAGGCATTAATCTAATAGTCAATCGTAGAGTTAGGCGAAAAATTACCGGTCATAGAGGGAACTAATGCGCCATTTATGTTTAGCTATTTTCAAGCTGCTGGCGAATGAAGGAACTGAATTTGCAGTTCCTACAAGACTCTAAGGTGCTCGTCGCATTCTTACCCCTTATGGTGCAGGAGCGGTGAATCCCCAACAAAATGGGTGGTTGGCAAGTTACGAGTGACATTCCTGGTGTTGCGAAAGCCTTGGCTACATTACCACGCTAAAGAGAAGATTTTTAATTGTATCTGTCTCTCTCTCAAGATAGAAAATATCTTCGCTTTATCGCGTGTGTAATGTGTTGCCGTAGCATAACGCCTATTGCCTATAGTGTCTTGCCATCAAACTAGCTTATTGTGTTATTAAAGTTATCCCCTGGTCAAAAAATTTGTGACTGCTTCCGTATGTATATATGTGTGAGCGCCGCTAACGGTTTTTCACGAACTGAGCGCGCGTTCATTGCCTACTTTAAACGTTAATATCTCACAAACTACTAAAGCTATATGAATATAAAAAATACATGGTATAGCTGAAACTATAGACTTTTTTTTCGTGAAAGAACAAGAGTACGAATACGAATTTAAAGTAGTTCAAATAATATTGAAATTAACAACTTCACATTACCGGCTAGAAAAGGAAAATTTACTGATCTTTGACATTTTTTTTTTATATTTCATTTGGTTTTGCACAATAGTTTATGGTTTATTTCAATCTATGGATTATACAGAGCTCTATGGTATTTTTTCTTTTTATTCTAAAAATAGAGGTGTACCCACAGAATTAAATCTATAAAATCTGCCATTCGCTTTCCATTAGGTTACCATAGTCGCCTAGATCGCTGCGCTGAACTCAATAAAGGGCAACCGCGGTTGCCCGGACGTCGGTGGAGACAAGTATTTAAGTTATACAACTATGCTGTTCAAATCGCGGGTGGCCACTAGTTTGAAAGTAATAGTTGGAAACTGAATATCATCAATGAACTTGAAACGGTGCGCAAATATATTTTGACGGACATAGCCTTTTTGAAGAAAGTTGTCGCCACGCATTCTCGATCAATCAGAAAGGAAATCAATAACCAATAGCACATATTTAACTCTTTTAAAAAAAATAAGTATCTTATTTTATAGTATACATATTTAACTAGAAGATATTATTGCTTTGGTCGATGTTATAACTTCATTGAGGGTACCCCTATTTCATTCGTGTTACAATTTTGAAGTCTGTACAAAGAAATCACTTACCTCAAACTTTCGGCTGACAGTCGTGATAAGACTTACCTTAGATTTGTGGATGTGCTGGTGATTATATTCGGAGTCTATTTCTGGCTCGCTGAAATAGCTCTGATCCTAAGAACAAAAAAAAATGTGTAAGAAAGAGATCTATAGACCAGAGAGCAAATCACGAATTATTATAGTATATTCCGTATAGTAACTTAATATGTTTTTCCGTGAAGGTTTATATTTATGGACTACATTCGTATACTTGTGCCTGCACTTCAAATTCCTGTATCTAAGACCCTTTTATGGTTGAGTTGCAAAAGTCAGAGTACCAGGCTCAGAAAATGTTTACCCATTTATGTGTGAGTAACTTAATTTATAGTAGGAGAACTGGCACCAATTTTTGGGTAGGTATTTAGTAAGCTGAATATGTGTCACATACGTCTCCTATTATACCCCAACACAGAACTGCAAGCCTTGCTGGTGAGTAGCGGTGTGCGCACAACGGAGGAGATGCCGTAGAGTTCCGGCAGTGTGGGTACCGGCTCCTCCTCCTGCGGCGCTGGAGGCCACCTTGGGGCTTAGTCGGTTCGAGTCCGACACACCGCCCTCTGAATCTCGTTTAATTCAGAGGGTTCCCCAAGTAAAAAAAAAGGTATGGTACAACTTTTCAGCTTGCCTTAAATACCTTCCCAAAAATTGGTGCCTGCTCTCGGACCATTAAGTAAATGCTTCACATAGTCGCAATAAGGAGTGTTACGAAACATAGTAATTCGTAAATTACCCCATTAATTAAGCATTTTATTATAAAAGACAGATTTTATTTTATACCCATTATGAGACATTTTTAACCGAAAGAGTCCATACCTACATTTTTTATTAGTAACAACTATGTGAATCGTTACACCAAAAGAGTAAGTGGCAATAAAACATTTAAAATTGAATTTTAATATATCTTTAATCAGATAAATCGTTTCAAAGCGAGGAAAACAGATAATACTCATTTATTTATTATTTACAGATAAATATAGTCACACAAAAACTCTGTATAGTTATCAGCAAAGTTTCCACAGGTGGATACACAATAACCGCAACTAGTTTTATTTTTATTATTAGAAGTTAATTATTTACAATCACTTTAGATGTTATTTCTAAAAAATCAAACCCATCTGCAATAAGGTAATTCTATGCAGCAATACTTAAGAAAAACAACGATGAAATATTCTCATTATTAAAAAGCACTCAGTTCAAAGGCCGTGATTAGTTTCCGAATAGGTAGGTACTATCGCAAATTACCCTTCTGGGTAAACGTATGCAGCAATATCAAAGCTACAAAGCATCTCAAACACCTTTACAGCAGGCGTGCAGAAGAAAGACTCCCGTAAACTATAGTTTTACCCATCGCTTAACAAACTAACCTTTCTCAATAATATCCTCGTTCATACAAATGAAACTCGACGATAAATGCATTGTTGATCAATTAGGATTCATTGACGAAATGATTCGTTTCGGTAAAAATCGACTATTTAAATCGGCAAAGTATATTGATTCGATCTCATGCAATCATTGAAGTCAGATCTTTTAACTTTCTGAGGAGTATAAGAGCATAATTTAAAACAGTCAAGAAAGTACTACAATTAGGTCTATATATATCTATTTATATAATTAGGTATACTAGTATTAATTTCGCGGTTAAGCTATTGTTATTATAAACAAAACACAATTACTTACAGAGAAAAAAAGAAAATGATATAATTATATAAAATCGATAAGACTTTCCCCCTTTTTGCACTTTGATTCAAGTTCGATATGTTTTGGGGATTGCCATCTCTAGCGGAAGTTTCATCAGAACTGCGAACAGTTTGGACGCAACAGGTCGACGCTGTTGCTTTAATGTGGAACTTACTGCATCGGAACGAAAAATCGTGGGGCTTAGGGTATACAACCTGAGTATGTAAATAGTATTTATAATGACATAAGCGGTGGACTGTAAATAGGAATTTAAGGCGCCCCACGATTTTTTTTTCTGATCAATATCCTACATTAATGAGGTGAGTGAGTGATGGCTGGTATTACCTAGGACCTATCGAATTATTTTATAACTTTAAGTACATTATCTTCATCATTGTTTGCAATAAATTTTAACTTAAAAAAAAAGTTTTTTTTCAAGCTTTTAGTATTATTTTATAGTGTGATGTATTTACAGTCAAGCCCATTTGATACCCATATTGAGGGGACAGCGAAAAAAAATATGTAATCCGCCATTTTGTTGCCGGCCATTTTGATTTAGCATTTTTTTCGTAGTGAACTGTGTTCTGCTAATCAAGCTCTTTTACAATAATACAGAATATACTAAATTGTATTGTAGCCAGAACTAAAGGTGTACTATACCAAATTTCAGATTAATCTGTCAACTGCAAGGGGGTAAAATTTCAATTACAAAATTTTACCCAAATAAATAAGTAAACAAATAGGTGAAGTTAAATAAATCCGTTTAACAAATATTTAATACAAAATATCTCAAAATTTCGGTAATTTCGAGTTTAGTCATTTCTGTCACCTAAAAGGAATAAAAGCATTGAAATAAATTTGGCAATTTCTTCATAAGTTTCTTGCCAACTTATGTCCAGATGGATCCACCTACTAATCCATCGAATATAAGTAAGAAATATTAAAAAAATATGTGTTCCTTGTCTAGCATGTCGTAAAAGGCAACTAGTGGCGTATTTTATAATGGGTTTATGATGAGATTCACAATTTTATATCTAACTACACACTCCTATTTTTGGCGGAATGTAGCAAGGAGCTTATCTTTAGCTTTTTTAGGGATTGCAAGCGTGATGTATGTAAAATTAATAACTATATCCCACAAAAACAGCGCGATGCTTGCAACGCACCCGACCTGACAAAGAAATAAAGTAATGAATGGAACTTACTTGATCCCAGCTGGATGGTCCAGAGCACGTAGCAGCCCCAGCAGGCATGGCCACGGAGCCCACCCCGACAGCCCCGGGGAATGCCCCCCCACCGATATCAGTGGCCTCAAACAGACGCAGCACGGAGCGGTCACGGATGTCGCGCAAATGCGCCCTGGAATAACAGATGTTTGTGTAACGAATGCCCAGAAATGTTTGATAAATTTACACACCTTGGCAAAGAATTTAGAGTTTAAGAATGTTTTAGCCTTTCACAAAAGGTAGTAAAATATCATTATTTGCTGCCATTACAGACTGTTATATATGTCACACGCTTACATTTCAAGCGAAAACAAATTCCGAACCCACACACATAGGGTGTATAATAAATTATTTTCGCGTACTTATACCCTAAATAAAGTACAATACTTTATAATAAAATACGGTTGGCAACCCTACACACACATTTGACAATCAACAATTAAAAATGGTCCCATGTTGGTCTCGGACTTAAAAAGAATGTGCCAACTGTGTTGCTTGCCTAGCATGTTGTAGATGGCGGCTGATGGTATATGGGGTTTTGGCCTTGGGTGTGTGATTGTGTAGACGACAAGCTAGCCACTTGTCACTACTGTTTCACTATTTTCCATCTAACCCGAACTTTAACCCCTCTCTAACCCCTGTATGTAACAATTAAACATGAAAAGCGTGATTTAAACATTACGCCAAAAATCAGCCAGTGTCTATCATCGTAAATAAAAACAAAAAACATCAGTCGGGACGTTCGCGCTCGCGCTTATGACATATCTGCCTATTATTCATACGTAGATAATATCGTAGAAAATAAAATCAATTTTATCGTCAAATTGTCTCGATTAAAGATTGAGTCCGATCACCGGAGCCTTTAATGATAGTAAATGCTATCAATAGACAAATTATCCCTGAAAGTTGCTTTTAACTGCATTATAATAGCTTCTATAAATGTTTTGTGTTATAAAAGTCGCCTGAGTGTTACTTTCCCAATATTCATTGTTATTCTATTGGCGATGCAAAGACTATCCGCGCGCTTCTATTAAATTCGCGCGGCGAAATTTAGAAATTGTCTAAGAACGACACTTGCTATTAAAGTTGAGGTTCATATGTTTAGACATAATCAGATGTATCACAATTACACAATTACACAAACCTGTTGCTAATAAAAGAAGAAAATAAAAGAAACACAAAATATTGTTGCGTTCTTCAATGTAGTACTTACGGGGATTCGAGAATAATTTTTCATTTGTAAATCGTAATAATTATTGTTTAGAACGTCGACTATTGACAACGTAATTTAATTATTATCTCGTCCAGCAAGAAACCACATAAATCTGATTTATATTTATTAAGTAAACTATTCCGTGACGTAAATTTTATCGAAAACTGTCAAAATGTCGTTCTCAGACAGCTTCACAGTTTTGACACTTGAGGCGCTAGTTGGAATCTTTGCATCGCCTATAAATACAAAAGCTGACTATTATAATAGTTAGACAAGAAATGCAGGTAAAAAATATATTTAAAAAAATCTCCTGACTGATTTTAAGATACCTGGAATAATGCAGAATAAAAAAAATAAAAGGTACTTAAATGGAGCAATTTGTTAGAAAATTAAACGTATTTTCTACCAACAAGGTAACTCCAACACTAGTGACCGGACAAATATATAAGTAGCGTCCGTAGCGAGAAGTAGTCCGGTTATAATGATCGACCCATTGCATCGAAGTAGTACTTATTAGATAATGTGTTTTCGAACGGCATATATACGGCCGATAAGTGCCGTTAAAATTATTTCTAATCAAATTAAATCCACTACTGATGCGGGCGTAGCTCTCATCAAACATATATTTGATGCTTGGGAGAACAAGCGGGACGCTATTGGAGTCTTCTGCGATCTGTCTAAAGCTTTTGATTGCGTTGATCACCAGACGCTGCTGATGAAATTGATGACGGCATTACGGTGTAACGGGTAGCTTACTTGATCTACTCCGATCATATTTATCTGACAGGATTCAAAGGGTTAATATCAATGAAACTGACTCTTTTGGTGCTCCTCTATCCATGGGGGTGCCACAGAGCCCAATATTAGGACCTTTACTTTTTTAAATTTATATAAATGATCTTCCGTACTATACGAAAGATCTATGTGAGATAGTGTTGTTTGCGGATGACACCTCTCTGATTTTCAAAGTTGACAGAAAACACCCTAATGTTGACAACGTAAATAATGCTTTCTCTCACGTACTACATTGGTTCACGATTAATAACCTTCTTATAAATGCTAGTAAAACTAAATGTGTTAAGTTCACAATGCCTAATGTTAAGCAATCAAATATTAATTTAAACATGGGTGATGAACCTATTGAAATAGTTCACTCAACAGTGTTTCTGGGCATTACCATTGATTCTAAACTGCAATGGGGCCCTCATATTGCTGATCTAGCGGGAAGACTTAGTTCCGCAGCATTTATTAAAATTACCAGATAAAGTAATGCATTTGAATTACTTTATCTGGTAACTTATTAAATAATAAATTCAAATCACATATGAAAACATTTCTCATGAAAAAGGGCTATTATAGAATTGAAGATTTTTTAAATGACAGGAATCTACAGTCAGCGCTCTAATTCTTGCATGGTCTACTCTACTATTGTAATGTATTACATTAATTGTATTTGAATTATATAAAATTATAGAAGTAGATATTAAGTAGCATTGTTATTGTATACATGGCGATTTAAAAGAGTAACTACCGAGTTTCTTGCCGGTTCTTCTCGGTAGAATCAACGTTCCGAACCTGGCGGTAGAATATTTATTTTGTATTATTATGACTATTTATAAGTGCTTTTGTGAAGCTTACATGAATAAAGATATTTCTATTTCTATTTCATTATGGTCTTGGGCAACAAGACTTTATCCGCCTGCTACTTATCGATTCCAGACATTTTTGTATTCCTGCAAACTAATAAAGTTTTTAATCCGTCACTCCTACAATATCAATTTTCATATTTCCAAAATGTCCCAAGTAAATTAATAATACCCTAATTTTATAATACGTTCATATTAGGTACGCTACTTCAAATAAGAAAAAGGATGCCATAAAGTCTACATCCAAAATTATTGTTGACAAGGCTAACTTACGAAATCAGTCACAGTGTAATCTGTAAAATAAATTAAGGTAAATATAAAACTATAAATGTATTACTCATTAAAATGTACTAAAATAGAAATATCTTTCAAAGACCGAGAAGGGGGCATTGACGTGAAAGTGTGTGGTGAATGTAACATCCGTATACAAACGTAAAGAGTTTGCTAACATAACATTAGTTTCACACACCGCCATTTATTAATAAGATAATATCTAAACAAATACTAATTTTGTAGACATGAGCTTTTGCCGTATTTCGTTAATAAAATAGTATTGAGTGGGTTCAGATTAATGGCAATGGTCATATAAATGGGGATATAATAAAACATAGCCATAATATCTCCTTGAAATGTACTCGACTGCCCTTTTTTTGTACATAAAACTATGCAATCTAAGCAAGCCTCATAACGAGAGCACATAGTTACCATTTTTTGCATCGCCAATAGTTCTAGTTACTACGTCATACTTGTAAATGGAATTGATTAACAAAAACAGTTTAATAACTAATTAGGCCCAGTTTAACTTGTCTAAACAATTGTAAACTTACATTTTATAAAGTTTTAGAAACTCAGGGTAAAATATTATACATACATACATACATCACGCTCATAATCCCCGAAGGGGTAGGCAGAGTCAAAGGGCAGCAGGCCCCTTTAACCACATTCAGACAAAAACAAAACTGGGCTGGGTTAGATGGAACATTGTGAAAAAGTAGTGACAAGTCACCAGCTCGTCGCCTACACAATCACACACCCAAAACCCCGTATACCATTAGTCGCCCTTATCGACATAATAGGCAAAAAACACAGTTGGCATATTCTTTTTAAGTCCCAGACTAAAATGGAACAGTGGGCTGGCCTATAAGTAACAAACACATTTTAATAACATTGACATGCAAAGTTAAGTGAAATATATGCATAAGCATCCGTATACAAGAAGTTCTATACGTACCTCGCTCCGAAAACGCAACAGTTCAATTTGTCGATCTAAAATATCTGTTAACTCATCCATCTTGCGGTAAGCCGTCCGAGTTTCAACTATTATCATTTGACACGTGTTATAACTTCAAGCACGGAAGGATGCACAATGTACCTACAGGACATACACACGGGACGAAGCGTTCTATTAGGTATATAATAGTTGTGTATACGCAACTATCCAAAACCATCGGAACGCTTGAATACCTTACATGCCTCGTACAGCATAAATGCCAAACTACATGTGATAATTTGAGAGTGATGTAGAAAGTAGGTATTGTTCATTGAAATATTGATATCACTTACCTATATAATTTATTAAAAGGCACAAAAGTCAACTGTCAAAAATTGCAACTCAAGAAAAAATATGACTTGATTTTAGAAGTCATCGTCATTTTAAATAAAATAATGATTGATTTTCTTATATGTGAGGTTTTTTACTTCACGGTCCATTCATTTTATTCCGACTGTTAAAATTCTAAAGAATTACCTAATTATTTTTTATGGTATAATATATCTAGTTATAACAAGTACATCCCTTGACGAAAGCAATTGTACTGTTTTATAAATAAACTGGTATTCTGGTCCTAATTATCGAGACGTTCCTATTTCGACAGTATTTGACGTGACAGGGGAATTTCTCAGCCCTTCGCTTTGAGTGAATGACCAGCCCATGAATATTAAATACGGCTGCGCTTCCATAGTTCCCTGAATCAGTAGGTGAAGATTCAAAGGTAAGTAAATGGACGGCATAACTTGATTTTAAAATTCAATTTCATGTTTTGTCTTAAGTGGAATTTGGGATGGTTTTAAATTTTAAAACGGACTCCGTTTGGTAGTACAGATCATATTTTGTAAGCAACAAATGTTGCTTTCAGCAACAAGGTCCACATATTTAATAACAGGAAATTAATCTAAACAATGAAATCAAATATTGTTTGCCATACATTAATGCTAGATTCAAAGGGCGTGAATATCTGACTAGCTATTAATACATCATGGACCATGTTGGCCTGGGAATCAACCAACAAAAATAATGTCGTAAAAGACAACTTAAGTATACTATATTGGCTTTGTGATCATGTAGGCGACGAACTAGCCACTTGTATTTTTTTTAAACAATTTTACATCTAACCCATCCTATTTTTGTCCTCAAGTGGTTTAGGGATATTATTGTTCCTTAGACTCTGTCCACCTCCTCGATGATGCGAACGTGATGGTACGTATATATGTATAAGAAACAGACTGAATCAGTGCTTCTTACAAGCCTAAATCTATATCTATACATATAACAAAATTGTAACTGGTCCCAGTCTGTACATGGGAGATATATAAGAAAAACCGAAACAATGATTTTTAGAATTTTTGTCTGTTTGTCTGTAAGTTTGTTCACGCTAATCTCAGAAACGGCGAAACCGACTTAAATTTGGTTTTGCCGTTATATTATTATGGAAGTATATGTAATATTATGTAAGTATATTATGTTATTACATACGTTGAATTGGCTTAAACTTGATGAAGGTAAGAAGTGAGTGAAAGCTCGATTACTTTGAGGTCGTAGCACTTTTTTTTTTTTTTTTTTTACTTGGGGAACTCCCACGAGCCGTCACCCTCCGGACGGGGATCCAGAGGGCGGTGTGTCGGACTCGAACCGACTAAACCCCAAGGTGGCCTCCATCGGCGCAGTTCCGGAGGAGCCGGTATCCCCACTGTCGGGACTATATAACAGCTCCTCCGGTAGTGCGCGTGCCGCGCTAGCGGCTCACCTCGCGCGGCGGTGGTCGATGCTGTGCAGCCCACGCCATCAGTCGTCGGATGCACAGCACCGAGCACGCGCGCGCGTCGAGACATGCCAGGCCACCCAGCATGTCTCAACTACTCCGCCCAGGATTCAGACGCCGATCGTCCCCGAGACCGGCGTCGTGGGCCCACTCTCGCGCTGTGCCCTCTGCTAAGCCAGAGGGCACGCGGAGAGCGTCTCGCCAGAGGGGGCCGCCTTCCACCCGGCGACCCAAATTGAGGGCAGAGCCCTGTCGTCGCGGAGGGAGAGCATCGAGACGCTCAATCCCTCCGCGACCCACCACGACGCGACCCAGCGCGCCCCTGTCGGGTTGCCGAGGATAGGGAGGCGAGCAACGAAAACACTCCGCTCCTCCTCTTCCTCGGCAACCCTGGTCCGGCCGCAAGGGGTTTGGCCGTACGGCCATACGGCCGGACCGCCGCAACTGCCCGGATGCAAGTCGTGCAGTCGCGGCTCACCTCGGGGTCCCTCTTCGCTTCAGCCCTGCCATGGCAGGGCCTACTAAGCCCCCCCGGTACGACAAACCGAGGACCCCGGCGGGGGGGAGGTCGTAGCACTAACGCAAGTTAAGCAACCCCGGTCGTGGTTCCAACTGGGATGGGTAACCACAATTGGCACAAAGAATATATTAAGTAGCTCAGTAATAACTCTGTTTGCAGAATTGATCATCGCCAAGCGCAACCTGTATAGACGGCGGTTATTACGCTTTCACGCCTTAGCTACTAAAAAAATAATAATGAAATGTTGATGTCTGATATACATAGAAGCACAGGAGAATCGCAGCGCAATATCTTAGAGATATCGCAGTTTTAAAATAACATCACATCCCAAATTTTTGCAACAGAAACCGATTCTAAATAACATTTCTTCGCAATAACGTAATTGGTGCTACAGTTTTGACTGGTCCAGCAGTAGCCCGCAAACAGACTGATACCTCGCATTCCTATGATACCGGTAACCATTTATAAGGCCCAGGGGCAAATATTTAAGCACGTAGGAATAGATTTACGCCAATAATGTTTTTCGCACGGGCAACTAATGTTGCCCTATCGAGATCTACTTCTGCCGGAAAAAAAAAATATTATGGTGTAATAATAGTGTTTCTTCTTTAGGAGCGGTGGTAGCTCAATGGTAAGGACACGCGCATCTTAACCGAGGAGTGCGGATTCAAACCCGGGCACGTACCTCTGGATTTTTCAAATCTATGTACGTATTTATACCACTAGCTCGACGGTGAGGGAAAACATCGTGATGAAACCTGCAAATTCAAATAACTTTGGATTTGTAACCATAATCCAAAAATTGTCTGGTTCCCCTATCTTAGGGTTACGAAGGTCAGATCGGCAGTCGCTTCAATGTAATTACCAGACTTACTACATCCTGGATCATGGTATAAGCGGACCCCGTCTAAGCACGGGACATAACGCTAGGAAGATGAATTATAGTGTTTCTTCTGCGTAGTAGTATTTTGAAATAACATAACTTCTGATTTTCTTTTTGAGTCAGATGTCTGAACTGAAAACTTCATTGATTACCAAAGACTTAAGTGGTCTAGATTGACCCTCAGGGGTCGAGAGACTTGACAGGAGTTTTTTCGGCGTGACAAAAAAATGGGGGTTAATCATTCATAAGCTGGGGGTCTATCTGGTTTCTATAGTGAAGAACTAAAATGTTGGCTTGACCTATCAATTTAGGCAGATAATATCTGATGTCCTCTCAGGCTTACTGTACTTTTTTGACATCTACTTACAGCTCAATCAATAAATTTATTAACCAAATAATTCTAATTATTTTTTTAAACTCTTAATTCTTGGTTAAAACTCCGCAACGCAAATTTCCAGTGTTAAATCTAATCTTCACATTTTTTGTCGACTTGCACATGGTAAATATAGCTGCGGGGGGCCCACCGGGACCAGCAAATTTTTTAAAAGTGGCCCAAAGAATGTTAAAAGTGGCAAAAAGAAAAAAAGTTTGGTTTCCTCTGATCTACATGATATAAGATTATTAGAACCACTACTATTAAAGTCCCACTTTTACTAAAAGCTAGATGTAGGTACCTAAAACATCTCCTTACGTACGTATTATTTAAACATGAATATGTTTAACCTTACCTTCACCTTTTATGTAAACGAAGTCGCGGGTAAAAGTTAACGTTAGCCCGAAGTAACTATTCCACGCCGACGAAGTGGCGGGCAGAAGCTAGTTCGTTAATATAAATTCGAGGCAAATGTTGTCAAAGGAACGGAAGTCATCGCGAGTGGACTATGTATTGGTAACGAACAGGATGTTCCTAATAATCTACTTATATCGCTGCAGTCTCGCTCGATCGATATGAGTATGAAATTCCAGTGCGATGTAATTCGAAAATTATATTATATTACAACTTTACTTAGACAATTTGAACGAAAAAGTTTGTTCATTCGTTCATCGTGCTTTTCTTGTACCTATATTTCCCATGTTAATATAAGAGTAAAAAAATTAACAAATGTATTACTTTTATAGTATATCGTAGAAGGGAACCGATATTGTGCTTTTATTTAATTTGCATTGCATAATTTTGATGTGAAATCGGTGGTTATGAAATATTATAGCATCTTCGAACTGTTCTCAATATAAGGAAAGAATGCCATTATCTTTTGTAGTTTGTTGTGTAGTTTCTAGTGTTATTTATTTTTATATGTTGTATATGTTGTTTCACAGTTTTCCATCTAACCCAACCCATTGTCCCGTGTTGGTCTGGGACTTAAAAATAATGTGCCAACTGTGTTTCTTGCCTAGCATGTCGTAAAAGGCGACTAATTATTTTACGATTTTAAGTGATGGGTAGACCTAACCTGTACGAACTGAACATTTTGGCATATTGAACCGTATGATGTAAGCCCAACAAAAGGGAACTGCTGTAAATCTTTGCGGAATTCCCTCAACAGTCTATGGTCTCCATCATCAGACTTGTAATGGCACTTATGACCTATACAGGTGCAAAGTTCTCAACAATATAAATGACTAAGTCCAAACACTAAGAAGCTACTGTAAACCGTTAAGGAGTTCCCTTAACTGTTCTTCGTCTTCATTATCAGACCACTAATGATGGTCGCACGCCATCTAGGTGTAAAGTCCTCATTAATGCAAATTAATCAAACCCAAACACAAGGTAACTGCTGTAAATTTCTGAGGAGTTCCCTCGACTGTCTTTTGGCTCCATGATCAGATCAACTCCAGACCTTCATTAAATTGTAGTACTTTGACATACTTAATGAAAAAAAATTGCAAACACACTAGTCGCCCCTACGATTTTCGAAGGTTTCTATCGATTTCTCAAGGATGCCATTATCAGATCCTGGCTTCCTTATCATGGGACCACCTCAGAAACAAACTTTATCCAACTAAAAAAAAAAATTAAATCCGTCTGTATTTGACGGAAATATCGGTGAACATACATAAAAAAAAATGTATACTTTTTTGAAGTCGGTTAATTAATTAGCATACATGTCATGAACTCCTGTGCCCCATACCAGATAGATAATTCTGCATGTAATGGATCTCAAAATCATTCAATACAATATTTACCCCTATAAATGACAGATGAAATCATTTGGTTTTCTGTCGTCACTGTAGTTTGTACTTATCTTGTTGTTACCAAATCGAATAGTAAAATAGAATTATTGTGGAAGTGGTAATTTACTTTCACAGAGCATACTTACCTACGCGAAAACACAATTTAGACGAAACGAGTTCGTTTCCTGAAATTTTAATTAAAAATTTTGAATTTTGAACGAATAATGTTAAAATTAATTTAGAGATAAGTACTCGTTTGTTTACATTACAAGGAATTTATATTATTATAATTATGTAATTGAGTACATACATATATATGTATATCATGCAATTCTATTCGAGTAGCCTCGCCCACCATGTAAACAGTTGAAATGTTTAACAATATACAAACAACGCGTGGGTGTAGGTGGATACACTGACAAGATTCACAGAGACACGGTGTACCAAGTGAAACACCTGTCTAATCGAATTAACATCAAGAGGAAAATGTTTACTTTTCCACAGGTATCCGATGGTTTTGCTTTCTTTTTAACCGACTTCAAAAAAAAGGAGGAGGTTCTCAATTCGACTGAATTTTTTTTTTTTTTTTTTTTGTATGTATGTTACTCGATATCTCTGAGAATTGTTAACCGATTTCCAAAATTTTTTTTTTAATCGAAAGGGTTTACTCTCGAGTTGGTCCCATTGCCACCAAATCAGGATCTGATGAAGGGATCCCAGGAAAATCGAGGGCAACCCTCAAACTTTATAGGCACGTACAATGTGTTTTAGACATTTTCTAAGATTGTTCAAGTATTTACGCATGGTACTTATCATCTTATGTTGGTGAGCTGATGATGGAAGGTACAAATCCTTAACGATTAGGAATTAGTTTATGATTCTTTAAATATTGATATCTTCGAGAATTGTAAGACGATTTTTAGAGTTCTTTTGTTTATTCAAAAGGGTATAGCCTGGAGTTGGTCCTATTGGTACTACATCTGGATCTGATGAAGGAATCTTAGGCAAATCGAGGGAAACCCTCAAGTATTATAGGCGCGTACAATCTATTTTAGTTATTTTCTAAAACAGTCCATGTATTTACGTCTGGTATTCATAATCTCATGTTGCTGAGCTGATGATGGAAGGTGTAACTCCTTAACGATTAGGAGTTCGTGGATAATTCTTTCAATATTATAGGGCCATATTGAGTGTTATTCTCGAGATAGTCTCAATTTCACCAAGTCTTGGTCTAGTGATGGGATTCCATGAAAACGAGGGCCACTCTTAAATTTTAACGACATGTTAAGTGTTTTATTTATTGTTTCTAAAACGATTCCAGTATTTTTAGAGTTCTTTTGTTTATTCAAAAGGGTATATCCTGGAGTTGGTCCTATTGGTACCACATCTGGATCTGATGAAGGAATCTTAGGCAAATCGAGGGAAACCCTCAAGTATTATAGGCGCGTACAATCTATTTTAGTTATTTTCTAAAACAGTTCAAGTATTTACGTCTGGTATTCATAATCTCATGTTGCTGAGCTGATGATGGAAGGTGTAACTCCTTAAGGATTAGGAGTTCGTGGATAATTCTTTCAATATTATAGGGCCATATTGAGTGTTATTCTCGAGATAGTCTCAATTTCACCAAGTCTTGGTCTAGTGATGGGATTCCATGAAAACGAGGGCCACTCTTAAATTTTAACGACATGTTAAGTGTTTTATTTATTGTTTCTAAAACGATTCCAGTATTCGCGTCTCGTACTCATCATGTTATGTTGCTTAGCTGATGATGAAAGGTATAACTCTTTGTAGATTAGTAGTTTTTAGTAATTCTTTAAACATTAAAGGCTCATTATACCTTTTCGTCTTTAGTCTCATAAGACCGGCACTGTCTCATTCAAGCAGCTCGTTTTGATTTGGTCTACCTACCTATTAATAAATTTCACTAAAAAGTAACAAATAAGTTAAATTTTAACAAAAATAAAAACCGACTTCAAAAAACCCCGCAAAAAATGTTTATAAAAAACACAAGTAAAAACTGCCTTAATAGCTATTTAAATGTCTAAACACTAAAAAGTATAAAATAAATTCTTTCGACTGCTTCGATGAAAGTATTAATCTTTAACACGTATTTAAATATTTACAATAATCCGTTAGTTTTGGAGTCGGTGCCAGCCAAACTAACAAAAAAGTAGACACTTAATAACAAATTACCTTACTAATAACAATATGAAACAAATTAGTTAAAATATGAGTATATTAACTTACTATTGATTTTGTATATTCAAAACCTATTTTACCACCCTTCACCAAGAAACAAATAATTGCAAATTCCGAAATGATGATATCATTACGCGGGCTGGCACCGACTCCAAAACTAACGGATTATTGTAAATATTTAAATACGTGTTAAAGATTAATACTTTCATCGAAGCAGTCGAAAGAATTTATTTTATACTTTTTAGTGTTTAGACATTTAAATAGCTATTAAGGCAGTTTTTACTTGTGTTTTTTATAAACATTTTTTGCGGGGTTTTTTGAAGTCGGTTTTTATTTTTGTTAATATTCTAAAATTAGATCACTACCCGCCTGGCGCCTGGCGGTAGATTATGGTCTCGTTAATCTAAGCCTCTTCTTTAATTAATTAATGTTACTTTGTTTGCAAACCTTTTTCTTAATTTAGACTTTTCCTCAATATTAAGACTAATTTATGGTGATTTACCTGTCTACAAAGTTATTTTTAATATAATGCGAATTGCGAAACCTCCTACCTACTTATTTAACTAATTATTCTAAGAAACTATATAAAAGTTTGGTTCTCTCTGAGAAGTGGCGTGAAGTTTAGTTAGTTAGTTAGATAGAAAATGAGCAAAAAATATGTTATCTTTTCATACAAAATAGCTAATTAGCTTATCAAGCTTTGCATGGAAAGTAAAAAAAAGTGTTTTGTTCTTTTTGTAAAATCCTTTAAATTGGTTCCTTAGGTTATTTAGTTAAGTAAGCAGGTAAAAGGTTTCGAATATACTAAAACTAACCAACCAAAGTGTAAGTCCAATATTACTTAAAATGCAAATTATTTGTCGGTTACTTTGATTATATTAGATAAATAAGAGACGACTCATTAAAATAAGTTAAAGATGTATTATTATAAATTAAATTAATAGGAAATTCAACAAGTAGCCCATACTATGTATAAAAAAACTTTAATATAAATTAATAAAAGGTTTCCAGTAAACTCATTACCGGTACGGCTTAGATTGAATTGATATAGGTACCGATAAATCAACAGAATTCCCACTAAGACCACAAAATATGGTATTACCAATCAGACGACTAAGTACTAGTCAGACAATAAAAAAAAAAACAGTCGAATTGAGAAACTCTTCCTTTTTTTTCGAAGTCGGCTATTAAAAGATATCACAATAACAAAGCAGATTGAACGTCACGCGACTTGAGACTAAGCAATGAAGTTTCAAATCAAACTTTCAAAACTATTTAATCGCATTATAAGCTGTCGAGTACTCACCCGCACCGGTGATCGTGTTCATGCGTGATCCTGCTAAGGTTCATGGTGACTTTTACACACAGTTCAGGCAAAGACTCCGGCTAGGGCGGATGACTCTGGCAGTCATCCGCCCTAGCCGGTCTACCGTGCAGTCCCTACCCCAATTTGAGACCTATTACGCCTGGCTGTAACTCGCATTGTTCCTTCGCAATGCAACGCCAACTCGCTGAATTCAGCTAGTCTAATTGATATTGATAGACGTTCGTCTATCAATATCAATTGATATTGATAGACGTTCGTCTATCAATATCAATGTCTAGTCAGGTAAAAACACGTGTTTCGTAAGCGTGTAAGCTATTCAAGCTTAAATTCATATGTGTTAAAAATAGCAACCAGGGTTTTATTAAGGGTAAATAAAATTATCCTTACAAGCTTTGCCGGTGACAGCTATCTGAGCGCCAATATTTCTTGACGCCACAATTTAGTTGCCACACGTAATAAAATATCTTACGTATATTGTAAATAACTTAAAGTGAATTCTACCACAAATGACTCGAGAAAATTTTAAATTGATTAAATAATAGTAGCATTTACATCTATTCTATGGGTTTTAGCAATTTTCAAACGTATTATGTAACTTCGATTTTGTATGGTAGTAATTTAGTATTGAAAGCATGGCAACACTGAAAGGTAACAAAGTTTGAGATTTGGTGTTGAATGACATAAGGACGCATGAATTTTCATGGAACGAGTGCAGCAAGTATGATGTCAATATTGCGTCAGACAGGGATGCGTGCTGTCTGCTATGCTGTTTATTTTATATCTGGACAATTGCCTCCGGAGGATTTGTTCTATGAATGTAGGAGTGCGTAAGGGTGACTTAGTTGTAAACTGTTTACTTTACGCGGACGATGCCGTATTTGTAGCAGAGTCAGCATCGGATCTCCAACAACTAGTCACAAGATTGTAAGATAATTGTAAGGACAGAGGCTTACAATTGAATGCGAATAACCAAGATTATGGTGTTTGAAAGAGATAAAATCAGAACGGAAACAAGAATAACGGTTGATAATGTAGTGCTGAAATAGGTGAATGAATGGAAGGTACTCCGCAAATATAAAAAGAAGAGGTGTATCGCTCGCAGACTGCGTTAAGGATGATGATGTAAAAATGAGAGTCGGTCAGAAAAACAGCGTCGGAGTCAAGGTAACAAGAGGCATGCTCCAGTAGTTCGGACGTGTGGAAATAATGGATGACAAAAGATTGACTAAACATATATACAATGCGAAAGTGGAAGGATGTAGGGAGCCGAGGAAGGCCCAGGCTCATCTACCAAGACCAGATTGGTCGTGTGTTAACCGGAGGTGATGTTATGATTTAAACCGTAGAGCATGTATGAAAAGGATCGTGAATGTTGAAGAAGCAAGTAAGGTTTGTTAGGATCGTGCCATGTGGCGTTTGGTTCTCTCTGCCTACCCCGCTAGGGAAGTGGCGTGAAGTTTTAGTAATAGTTAGTAGTCGTAGATAGTATTAACAAATCAAAGTTTAGTATATTTAGTTAAAAACCGTAGAGCTTGGACGAAAAGGATAATGAATGTTAAAGAATCGAGTGAGATGTATAAGGACCATGTCAAATGGCGTTCGGTTCGCTCTACATACCCCGTTAGAGAAATGGCGTGAAGTTAGTTATTAACGCGACTACTATGGAGCGAGCAATGTTTAGGATTTCTTTGTGTTATACAATGTTGATATTTTGGAGATCAAATACACGCCATGAGCATGTTAAATAGCTAGTCGACAGAATTAACTGTCGGAAAAGAGATGTCTTTCTCTTTCCCGACAGTTAATCCTGAGATGTCTTTCTCATTCCCGACAGTTAACTCTGAGATGTCTTTCTCTTTTCCTAAAGTTAACTCCGAGATGTCTTTTTCTTTCCCGACAGATAACTCTGTCGGCATATATTAAACCCCCAAAATATCCACATTGTATAACACAAAGAAACCCTAAGCATATCTCGCTCCATAGTAGTCGCGTTAATAGTGGTGGTTACCACGGACCAGGAAATAAAGAAAAGGCCAACACTTAATCGAAGTCATCTATAAAAAAAAACAAGATAAGACTTAGGATAATATTTTCTAATACCTATTAAAAGCTGGACTATCTTGACTTGTAAAGACGAATCAAACGTTAGGCTCGTTTGATTCGTTAAACTTGGTGATACTGCATCATCACACTCTAGATGTCCTGTACGGTCAGAGTTCTTATCAAGACGAACCCAAACGCGATGGCTTTACGTTACATTTATTTTCAGAGTTCCCATGGTTACCAATTCAATCAGCAGATCATGTTATTATTGGATTGTTATGCATATGTATAAATTTACATATGTTTGCAAAATTTGTAGAGGTTAAATTAAACTTGTAAGATTTACTTAATTGGTTACTTGACTTAAATATGTTTTTTGTCCGTAAGTTAGATTATCAATAAAAATTGAATACGTATTTTTGCTGTACTTGCAAATTACAAAAATAGCGCTTCAATGATCTGGAGTTGCTTTCAGCATTAACGTCTCTTGTTCCTTAAATTTTACGGAACATGAGTGACATTACGAATTTTAACGCGCTGTCCTTGTCATTTGTGGTTTCTGAACAAAAGAAAAAAAATACATAAGCATTTTTTTTTGTATTATCTATAACAGATAGACACTTGGACAGTAAATATAAAAGCTTGTAAAGTTAAACTTTATTTCAAAATTCTCAATTTCGATAAAAAAAAACCAGGCCGAAACTAGGAGAGCTGCCGAAGGTTCGGTTTCGGTTTTGACAAGAAATCCTGACTCAGTCCAACATACACTACCTACTGATCATTTCTCTTGATTCAATGTAAGTTATTAAATTACAGGAATAATCTTGACGGATTTCTGATGCAGAATTCTAAGGAATGAGAAAAAAAATCTTGACCTTAATAGGGAAAAAATAATAAAGTGCTTCTAATTATTGAAAAATACACATAATAATGAATCTCTATGCATTATTATTTATTAAAAAAAACTTAAATGATAAAATAAATTTTATATAATTTTCCACATAGGTGCGTTTTTTGCAAGAACTATCCAAGTTATGCAAAAAATGTTACGAGACCTTTTTTGTAGGAAATTCAACTACCTATCGATTATTTTTCCTTCTTTCGGCTTATGGAAATCGTCAGATTATATATTTTTCGTGAACGTTGAATTATTCCCTTCAAAATAAAAAAAAATTTAGCCACGCTCGAGAAAGTCAAGATGACGTTTTTTTTTTTACAAGTTTGTAACCCTACTTCTTATCGTCAATCGAAAATTGTCAGATTAGTGGAATATACACTTTTTAGCATATAACTAACTTGCCCTATCTTAATCTGACGCGCTCGAGAATTTCAGATGATCAATTTTTTTTTACTAATCTGATCCTTTATCCTTGACGCACGGCCACATATACAGGGCTTATACTTGGTGGAGGTATTTAATGGGGTACAAGGTACCTCCCTGTATAGTAATCTGCCGCGCTTGAGTAAATCCCAAAATCCCCTCTTGGGCTCCCCTACTACTATAACTTTTACTTAAACCATTTTACGATATTTTAAATATTCCTGAGTTATTTTAAAAAGGTGTTTTTTTTATCTCTCCTCGCCTTTATTGTTCAAGCTAACCTGATGGGTCAGAGACCTGACTTTATGGAATATTAAATATCTAGTACTTATACAAAATTTCCCGACTGTACTACTGAATATCGAATTACTGTATTCATAGTTCATCCCGTTCGTCCTATCCTTTTAGCTTAAAAAAGCAAAGTTAATGAAGCTTTATTGACTGGACTATTAGGGTCTTAGATCAAATCAAATTTAATCTAAGATATTAAGATAAAGTACCCTATACTTTAATGCCAATAAAATAGACTGGATCATCTTGAGATGCATTGTATGGTACATGAATACGATTTCTTTTCTAAAATAAAAATCAAGCTGGGTTAAAAATTTGTTTCATGATTTCCGCTTCATCGAATTTAATATACCTCGATGTGATGTGCATGTTCAGGCGTGCTTGGCGTTTCTGCCGGCCAGTTATAAGCAAAGTATAGAAAATGATCGTGATATTTTTTATTTTTATATATCTCGTTTTCATAATAGTGATAAGTTAAATTTTTCGCTTTTTCTTGTTATTATTGTATACTATTTATTAGTAAAAGATAGTTAGTTATTCAATGATAGTCGTGAATTATTATTGATTGGAGGTTTTATGTTTTGAATTCATATAAGTGAGACATCGAAAACAAGCAATAGAGTTGCTACATTTTATACATAGTAGAGTGCTGTAAATTGTAAAAGCTCGGAATCCAAGGCCAGTCAATGAATCTTCATAAAAACTGTTGGACTGCTTGATTAAACGTTCAAATAACAAAGTTAAAAAATAATTATTGTCCGCTCTTGAACAACAAAAACAAAATGATCAACCGTATGTCGTGTACCACGCAACCTGTATCAGCGACGGTCAGTGGTAAGGGGACACTAATACCCACCGATTGAACCCATGGGGGTTCAATTGATAGGTATAATACATTCTTTGGTTATAACTCTTTTGTGTCATTTTTATTTAAGATATTTTTTATTACAAACATTTGTTATAGAGAAAATGTAAAAAAGCTTACATTTTCGCAACCGATATGAACAATAATTATGAATAAATAACTACAAAGTTTTTGAAATAACTCAAAAGTCATGAAATCGGGCATAAGTATGTTTTTTTTTTCAAATTGAAAAGTATTGCTCATTTCTCTAAAACAACATTTCATTTCCACTTTGTGATAAATTTTTGAGCTTTTAGCCGTAATATAATGCGTATTTTGTGTTGTTTACAGATTTCTACACTCTTTAGGTGTAATATAGCCAAAAATATCGTATACAAACATGTCACATAAAATTATAACTAAAACCACTAACCACTACATCAAATTTAAAAATTATCCAAAAAATGAATCTCGATAACTGTTAAAAATCTTTAGAACATACATGGGGGTTTAATCGATGGATATTGATGTCCCCAATGACTTCGCTGATACAGGTTGCGTGGTACACTCCTAACAGTAAATATTTTTTTCGTTCTTGTTCAAGAGCGAACCATTTTTTTTTCCATTGTTATTTGAGCTTTTAATTACGCAGTCCAACAGTTTTTATGAAGATTAATTTAGTAGCCCAAATTCCGAGGTATAAGTCTTACGGCACTCCACTAATATCAAACTAGAACGTGGTGGCAATTGACAAAATGTAAGCCCACTTACTAAGCTATAAAAGACCCTACATCAGCAATTGGTATCAACTTAATAAGGCCCGGTAGTTTTGAATGCATAAGCTTTTGAAGGTTATTATAAATAACGGTATGAGTTTAATATGCAAACTTAGTTGACTTTACAGAGATTCTCGTATAAATGTATTATCCACTGCCTACGCAAAGCAGTGCAGCACAAATTTTATTTATCATAGTCAGTACACACGGTATTGGATCAATCTATGTGGAAATGGAAAAATTCTGTTCACCTTGTATTGCCTATTTCATAAACAGGAAATGATGATTTATTCCCTATTTTCCTGGGGATTTTATTCTACAGGTTTGTACTTAAATTGTTCTAAAAAAGACGAAAATACAGAGAAAACTGCGGCTTTTCGACACTTCAATGTTGGCAGGTGGATTCACCATTAATTTACTTTACGATAGTAATTAAAATTCAATTTGGCACATAAATATTATTGACCCATGTTGGTCTGGGACTTAAAAAGGATGTGCCAACTGTGTTTCTTGACCAATAGTATATGGGCCACTTGTCACTACTTTTTCACAATTTTCCATCTAACCCAGCCCATTGTCCCATGTTGGTCTGGGACTTGTAAGGAAAAAATCCTTTGAACACGCGGTCTTAGCTGTTGTAATTAACTTTTTAATAAAAAAGAAAAAAATATCAAAATGCTTCTTTGTCTAACATATTCCCTCCGTAAAGAGACTACTTCCGTAATGAGAAACTTGTAATTTTTACTAACGCTTTTTAATATTTGTTATCCTCGACCTCGACTTTGTGCGCACTAAATGTTCGGTACGTTGTTAACAAATTATATTTTGCAAATATCCTAAACTAATGAATAGTAATATTTATTATACGCATAATATAATAAATAGCAATAACATTTTCGAATACTAATCACAATAACCTTTTATAGTTCAATTCGTGTTTCTTGTAGCTTTCAGTACAATGGGATTGCGAATTTCATTGTCGGTTTGTATTTTATTTGTCCTCTTTACAAATCATAAATCGAAGTGAAAATGTACACAGGTTACCAAAATAATTGCTTTTTAAAGAAAAAGATATTAACATTGGTAGCTAGAAGGTACTCAAATAATGACCCCAAATGCGGCTAGCATTTGGTGTCTAATGTGATTATCAAATAATGGAACTTTGCGGGATTACAGATTCAATAAGATTAATAACATTATTTAGCTTCGCAGCATACAGGCGGAAGGGAAAATATTTGATGAGGGTGGCCTATGTGTCGTATTCACACTCGTGTGACTTTTTGTCATTAGTATTGGTTATGTGCATTAATTGAGCGCCACTTAGGATTCGCAACTTTGTTAGCTCTGAGGCTCTGACGCGTTAAGATTTCATTGCGGCATTGTGAAAAAAAAAACAATGTAGGTATTAATTTATGTTACAAAATTACTTCGATACCGTGATTTGGTTGGACAAAAGATTGTTAATCATTTATGGTCATTGAAATTAAATGAGTTAAATAGACACTTGCTTCTCTCTGCCTACCCCGCTAGGGAAGTGGCGTCAAGTTTAGTTAGTTAATTTAAATAGACATAAACGAAAGCAAATCGATTATTATTTTATTTATATATTTTACGTAAGGGACTTACCCCCTTAAGTATATAATAGAAAAGTCATAGGTTAAACAAATGTAAACAACTTTTCCTTGTTAAAAATACAGGTTGTTTTATCTCTTATGATCTTTATCATGGGTTCAATGAGATAGGAAAAGCATAATATTTTTAGTAGTAAATATGAATCAATATATGCCGAATCTCGACCACGATTACGACAGAGAGAAATCTGTCTGACCTGCCATTTTACTTGTCTACAGTACCTATTATTATTTTTCAATTTTTAAAACCACTTTCACAATATAGGTAGGCACACAACTAACATAAAGACGTCTTTTATGTAAGCAAAATAGTTTAATTTAAAGATAAAAGGATATTTTAAAATAACTCGATAAATTTTCCCGCTTAAACGCTACGAGTTGAAGTTTCAGTTTAAGACTACTATGGTGCCAAAATGACGTCATATTCAGATCGGGTCAGTAAATAAAACTCACATTCTGTCAAACTCAGGAAATAATTTTAGACATTATGATTAACTTGTTGCTAGACTTGTTGGAAATAACGACGACTAACAGACGTAATGACATAAACGGGGTTTTTAGTCACGTAATGATTACGCGAAATTAACAAATTATTTTTTGAAACATTATATTTGGTATTTTAATATTAAGTTGAACCTACATAACAGAATTCTTTAGGTATAAAGTGCTACAGTAAAATATCCTATTAAATCTGGTTTTCTTAAGATATTTAATAAGGTCACTTCTCATATGTTAACAAGGCTTAATGCGATATTTAAATTGAAAGACAACATATTATAAAGTTAAAACCAATAAATTGAAATATTAATATTCACTTAAAGTTTTTCTTATACCTATTCCTACGACAATACCTATATATATATATCTAGGCGGTTGGTTTTCATATTAAACAATAAAGATGCACAAAATAAAGATAAATCCGTGTGTGTACACGGATTTATTTTTCACAAGATTTTGAACGAGTTATGAATATAGATAATATTATTGAAAATGAATTAATAATAATATCTCCAAGTGTTGATAGCAGTGATGAAGATGAGAATACTAGCTACAGTTCTGATAGTTCAACTGAACAAATAATGTACTTGTCTTATTTTGTTTCTTAAATTTAGGATAGAAAATAATAATGGAACAAGGATTTGACTGCTATATATTTTTTTAATAAAAATTTAGTACCTATTAGTATTTTTTATAATAACTGAATATAATTTACATGTGTTTGAAGTCGGTATCGATTCATTCACATTAATCGATGTTTTTAAACAGGTCACCTCACTATAAAGCTAAAACTGACAGATGTCAAATGAGATCTATTAAATTGGCCCTACATTAATGAATGAGATAATTTTACAAGTTGCTAAATTACCCGTGATTTAATATCACGGATATTATAGGCAAAATTAAATATAATAAAAATTACTGTAGTTTAAGTTACTGTGCACTGTATCCATGACTAGCCCGTTGGTCGAGTGCTCAAAGACCCTGCCACGAAACCAAGGGTCGCGGGTTCAAATCCCGCTAGGGGCAAATGTATCGTGTGACGGACATGGACATTTGTACTCGAGTCAAGGATGTTTATAAACGTATTTGAGTATCCGTTCACCTAGTATCCATACTACAAGCATAAACTTAGTTTGGTATTATGGAATTGGTGTGTCACTCTGAAGAATTTGACTGGCTCGATAGCGCATTTGGTAGTGACTCTACCCTATGCGCCAAGTGTTGTGGGTTCGATCCCCACCCAGGACAAACATGCGTGTAATGAATACTTGTGTTTGTACTGTATCTGGGTGGTAATATCCAATATTTTATTATATATTTGTAATACCACTGTTGTTTTTGATATCCGTAACACAACTGCTTAAGCCACTGACTTTGGAGTCAAATCAATGTATGTGATATAGTCTGATATTTATAATTTATATTATTATTATGTCAACTGTGTGATTTCATACATACATTATTTTGGTGCTTTGAGTCTAACCTATTACTTTTAGCTTTCAATACAAGTCAATGCAAGTCTTTTATCAAAATCGTTCAGTAAAAAATCCACACAGGTAATAAAATGACACTACAGATGATATAGGTAGTGCAGCTTTCAGAGATCTACGGATCTCTGAAAGCTGCACTACCTATATCGAGATACCTATATTAGAGAAAAATTATATGCCGGTCTGACCTTCGTAACCCTAAGATAGGGGATAGGATAGATTTAGAATTTTTTGACTACGCTAAAGATACATAAAGCGTGGGAGCGAGAAATCCTGCTGAAATACAAACCGCCCGAGAGAAAAAAGACAGCGAATGAAGTACCTATATGTCAATGTTTTTGTGAGTAAGAGGCCTTAGCGTCCCGGTCTATTCTACGTCGCAGTGAAATTCGTGAATTTATGTATTAAACCTTGGATTATAATCGAGGATATTAAATGTGCAATTAAAGTGACTTGTTCTGTACGCGATTTTGAGGTTACACGACGGAATAATTCGAATAAATACACTTTTCACAGGTAAATACGATTTTATCATTAGATTTTTTCGAACCATATTTTGTCAAATTGTTGCTAGTAATCGGTTTAGAAAAATATGTTTACAATAGTATATTGATTATAATTGATCTTTCTAAGTATACATTGTGATTATAAACAGAATTGGGGAAAATATTGTGTAAAATAGTAAATAGTTTGGTTACGCTAGTGCTTGACAAAGCGGTGACGTCACGAGTATCGATAAAAACTTAATCGTCTTTTAGCGACATCATGACATGAATACAAAGTTATTTAGCCAAGTTATGTTGAAATATAATTATATTCACAATGGGAACTCATTATCTCCGTAAATTTGTTAGTTAAGTAACTGATAATTTTTCTAGGTTTCCAAGCAACCCAGCATTGTGTTAAAAATGGATGCGGAGATATAGACAGACTAGATTGGACTCCCAATAATAACTCCACTGCAGCAAACATTTTGACGGCAAATGACAACAACAAAAAAATTGTAGCACTACATATTATTTTTAAATAACTAAATGTCACCAAATTAAAAGTTGCTAATATATTATTTGTTTCATTTCATTCCATCAGTCAAAGCAAAAGTCATGTCTTTTTGTCTAATAGGTATAAATAATAGAACATATTTCTATTTTTTTCACACGCTGAATATACGAGGAATACATTTTACCATCTCATTGTTTATAGAGTTCTATAATGCGATTCGCTTAGAATGCGATTTCTTACCGACTAATTCCGATTTACCTAATATAAACAACTGCTGATTTCATCAAAGCCAAAAATTAATCAAAAATATTTTTTTTTAATAAATAAATATCCGACTACATCACATACATTGATCTGACTCCGAGGTAAGTAGCTTGAGCACTTGTGTTACGGATATCAGAATCAACAGTGGTATTACAAATATATACTTAAATATTGGATTTTAACACCCAGACACAGAACAAACACAAGTATTCATCACACGAATGTTTGTCCTGGGTGGGGATCGAACCCACAACTCTTGGCGCATGGGGCAGCGCTTGTCAAAAAACCTATACTGGTATAATAAATACCTATACTATTAGTAGGTAACAACTGAATCAGTCGATAATGTAAAAGTGCGTCATTGACAACACTATTTTTAACCCACACATAGACGTCAACCAACACATGTTTAAATTTATTTTGGACATGTCTCCGAGCCGTCATTGTGTATCTTGTACATCCTAAATCTATGGGGGAACCAGACAATTTTTGGATCATGGTTACAAATCCAAAATTGTTTGACTTTTCTGGTTTCATCACAATGCTTTCCCTCGCCGTCTAGCTAGTGGTATAAATACGTACATAGATTTAAAAAATCCAGAGGTACGTGCCCGATTTGAACCAGCATTCCTCGGTTAAGATGCGCGTGTCCTTACCATTGAGCTACCACCGCAGTACACCGCACTTATAGACCACCAATGCTATGTTAATGATTAATTATTTCCTACTATAACGTAAATGTAATGTAATGATATCGTAATAATATCGTAAGCACCGTATTATTATCTAGTAAATTATATAATGAATCAGACTCGAGAAAGCTTACGTCTTCCGATGATCAGATGTTGATGAAAATTTATCTTAATTACCTAATTATTTTCGGAAGCTTCTTAACTTGTTAATCGCTTAATGAGTTGATGGGGCCATTAATCGAAAAATGACATTACCTCTGTAAACTATAATGACATTTTTCGATTAATGGCCTACGAGTCAATCTCAGTGCATCGTAGCACTTCCTATCGTTAAGTAAAAATCGAAAAAAAAATGTATTCCTAAGGAAGTGCCTAAACCAATTTCCTGGAAAGCAAAATTCCGTTACCTTTCGTATCGATCACGGAAAATAGTTCGATAAGAAAAATTCTTTCACCATTGGAAAGCTCCTTTATCAGCGAGGAACAAACTATATTTTTATGTATCAAAATATAGGTATGTAGGTAACAAAATATGAATATAACATTTACACCTAATATTGTGTTTGAAATTCTGCAAAACTATTTTAATATTTTTATACATAATGTGTGTCACTCACACACGCATCGGTGTGGTTAATGTCCATTTAAATTATTTTTTACAACTAAAATATAAAATATTTGTGTTCTGCAGTTCAGTTAAGTAACCATATATGTAGGTATGTAGGTTTTTTTACCCATGATGTCACGGAGACGGTATATATGCGTTTAGGGTGAGAGATGTTTGTTTGTACGAACCAATGTTGCCGTATATCTCCAAAACTGAGTCCAATTTTGATCTGTGGTCAATTGGTAATAGTTCTTAGATAGGTGTTACGGTGGTAGCTCACTAGCAGTTGGGGCGCTGCAGTAAATATTTTCCCGCAACTGTTACGTATGAAACTAATGGTACATACATGTCCGTATTGTAGAGCAATATTGTAAACTGTAATAGACTCTTGTCATTTAAAACTCCGAGAACTATCTCGGACTTCTGCCTTTACTTGTACTGACAAGTAAAGGTGTGTTTCTTAATACTTGTCCGAAAGAAAAACGCTATCGCGATGAGGTGCAGACCGTTTGTTCAGATGGGAAAGTGAAATGGAGGATGTTAAACGCATTCGAAATGTCGAGTGATACATCCCGTTGCGCAACGAAACGCGTCTTAAGTTAGGTACGCTTAGCGGCGCTCATACGCCCAAACTATAGATTTTACGAAAAAAAGTTGTAAGAACAGAACTTGTAGGAATTTTCCTCTTATTTAATTTTCTTCTTATTAAATGAGTCGGAATGGAGATTTCGTAAAAAAACTGCTAAAAGACGCCTTTTCTCCTAAACTGCGTCTCCGATCCCTCTCTGTAAAAAAATATTTGTAACAAGTGTCACTGACCGATCATCCTCCAGCTCGTAGAACATGTCTTTTGAAGAATCATGTATATAAATCTTCACAAGTGGACTGTCCATGTATTGCATCGTTAATTGTTTCGGGAAGCTGCGTACGAAGAGGGCCTTGACGGTGTCGATAGAGGTAATTTCGTTCGGGAGAAGGGCGCGCTTGGTCTCACTCCTGTACTGCAGGAACACGAGGCCTGTGGACAAAAAAAAATATTACATCAAAATTAAAATTTTACTTCACATATACGTAGAAGCTATTTATAGTAGTCGGTCAAGTAAGGGATTCAATCTCTGTTTAGGATAAATATTTTTATTTAAAATGTGTGTCAAATAATGTAATCATTTGGCTGAATGTGGTTGAAGGGGCATGCTGTGCCAACACGATTTTAATAAACGTTTGAAAAACAAACATTATGGACTACTGGCCCATGTCCAAAATGGATGGGTCATATGAACCACCAGGTGACGTATATAGGACGATATAAGAGCATAAAATAATAAGATTCAGCACTATGCCGTCACTTGTAAGCTGTCCAACTGGGTGCTGGTGAGAATTCAAAAGTGCCTGTAGAGTAAGTACATTTTGGTCATTTATTTTTGTATGGCATTTTGACCATCGATAGATCCATGAAAAATAATATAAAAGCGCGCAGTGCCGTACAAAAATGGTGCGCCACGAAGTCGGTAATTTTTTTTGATTTTCTGACAATTTCCAGGGTTAATTTGGTCATTTGATTTTATACGGCTGTTTCAATACAGCTTCTAATCCATTATTCCGCAACGCCGTACAAAAATCATGCGACAAGGGGAAAAAATGAAGTGTCACCAGCACCCAGTTGGACAGCTTACAAGTGACGGCATAGTGCTGAATCTTATTATTTTATGCTCTTATATCGTCCTATATACGTCACCTGGTGGTTTATATGACCCATCCATTTTGGACATGCTCCAGTAGTCTATTAAGTTCAGCCTTATTGGCTAACTTTTGTACTTAAGGCATACTACGTGCGCACAGTTCAAGCTAGCTGGGGGTGGTAAGCAAAACATATATCCTTGTGATGTACCAATAAATAACAGACAGATAAGAAAGTAACTCTGTAAAAAATTGCGGAATAGCCGGTATGCCAATTGCACCGCAAGGGTACACAGGCAGGGATTCCTCAGGAGTATTCGTTGCCCCCCCCCCCCCCCCCCCTGCGGGGCGCTGGACGGCCGACTTGTTTTAACCAGATATAACAATTCAACTTTTAAAAGAGTTGGACTTGGTTCCACACCATTTCTTACCAGCCACGATACTATTTCCTGCTTTTTATTTGCTTGAGTTAGTGGTTTATCAACTTGTACAGAATGATACGGTGCATTGTCCATTATAATTTTCGATGGGTTTTCTAAATGTGGGTCAGTACATAAGTGCTGACAACGCGTGCGCCGGGTCAACGTACTGTACATCGTACAATACCCGATATAATTGCTAATAAATGAGTGAAATTGAAAGAATAATAATGGCATGCAGCGAAGGTAAAAGACAAAAGATAGTATGTAATGTCTTTTGTCTTTGACTTTCGCTCCGACTTTATACAATAAGTAAATAATTTCAGCTTTATATGAGACCAACAAAAGGATGGCAAGTTCAAAACTTATTTTGAAACTCCTCTAAGATGTAATTGAAACCTGTGTGTGTCTTTCCTTGCTGCGCAAATGAATAGCATTGCACAAATAATGTGACACAAACGTGGGTTCACTTGAAGACAAACGCAACGTTTCATGCTTTCGGGGATTGAAGGGGGACTTTTAACTCCCAAGCGAAGTAATTCAATAAAACTATTTGCGTCAACATAGTGCGAGCCACACACAGCTTATCATGCCTGTTTTTCAGTTAACTTGAAATTGCGTATGACACAGAAAAATGTAATCAATGATCAGTTGATACTAATCGCAGTACACTATATACATTGTTTTTCGCTTGTTCGCAGTGCCAGAAGATTTTAAAATCAGATTACAAATCCGGTGTACTAAGTTGGCGCATAAAGAAGACATAAATTAATTTTGAAGTAAATTAATAACGCGGTCAAAACTACGCAGAAATGCAGGGTCCGTCAGTATTTCATATGAGTTACTTCGAAATGGCGGCCTTTGAAGTTGACAAGTAGGTACCTCGAAAATCCTCTTACACAATTACATTTCACCAACCCATTAACCAGGTTTACAACTCACTAATTCGACGTATCCTAAATTACAATTTTGCGAATATACGCAATTCAATTTTATTTTTTGGCTGAATGTAGTTAAGGGGCTTGCAATGATGGGCGTTTAGAAAGCTTTAAATGACAAAACTAACTTCGATCGAAAGCCGGTTTACTGGTATTACATGCACTTATGTACTCTGGGAGGAAGTGAGTGTGCCTGTAAACAGATATAGGTGGTGCGCAAATTACGGGCTAGCTGTCCCTTTGACTCTTTCGGGGATTACGAGCGTGATGATATGTATGTATGTATTTGTCTGGTAACACAATAGCTAATAAAAATGTATGCAATTCAAATTTCAGTTTTCGAATATTTTATGCTTTCTATTTATATTACACGATAAAAATAAGTGAGACTTGAGTGCCGGAGGCCTAAATCCGTTATATGCTATTCACCACGTTGTCCTCGGGTAGCGGTTTTACAGATGATTCGCTAACAAGGTCGGCACCCCAAATTAAAATAAATAAAATCAAACATCTTAACTTACCAAGCGGTCGCTCCAGGGTCTTGCTGGGGGTGCGCACGACAGGAAGCGAAGAGCGTTGCTTGCCGCCGCGACGGAATCCAGTTGAGGCAGTCTCCACTTCAGACATAATGCCAGGGTCATCATCAAACAGCATGCTGTTAGGTGAGTAGTTTCGGGGCAGAGGAGGCTGAAAAAAGGCACTGTATTAGAGTTTAAAACTTTATAATAGTTATTTCTTATTCTCTCACCACGTCATTTGAGTGTAGACTTGAAAAATATTTTGCCCTTTTAACCCGTTCAATGGGGACTGACAACGACACTGGTAGTATTATTATTTAACCTTATGAACAGAAATCAATGAAAATCTCCATAAAATTAAATAACTAGCAAATCTAACTAATCAAACTTGTGTAAGGTAATTGCATCTAATAAGGGCCGGGTTTTTGTAAATCGTTATAAATAAATTTTGGGAAGTGTGTTATTTTGTAAGACATCATAATCAAATAAACTGGTTTTATTTGAAAAGAAAATGTTGTACCAAAATAAGACACGAATGGCCAGTTATTTACAAAAAAAGGTTTTTTAAAAGCTTGTCTATGGTCTTTATTAGGTAATAGGGCTCTAAATACGGTCCATAATTGAACTGCAAGATTTTAGACGATGAGTATTAGAAAAATTACATGTTTAAAAAGCAACGGCTTAAAACTACTTTCAAGTTCAAAGGCTTTCGAATAATAAAATGGAAATTCATATAAATTTGTATCGTGGCCCTTATAAAGTCTTCCGATATATATATAAGTTATAACTTATATATTTTGTAGCTATAAATGGAACAAATTGAAGTTTTGTGCGAATTTTTATTAATTCTACTAAAGTTAATCACAAAATGTTACAAATTCTATTAGGTATTACACTTGTTTAGTCGTAGTCTGGACCTTATTAAGCGGTTCACAATAACAAACATGGCAACCACTGCAACTAAGGTTATAAAATAAATATGCACGTATATTCAGTGTGTACGTTCACTTACCCTTATTATAAGTACCTATATATTTTCTATTTAGTAATCATAATAAACATAATAAATTAAACAATGGCACCATTTCAGCTAATAATTTGCCCATCAAATAAGGGCCGGCCCTTATTTGAAGACAACATAGTGGACCTTCTTAGGCACTTAAATAGGTCCTGAGAAAACGAAACAAAATCGAAATAAAAAAACAGTAATTATAGTAACTTTCCCCATCAATCCACGTTCTGAAAGCATTTTAACATTACTATTGCAGAATTATTACAAAGTGACCGGATTTTATTACTAAAACAACGAAAAATTGAATCAGAATATTTTATTCATTAGGTCACTTCGACTGCACCTGAGGTTACACACAGAGCTACTGTCAAAAATGCGCGCGCGAAAGCAACGAATGTCGGTGCGCTTTTAAGATAGGTTACTGGAGAGGGGCCGCGCATATTTCGTTTTGGTTTAAGTATTAAGTACGGGAAGTTTAAAAAGGTGGACTTTATTTGGAACCGGCCCTTGTTAGGCGCACCTACCTTATATGATGGCATCACTACACACACAGGTTGTGAAAACATGTTGCACTAATTATTGCTCCCATACTTAGTTTTATTACAAACTTATAAAGTAAGTATGTATACTTTCCTGACGATTTAAAGGATCAGTTATTAAGCCTCTCTTTAAAAAATGCAATAAAATGGATATGAACAACTATAGACATATAGGTAGGTTTAATTTCGGTATTCTCCAAAATAAAAAGAAAAATATTTTTTTAATTGCAATTTCTTTATCTAGCATAAAATATCAACATAAAACTAATTTGGATCTAGGAGATACTTGATCCAGATAGTACTTGCGTATACATGACTCAAGCTTTTGATCACGTAGATCATGACATTCTGTTAAGAAAGATAGAAATTTAAGGTATAAGAGCGAACAGTTATAGTTTTTTTATATCATATTTAACTGACAGATACTAAGTTACGTGCATAATAGATAGATAGTGTTGCCCAAAGCAAGACTCTTGCGGCGGTCTTGCATGTCGTCATCTTGCGGATTTAGTCTTGTTCTTGCTTAAATGTTGCTTGTTGCTTGGTCTTAACCTAGGACCAAGCAACAAGCAACATTTGATCAAGAACAAGATTGAGTCTGCAAGATAACGGCATGCAAGACCGCCGCAAGAGTCTTGCTTTGGGCAACACTATAGATAGATAGTACTATCTGTCCTGTATCTAAAGAGGACAAAAGTTTTTATTCTGACAGAAGGCTGGTAAAATATGAAGTCCCCCAAGGTAGTTATCCCTGGTCCGTTACTTTTCTTAATTTCTATTAATAACCTACCTACAATTACTGAACACTCAATAACATTATATGCGGATGATAGTTTAATATTATTTACTGGAGATAATTTGGAATCATACTAAACTGACATTTTGAAACTTAATCGTATTGCTAGTTTTAGATAATATTAAAATCATTTTTATTAAGAAGCACGGTTGAATTGAAAAAAACATACAACAAACTAAAAACGACATCAAATTTGAACAACAAGTTAAAAACTGATAAAACTAAATTATTCAAATTCAAATTCTTATCTACCCAGGTAGAAGTAGGGTTCATACAAATTTGACATGGAAATTTCCGACAGAATTTGTGTCCAAAAAGCTATAGGTACCATTCTATTATAGTCGTTATCAACTATCCAATATAGATTATTCTGGAGTAATTCTTCAGAAAGAGAAAGAATTTTCAGGGCGCAAGAGAAATGTATACGAGCCCTGTGTAAACTCGAGTCAACCGAAAGCTGTAAATCCTACTTGAGACCACTTAAACTCCTGACTCTACCGTAGATTTATATAAAGGAAATATGAATATTTCTTAAAAATAACTGGACTAAAATAGTAAAAGAAAAAAACAAACAAATGTTAAAACACAGCATAATGTAAATAACTTTAAGTAATAAATAAAAAACTTGTGTAATATTATTCAATAAACAGCAATTTGAAATTGAATAAAGTACCTAAACGTCCTTCAGCAACAGGCAAACGACAGAAATGTTATCTTTTATACAGAATTAATTCCGAAATCACTTCTATATTGGTGTTGATATTTTCAAATAATGAACGAGTATTAACCAATTACGTTGCCTAGTAAATAAGGGGACAATTTGTCTATTAGATTTATGATTGTGTAGGCGACGAGCTAAGTACTGTAACCCAAATCAATTATATTTCTGGGTTCATAAGGAGCTTGCTGCTATATTACTTTGCCCACTCCTTCGGAAATTGCAGGCGTGATATGTACTGACTCGCGCCCCATTGAGCTCATTACGATTTCAAACTAAATGACTTCTTACATTCATTATATTACGCCCTTAATTTCCGAGGCGGGACGCAGTGTCAAAAGCAGTAATCTTGTTTGAACATTTCTAGGCAAATATAACATAATTGAGTATGGTTAATCGGGTTGAACTGCGAAAGCTATTCGCTAGCTCGTCGCCATCATCACAAAACCCATACACATTGGGGATAGAATTTTAAGTACCAGACTAACAAGCGATAGATATTACTTAATTATGCACAGGTTATAAGCAAACGTTGATGGTTGCTAAATGGCAAAAACGCGCCTATATGCAGGCTCTGGTTGAATCCTGGGCACTTACCTCCGTATATACCTCCGAATCTAAGTACGCATTTATATTCCACTTTTGCGATAGTGAAAAAAAAATTGCACATTTATATATATGTTGTGTAACCATAATCCAAATCAAATGTAATAACCAGACTAGCTTAATATATAAGGTCATGGTATAAGCAAACCCCCACTACAATTAAATTATAACGCTAGGAAGTTGATGATAAGTTTTAAACAAGCCTTATAAATTTGTAATATTTATGTAATACCACTGCTGTATTTGACATAGGTACGCCTACCTTAAGCGCTTGCGATACGAATATAACTTATAAGACGGTGCACTTACCTCGGAGTCAGATCAATGTATGTGATGTAGTCTGATACTAGATCTGCTACTACCGTATATATAGATATATATATATATATATACAGGGTGTAACAAAACTACCCTTACAACGTGTAACACGTTGTAAGGGTAGTTTTGTTTAACTTTAAGTTATGACAAATTTTAAAGACATGTGTTATATGTATATAATATAAGTGTAACAATGTTGAAGCATGTTGCTTCTAGTCAAACAACCAATAGAATCTTACATTATGTAAGATGCAATATATAAACATACGTACTATATATTAGTAATAAAGACTTAAAGGCGTATAATGTTACATTATAATTTTATCTGAGAGTCCGAGACGACGCTGAATCGGAATACCTGTCGAAACAAGTTTAATGAACTATTATATTTCTGTAACTAAAGTTGAATAAATTGTTATATTTTAATATTACAGGAGATTTTACCCGCGTGGAATTAGGTAAGTATTTTAAAAAGAAAAACTCACTAAATCGACGATTTTATCTGTTATACACACGTAAGAAACTATTAATTATATTTTTAGAAGCAAAGTAAAATTTCTGCGGTATAGATTTAAATAAGCAAGAAGTACTACCTATACAGAAAATTTTCGAGGGTCTAACGTAATGAAATATACATTTCACTACAGTACGGTAATGTATCGTTCAGTTCAACAGTCTTGATAAAGTTTGTGCGAGTCGCACAGTTTACATAGAAAACAGTAAGTTTGGAATCCACATAACTTTTTTTTATTGACGGAATTAATTAAAATAACCTTTTATTTTATAACATTATTATTAGAAACGTACTTTTTCACAATTTTCCGTTTCCATTCTATTTGTGTCTTCGCGAGCTCTGTTTGGCACCAGGGCTTCACGCATGTAAGGCAATACCAAGTGATCTCTCTGATTTATCACAGCTTAATAAAATTGTCTAGGGCTGGTTTCACAGTCACGCTTACGCCGACGCGGGTGGTAAGCGATGCGGGCCACGAGCTTCTTGAACCATTTCATAGTGTAAAACAGCCCGCGCTTAGCACCCGGGCTGATTACAATACAAACATGGTTTTACGAAACACGCTTTCCACCCGCGCGAGCGGTCAGCGTGATTCTGACACCAGCCTATGAGCTCACTTTTGTTCTACGCGCATTCAAGGTCGAAACGAAATTAGTTGGCTGTTCCTTTTTCACTGTGGAGGCGTGGCGCCCAATATAGCACTTTTATTGGCTTGCCCGCATTTTATATTCGACAACACTTTCAATCCAGTCTTGTTACACTAACCTAAACGATGAAGCTTATGAAAGTGCAACCAGCTCATTTTTTGTTATAAGACTGTGCCTGATACATATTCTTGTAAAACATATTTAAACATTTAATACAAGACGTAGTCAAAATCACCGTGTTTAGAGGTCACAGTGAACACGACAAAATGTTGGTACACTTAAAAGAATTCATCAGAATATAGTTTGAAAAGATTCCGCCTAAGACTTGGCTGTGTAAATACACTCGAGCCTCGCAGGTCTTTCAGATAATTAAACATTCACGCCAGAATTCTAAATCAAGATGGGTCGGTAAAAGTAGTGTTATAAATGTTTTGCCACTCTATGATCAAATCATCAGAATATGAAAGGTCACAATTGCCGATATGTAATAAGCGGAATTCAATCTATAAAACAAAAGACCATGCGCGTACCGACATAAAAAAAGGTAAATATGTAGGCCAAGGTTGAGTGCAAATATCATTTGAACCGCTTAACTAGTGTTTGCAGGAAAAAGTTGCGAATAACTATTATTTACGCATTCGCGTTTAATACATCAAATATGATATAAAAGGAGCAGTCGCGCTGAAGAAATAAATTACATGGTCACTGTTTTTCTGTACTACTAAGGGTGGCAAAAAAGCATGCCATCTGCTTGATGGTACGTTACCGTATCCTTAAAGCACACAACTTTAAATTCTAAGGGTACGTTTAATAAACTATTTTGTCCATTATATATGGGAGCTCTTGCTTTCTGGTACCACCAAAGAATAATATTTTATTGCTTTCATGTTATAAGTCTTATTTGACGAATTATTCATCTCTATTCTGATAAGATAGTGTTTTGTATAAAGCACGTAAATGAATATTAATATAAAAGCTTTGAGATAAAATAATAAACTGAACTGAATACACTTATAAAAATAAGGAAACTGAAATTCTTAAGACCAATTTCGCCTACTATTGAAATCAAATCAAATCTGTATGAGAACGAATAGTTGTTACAAAGCTTATCAGATAAATTTCAACATAGCCTAACTTAACAAACCTCGCGAATCATGAAATGGGACATAATTATAGTGTTCGAATTCCAATCAGATCTAACACTAATTCTAATCAAATGTACGGATATTAATTTGTCGTTAGTGGTAATCCTCTGATTTCATGAAAGTGATCAAAACAATCTGGTTTTTAGAGGCTTTCATACATTTTAATTTAAATCTAAATGAGCTGCACTTTTATACCATTTATTTAGAAACAAAACTTTTGCATTCAGAAATTGAAATTGGCCATTAATTTGAAAGGTATATCCTACCGAAAAGTAACTGATGACTGAAGCTTTTGTTTACTTTACTTAATGCTACAAGTTAAAATTGGGTAAGCTATTAAATATTTTAGTAACTTCTTGATTCATAAAACCATAAATTAGTTAGTATTAGAAGCCCCAATAAAACAGTGTCCTTACCTTTAGTGTTTTTAAATCAACAGAAGATATTTCTAATAGTGCCTATGAAATTCGCTTGAAAATTAGCGAAATATAAATAAAAAATAAAAGCTTATAAAAATCACGTAATAGGATCCCTTAAGCTGTTATATCAAAAATCGATTATGGGTAAATCCGATCACAGATCTGTTGCAACTAGACAAAGGAAACTCTCCTGGGAGGCGTTAAGAAGAAGAATTGTTTTAACTCAGCTTGATTATAATGTAGGTCTACATCATGGAAAGGCATTGCATTTAGGCAAGCACTGCTTCTAGACCTGTCAGACAACCCCAGAAGTCACACTGCGATGATATATAAGGCAAGATTAATTTTGTCTATGTTTGAGACTAATGGTTCTCAGTGCGATGATACTACGTATCCATGGATGGAAATGGTTAATTTGTACTTTATACATATTTTTGTTGTGTTGTTTCTATATCAAGGCACCAACATTTTAAATAATGAGTTATGGCGTATCAGGGCTTTCTAACTTTAATTTCGCAGAGCCTCCCCGAACCGCTTGAGAAAATAGTTCGGTAATGCCACAATATCAACAGACCATTTTTAGATTGACACGGAGGCCAGAAATAGACGTAGAACGTTACTGCATACAGGCTGTACATTCAGTTTTTGAGGAACACGATGTTGGTAAAAATTTATGCGTGAACTCGTTAATCAGCACATAGGACGTGACGTGTCGTTTACATTATTTTAAGTTTTAATACTGATTCCTACGATAATACCTATCTAGGCGGTTAATTTTCTTCATATTAAGCAATAAAGACGCACAAACACACGGATTAAGATTTATGCCACAAAACAGTAAATTATTCAAGATCAAATTTAATCTAAATGTATATTTATCTATATCGATTATAACGTACGCAGTATTAAAATATATACATACGTATCTAATTCGATTAATTATAAGCGGAATCGGAATCTTAACATATTCGAGCATCATTCGTACATCACTAAATTATTAGTCACTGAGCTGTCGAAAATATATTTTTATAGTGGACACAGTTAAGAAGTTAAGTATTCACTTTGGGTGTTTAAAAAATATTTATGCACATCTGTCCTTGAACCCAATAAATTAATTGTTCATAAAAATATTTCAGAATGACAACCAAGTTTTAAAGTTTTGCCTGCCTAATAGAATGGTAATTTTAACTCGATTTATGGGTGTTTACAGAAATATTTAAATATGTATTTCCGTTCTCTAAATAATTTTTAATATTTTTAGGAGTTCAACCACCCTTATCTGGCGCCTTAGGCATTCGCCATTGGTGATCGGCATACGGTTCCAAGTAATCACTGCATTACCACCTCATACAATTCTTTGTACCTACTTACAAATAATTTAGACAGTAAGTTATACATGGTCGCCAAGATCAATGGCATTATTTTTCAAGTCCAATCAAACGCTAAAACGCCTACGAGATTGCCTTGATCCATCGCCAAACGCTTTTCCGCGCGGAACTTTTCATTTCTTATAATTGACGTGTAATTTTTTTTTAACATCACATAGTGATTTATAGAGTTCTGAAACGATTTTGGGAGCTTCCCTCAAAATCTCGTCAAAAATATTAAATGAAAGGACTTTCTTTCATTACGATCGTTTAATATGAAGAAGAGGATAAAAGCCTGACTTAAAAGACAGATTTCAAATACCATATAGGTACCACAAATCTGCAAGTATAGTCAAAAAACCACACGCGATACTATCGTAAAATGTTAACCGTAGACAAGGTAAGAAACATGATAATAAAAAAACTTTTCTAAGCGATACGGGTGATCTATATTTACTTAGTGAACTACTATTACGTTATAGAAACCGACTCCCCAACTTCGCGTCTCATGGATAAAAGACAAATTTAATCATAGTTTTCCATACGGTTATTAGAATTTACAAGTTTTCTCTCATGCACGTACGAGCTACGAGATACGAATCAAAAATACTCGCATATTAGACGCCTTTTAAGTTTTCTAGCAATCCCACAAAATGTATAGGTAGGTACTGTTTCTTTTAACAATATCGAATTATCAAATAATGCCTCTGTAGTGATGGCGTTTCATTCCCTCTAAGTGAATGAAGTGACTCTCAACTGTATTTATTTACTAGCTGTGCGTGCGTGTATTATCCGCATTTATGGTTAATGTCAAATAGCCTATAGCATTCCACGATAAACGGGCTATCTAACACTAAAATTTCTAATTGGAGCAGTAGTTCCTAAGATTAGCGCGTTCAAGCAAACAAACAAACAAAAAACAAACTCTTCAGCTCCATAATTATTATAGATTCATTTTTATATCCGACGGAATAATTTGGGACGAGTATAATTTGGATAAAAATTAAAGAATATACTTGAACACTATAAAGAATATACTACATGACGCTGAAAGGCACTGAAAAGAGTGACTATCGAGTTTCTTCCCAGTTACTTGTCAGTGAATCAACATTCCGTGGCAATCAGTGGCAGATTCACAATGCTTTACGAATTTTGTAAGCTGTGAGACTTTTTAATGCTTTTCAAATCTATCATCTAAAAACAACATTAAAATTACATATAGTGCGTTTCACGTAAAATCATTCCCGTGATAGGTGCCAATACTCCTTTTCATGTATCATAGGTACTTTCTACAAATCAAAATATTCAATTTCAAACATATTTAACGTTACACACTAACATTTTGTAAAAAATAATTAATAAACTCCATTCATTAATGTCTACACGATTTATAAATTTTCTTACTATATTTATTACTAATTTACACTTAGTAAAAACAACGTATAAATTGCATATTAGGGGAATTGGAATGATTACTCATAGAGGTTGACACTACTATTTTCACATCACATCAAATCGACATGGCGGGCATCTTGTCATCGCGAAAAATGTTCGAATCCCAGTGACAACAAAGAAGTGTCCCCTAAGACACAAACAAAAACAAAACATCCTTATTTGAATGATTCCGAGTCTTCCAATCGCGTGCGCTTATGACATATCTGCACATTATTTACATGAGAATACCTACCAGTAATAATATAAAAATAAATCATAGTTTGAAATAATTTACATTTTAAATTAGGATTCAAAATAAAATAAATAAAAAAAGAAATTTAACTGCACTAGAACTTTTAATTAAACTAAAAAAAAATTATAACTGTCATGCGGATTCGTAACTATTAACATCAGATTCAAAGTGTCACGAAACTCATCTTAAATGAAATGGACTAGTATTAAAATAGTAACTCGTGGGTGTCTGCCACGCCTAGCCCATTTATCGAGAAGGGCTACCGCTATACAACATTAACTATTAAACGCGGGTGAAACCGCGGGCACAGATAGTTCTTTGTAAATTAACTTAATGGTAAAATTAAGTTACATTCGCATGACGTCACATTTTTGTTAAATTTACCAAGTCATTGTAATGAATAAAATAAATAAATACGACCCAAACATATTATTAACCGGCAATGGTTAATTTAAAAACACATATTCTAATGAATTATGTTAATGTAGGTAGGTACTACATTTCAAAGTGATACCAAATTACACATAACAGTTTAAAAGATTTAGGACATAAATAATGTAAGAAGCGCAGCCGTGTATCGATTTGCCACTGCTTAGAAAGATTTAGAGGTTACCGACCAAAACTATACTCGACAAATGTAATGTAATGTAATGTTAAATGCGCAAAACCTCAGACACCCCTAATGATTTTTAATTCAATTGACCTAATTATGAGAGTATTTTATTTTTAAAAATTTTTTTAAAGATTTTATGTAATGTTTTAGTTTTACTGGCACTTCTGGTCATTTATTGTGTCTGTGGACGACGAAAGCGAAGTCGGTAGTTATATCGCCGGGCCGCTGCGCCGCGCTGATATTATTATTATTACTATCTACGCTCATAAAGAAATAAAGTTATCCTTGAACAGTGATTTAAATGTTTCCATCACACTTTTCCAGGCTTTGAACTGGCAACATAGGTAACCTACATTTTGAGACTTTACCTACTACTACAATAAGATCTTATTATTAAGAAGGTACTACGTAACGTAAGTACGTGATGTTGGCGAGTTTAAAAGGTTTAAATCACTGTATTTACAAATAATTGGCACGTAATCAACTTATTTACAATTAATTAAGTAGATAATTTGGTATCTCCACTTGCTGGTACTGTTGTTGCGGTAGAAAAGATTCAAAATGTCTACCTCTTTGTGAATAAACAACACAGCCCGCTTTCTTAAGTTATTTTTCAGCGAATCGAGCACTTGAGTGTCACTTTTCACTTGTTGAAACGCGCGGACCCCCAATTTAAATTGGACGACAGACATAGTTTGTTTACGTATTTTGGCGCGTTTGTGCGCGTGATGGCTTGCCTTATTAGTAAACAGACAGGGCAACATTTTTAATAAAGATTTTTTGAAAAATGTGACCTATATTAGAAAGTGCTTTAATTGATTCAGCTCGTTATTCTGATCATACTGTTTTCAGGTTTTGCGCATTTAACATTACACGTTGTATAACCTAATAACCTAGCTGTACGGCTGGCTTATCAAAATGTCCGGTGTAAAATGATGAATCCAAATGTCCCTCCAAAGCAGTATATGATGAAGTAGAAGACAATGAAATCAAATGATAAATTAAAGGATATATATGAAAATCTGTTAATTCTGTCTATATTTTTAAGATCTTCCTAGTATCTATTTCAATGACTCACTTTAATGCACAGAAACACCTTTTACAAATTACAAATAAAACACAAAAATAATGATCCAAAATATTCAGCCGCTTAAAAGTAATGCACGGACAAAATTTTGCTGTAAAAGTTTTATTGAGAAATCTATCTGATTGATATTTCTGTCAATCTTTATTTATATAAGCTCAAAACGGTTCAACAGATTCCAGTGAAATTGCGTATTTGTATCAGGCAAACTTTTTGATCGCAGGAAAACGTAGTCACCGAGATACGCGTAAAATCGGCATATATATACTTTTTCGTTGATTGCGCACGTGATGTAGTATATACATTTGTATGTAATAAATATATTGCATGAATTTACTTTCGTTTTGTTTTTCCCCCCAAAAATGTTTAATGCCTCCCATTATAACAAAAGAGAAATCAAAAGAAAAGGCTGAACATATTTGGATCTATGCCTTTAACAATAAATAAATATTCAAGTACTTTTTCTCTACAATGAAAACGATCCCTTTAACAAAGGTGTTACCATTTATCTAATAGGGTTTGAAGTTATATATTACAGCTATGATAATTATTACTAAATATTTTCATTAGTAGTTAGACCAGCTCAAAGTCAAAGTCTAAGTTTTCTTTATTTATTCAGCTTTCTTTGAAAAGAAACACTTAAAAATCGTCAGAAGCTTTAGCAAATGGAAGAAACATATTTGCTTAAGTGCCTACAACAGTATTATATATTCGTAAACAACACATATACATATAAAAAATAAATAAATAAATATCCGACGACAACACATACATTGATCTTATTCCGAGATAAGTAGCTTAAGCACTTGTGTTACGGATATCAGAATCAACAGTGGTATTATTACAAATATATACTTAAACATTGGATATTAACACCCAGACACAGAACAAACATAAGTATTCATCACACGAATGTTTGTCCTGGGTGGGGATCGAACCCACAACTCTTGGCGCATGGGGCAGGGTCACTACCGAATGCGCCATGGAGCCAGTTAATTAAATTAAATAGATATATATATATATATATATACGTACATATACATATATATTAAAGATGACAGTGCAAAAGATGAGGGACCAAAACATTAAAAACCAAACTCAGTCAATTTCAGTGTTCGATAAATCTACAGATATGTATGTATATAAATATGGAACAAAAAATATTTATTTGAATCTATAATCCCAAATTGTAAACTTTCGCATTGCATTATACATAAAAAGCAGTGGTAAAAGGTACACAGACTGCGAACACTTATGGCCCGCATTGATACGAAACGTTAAACTTTATCACCACATCAAAAATACCGCGTTTAGTCTAGTTAGTATCACTTTTAAATCCCAAATCATTATTACAAATATGTATAACAGGGACGGCAATTGGCACGCGTGCCATAAATGGCACATGAAACAATGTTTAGCAACCATTTTCTATTATTATCACTTAAAAAACAACTTCAGGTATGCCTGGTTTATAAAACAAAATTTTGCTATGCTTACACTTTTCTATACTACAAACCGGCAAACAAGCTTTCGGCCCGATGGTAAGCGGTTATATTACCGTAGCTTGACTGGCGCTCGCGAAACAGGGGCTGTCACTCACGCGTTACATTCTCATAGAATCTTTGAGGATTTACCGCGGCGACAACGCAAGAAAAGAGAACTTTACAAAAACTTCAGGTCTTACATTAGGGGCGCTGCAAATCCTTACTATATGAGCCTCCGGTACTCTCACAAACCGAATAAAACGCAAAATATTAAGGGCGAAACTCGCAGTATCGTTGAAACTAATACCGCTACAACGTGGCTCTACACAAACCCATTTAAACTGTATAGTATAAATAATAAGATGTAGTTATGATAACCAGACTGTCCGTTACTAATGAATACTAGCGACATTGATCAATAAGATAACTAGATAAAAACGATGAAGAAAAATAACGTTAATTCATTATTATGAAACTATTACAATAACGTAAAATAAATGACTCGTGATGAGGCTAGTTGTTCGAAGAAGAGAGGTGAAGCATGATGTTAATATGTATGATATTATAGATGTTAATACGTGATTAATACAAGAACATATCGTCTCATACCTTCCTCGCCAGATGGACTTTAACTTCATTCTTTGAAGCGCGATACTTTGCGACCATGGCATATTGCGGTCGTTGCATCTCGGGTTCCAATCGAGGCTGCTAAAGGATAACACAACATTATAAATAAAATAAAGTAAATAAACAAAAAACTTAAACAAAATTAAATTATGCAAAACTTGTAACACTGACTTACACATTATAACTCTCTGAATGAGTATGCTCTATTAATGTAAAAAAAATAATTCTCTCTCGTCTAGTTTTTAAGCGTCCCGACCTTGTTTGTTTCATGTCTTAAATTAAATTAAGTCTCTTTCCTATTTGTCAATACTAGTATATATATCTTAAATTAAATAAACATGACATAAAAAAGTTATGACCAAAACCACTAACCGATATATTGATAACAATACATCAATTTTTTTTTTTTTACATTCTCGAAAACTAAAAAACATGGGGGTGTTCAATCGGTATTGGTGTCCCGTAGCCACTGACCTTCGCAGATACAGGTTGCGTGGTACACGTCACAGATTATATATTGTTTTTATTTTTATTGTTTAAGTGCGGACAATTTATTTCTACTTTGTTATTTAAGCTTATAACTTTGCTTATAACCAACAGTTTTTATAAAGATTTTTACGCCTTACGACACTTCGCTTTACCCCTAAGAAAGAATTAGAATAATTGGATCATGGTTACAGATACACATAGTACCTACAGTTACACTTCGATGTGCAAGTTTGTCAGGTAAGATCCCTAACTACCGAGCTAGTAGTATAAATACGTATTTAGAAATTATAACATTCACAGAACTCCGACCTGTTGGGTCCTGGCCCTAAGAGCGAGGTTTGCCCTAACTAGTACTAGACCTCAAAAAGTTGCAAAACCTTGATAAAACACCAATTTAAAAATATCTTCACTTACCTCCAATTCCAAAGCCGTAATTTGCTGATTTGAATGCGTGTGCAAATAGTAATTATTGCCAGCCAAAGTATGTCTTCGTGGGTCTTCGCGCCGTGATGCCCTGCCTCTTGATGAACTTCTATTGGACTCGCCGTCAGAAAGCCCCCCTGCAGACAGAAAAAGTGCAAACAGAAAAAAAAAATAATGTAAAGTCGTGTATTTAGACATGCAGTAGACCAATGTGAAATACCATCGAATAATAAATCAAAATTTGGTTGTTCGGTTATCACATCGCTATCGCTTTGGTCGGAATAGGAATTTGATAAACAGGGGTCGCGTGCTGGCCACCCATCAGGCACCTCCTCATCGCAGCAAGGAAGAAAGTAAAAATTTAACCGTATCCATGCTATTAGTTTTCTAAAATGGAAAACCACCCACTGCGCATAAAAATGTAATCATTAGTCGAATGATGGTATAAAAAAAAATACAAGCAAACAAACGGGATAAATGAAAATAAAAATTATAAACTTACTCTATCGAATTTGGTAACTTGGTTTAGTATATTGTCAACGTAAATATCCGTACACATATTTTGTATGTATAAATAAAGAATAAATAAATAAACAAGCAACAGATATTTAAATGAATTAAATATTTGGATGGATTTAAAAAATATATATAATGAATGAATATGATTAAACGCGATCGCGAAATGTTGGGATTGTAGCGAGCAACGGTCTGTTAGGACGTCGCCGCTACCACTGACAACAAATTTGTAAACAACGCTGAACTCGATCTAAAATAAAACACATACCTAGTGCACCATATTAATAGATTTATGTCGATATCTCGCTCATCCTCTTCCCTTTTTCAAGATGTTAGATAGAGATGGAAGGTCTAGAAAATGAGCACTGGACGGAAGAAAGGTGTTAAGTGCCAATCAAGCAATTGTCAAGTTTAAGACCAGTACATAAAGCCTAAACCGTTAAATAGGATATTTTGACAGATGGCGTCGAATGTTACTCAAACTTCACTACAGAGAAAATAGAGCCGCATGGATATTTGGCAGCATCTCCATTATTCTTCTAAATTTTATTGAATAGTAATATTACACTTTAATCGAAGAATTGGGCTTGATATTAATAGAAAATTACCCGATTATATTTGACGCATCTTCTTGCACTGCGCAATGCAACCGCCAATATCACCTAAAATAAATCGTACATAAGCGCAGTACCTGCGGAATAGGCAACAGCGCGCCAGGAGCGGGTATTTATTAATATTTCGTTGCGACCTACCGAGTTAATTACTATTAAATGTATAAAATTCATCAAAAATCTCGATACCAGTTCAATACAAGTGCCAGTGTTTGTGCTAACATTGTTTATATTATAAATAAAAGATCGTGAGTACCGAATTTCGTTCACCAACAAAAAATATCTTTCGTACTTTATGCATTTAATTTAACTTTTTGTGGGAGTTTAATAATATAATAATAATAAACAATAATAATAAATTCTCCAGACTGACACACCAATATCCTAGTCCCAAACTAAGCTTATGCTTGTGCTATGGACACTAGGTGAACGGATAGACATACTTAAATACGTTTATAAACATCCATGACTCAAGTACAAATGCCCATGTTCATCACACGAAACATTTGCCCTTAGCGAGATTCAAAACCGCGACCCTCGGTTTCGTGGCCAGGGTGTCTGACCACTCGACATGGGAAGCGGTGGTAGCTCAATGGTAAGGACACGCGCCTCTTAACCGAGGAGTGCGGGTTCAAACCCCGGCATGTACCTCTAGATTAAAAAAAAATCTATGTACATATTTATACCACTAGCTCGACGGTGAGGGAAAACATCGTGATGAAACCTACAAATTCAAACAACTTTGAATTTGTAACCATGATCCAAAAATTGTCTGGTTCCCCTGGTATCTTAGGGTTACGAAGGTCAGATCGGCAGTCGCTTCAATGTAATTACCAGACTCGCTAAATCCTGGATCATGGTCTAAGCGGACCCCGTCTAAGCACGGGACATAACGCTAGGAAGATGATGGTGTCTGACCACTCGACCATCGAGCCAGTCATATAGGCATTCAATTAAGTTTATTTTTATTAATTGTCGATGAAAAAGATAAAGCCATGTATGCATGTATTGACGATTTTCAAAACAACTCAGTAATGGCTTGGTCAACTAAGACATTTGTATAGCAAGTTTATTCTCAAATAAATCGTTTCTGATGAATTTTGTGTAAAAAGATAATGTATTGTGTATATTTCCCGTGTCGAAAAACAATCAATAATTACCTAGGCCTCTTAGACGACTAGTTCGCCTGTATTAGATTAATAATAAAATATTTTTAGAATCTAGTCCTCCATTTTTGTTGTGTCGGTTTTTTTTCCAGAGGTATTATCCAAAGGCAAATTACGTGTCTTAAAATTTAATTTAGTAAAAAAGTGTTAAACAGAGGTGTAAAAAGACCGGTTTTTGTGCAACTCGTTAAAACTTAATGAAAAAGTTATCCAAATAATCTTTGGTACCAATCGAGCAAGTCAGGCAAACGTTTACATGTTTTAGGGCCGATTTTTTAATGGTCCGATAAGAATTAACCGACTGATAAAGTTTATAGTCACCTATTTGCGGATGTCATACGGTATTAATTTTATTTAGGCATGAAACAGGCAGTGATATTTTATCTGGATTGTAATATTCGATTATTATATTTTAGCTGCCTGTTGAAAAATCAGTCCCTAATGATTAGATTATTTAAGAGTTGACAATTTAATTATTTATTTTCTTTAAATTTACACCAATAAATAAATTATGCGCTTTTTAGGAATAGTGTCGGTTGTAAATTTTACTTAGCCTTTATATTATTTGCTAATATATACAAATAGAGCTCGTTTGTCAGAACATAGAACATTTAGTCATTATAACTATGAATTCTTATTCTAATTAAACTTTTTCTCAAATTTCAGGCGTGGCGAAGGTTTGCTCTAAGTGATATTGTTACAGCATTACAATAAAGCTGAGTAGAACAGATCTCACTTCACTATAAAAGCCATGGCTATTTATATGGATATTCAAGGTACTAAATGCGTGCTTTAGTTGGACATAAACAATTTTCAAAAGTGAGTAATACATCATAGTTTATACAAAGAAGAAGAACCGGATTGATTAAAAGGTACAGTTTTGTTTATAATCCTTATATCAAACACCCCATACAAGTGTTCACAGCTAGGATTGTTTCAAATAACGTTATTAAATGCTTTATTTATGTCGATTAGACTAACAGTTAGACATATTCTATTAAATGTCTACTCATTGCATGTTACAATTTATTATTATTCATAAGTCCACCAGATTATTTGGAGTTACGTTTCTAAATTGTGTGTAAGAGGCAGAAATTATTATTTAATTGAGTAAGAAATTATGTTATCTAATTCCAGGTTCATGAGGAAGGATGTCCAGTCGACAAAAGTGTAAAACATCCTCTATACCAAAGGGCAACATCAGAAATAACATAAAAACGATACCAGTTTTTAAGGACCCCCATGCTTTCCCGAGGAAGATGCAGTAATTAATGACAAACTGAACTGTATAAATAGGTAAGAAATTAGTGTCTAACAATCTTAACTTCTTCCAAGCTGGCATCGAATAAAATAAGCCATTAATAATATCTAAAAGTCTGCGAAAGTTGTTTTAATTCAACAACAATGATCCGAAATTACTTTGTGTAATTCCAGATGCAATGGTACTTAAAGACGTACAATAGATGCGAGAGATCTGCTAGACCAAAACCAGTCTCGAATTGAAGTGGTAAGCTTGATCGACTAGCAATACACATACAGAAATATAAGTAACCTTAATGTAGAAGCCAAGGGACCCAGTGCTGCCACGAACCTTTATTTATACTACTCAATGTGGCAGAGAAGCACACGGCTTGCTGGTCTGATGCAGTCACCATAGCCTATAGGCATTTACCACATCAAAGGTATCACTAGTGCGTTGACAACATTGCAAATGTTTTTCTGAAGCCATTTTTAAATAATTCCATTCAGTCTCTATGTACTCTGTAATTTAGTCTCGCAGTAATCTTACTAATATTATTAACGCGAAAGTTTGTGTGGGTGTGTGGATGTTTGCTAATGTTTCACGCAAAAAGTACTCCATGGATTTTAATGAAACTTTGTAATAGTATACCTTATACATTAAAATAACACATAAGCTATGTTTCTTTGATGTATCACGCAAAGGCGAGGACAGAATCTAGTTGATAATAATTTAACACTAGTGTAAATGAAGTTATTAGATTAATATTTAAATCATCTTATGTAATTTTAGGTATTTGTGGACGTGCAGACACCTAAACGTCACAAACGGACATGTTACAACAGTGTTACCAAGGTGGCAGAATCAGTCTCCTATCACAAACTGTAAGTACAATGAACATACAAATTTCAAAATGTGTAGACAAGGTAGGCTGGACGTTAAAATAAGTCGGGAGACCAGATGATATCGTAAATCCCGTAAGATATTGTAATTAATCAAGTGATTGAATCGACAGGAAATTTGTGTCCACCAATCGCAACTTTACTATCAGTTTAGTGAATCATAATTATATTCTGTAATTGCAGGTGCATGGCAAAACGAAGATATTCGTTTAAACGATGCGCGTTATCGCCCAGGATAGATAAGGAACAAATCAAGTAGTAAGCCCAATAGTCACAACATACAACGGTGAAATAGCCTAAAAATACAGAAGGCAGGGAATCAGATACTGCGGCAAGCTAGTGGCACTTCACGTAATCTATATTGAAGACAAACTTTAATTTACAAGGTAAAAATCAACTCTACTATAATAAAGATAATATGATTGAATATTTCCAAATTGTGACGAATGAAATTGTATCAAACTACCCAACGAACTTGAAACATCTGTACTTGAATGATGTAAAAAAAATATTTATTTGCCTTGTGACTAAATTAAATATGATGCCACTGATTAGTTCATAATGAATGAAATTAACTTTGAAGAACGTAAACAATTTAGATGAAAGCTTACCGTCCATTCTTGAACCATCTCCATGCCAGTCTTCTTCTGGAACAAAAACAAATTGTATTAGTTCACTATTTTGACAAACCGCTATCCATAATACTTTAGTATTATAAGCTTAGTTTGGAGAAAAAGAACTAGTGGTTAGCACACTGGTTCCCTTGCTTTTTTAACAATCTATAATTTATCTATTACTTTAATATCCAGTAATGCGATACTGGGTGTTTTCAACTTGATACCGTTTTAATATAAATTTACTAATAACGTTTCAGGAATATTGACATCTACAGTGTGCGGCTCCAGGACACTGTGAATACTTGACTAACAGATGAAGATGAAATGAGATTAAACTCATGTTACGAAAGTCCCAATAAGAAACTGGGAATACGTCACTAAAAGCATCGTGGAACAGTTCTTTCAGTAATTTGAGGTTACTTGACATTTTATCTTTCTTGCATGTATAGAAATTGTTTGATACTATTAGCCGACATGTTTTTATATACTTTTTTATTTTCTATTTTTTATATCGTCTGGTGGGCGTAATCGTCAGCACGGCTAAATTAATTGATGTCCAGTTTGCAAACGATTTTGTGCGGTTTCTTTAATTATTCTGCATCTAATGTATGTATATTGTAAACTAACTTATGAAATAACATAGGTACGTTGCAATTCCATGAAAATGAAACAAAAAAAAAAATAAACCATGAGAAATATCGATATAGATCACCGTTTTTTCTGGTGTTCAAAGAGACTATTCTTAATACTAAGTAGAAACTAATTATCTTATTGGGGTAAAGGTGTAAGTCTTTAGGTTTTAAGGCGCTTAACATTTTTTTCACTACTGTCATCAACATCTTCCTAGGCTAATACTATGAATGATTCTGCGATTAGAGCGACTGGTACCTAATCTACAAACTGTAAGATAGGGAAATTTCAAGTAAGTTTCTTAATAAGTCTAACAGCTTAGATAGTGGAATAAGCACGTCTTTAAATTTGGAGAAAATCAGGCGATGGTACCCCAGGTTTAAGGTACGGGGTACTATCAACCTTCATAGTCAACAAAATCTCTAACACACACGCACACACACACATAACTTCACGCCCATAATCCCCGAAAGGGTAGGCAGAGTCAAAGTCAGTCATACTTATATTATTATACTGTGGAGATTTCGTTAACTAGACAAACTATATGCTAAGTTAAGTTACCTTTCTATGATGATATAGCGATTTCAAAAAAAAACCGACTTCAAAACAAACCTAATAAAAGTAAAAAATAAATTTACTTAGACCAAAGTAATACGTATTTTAATACTTATAAATTTGAAGTCGATCCAAACACTAAATAGCTAGTAGGCAGTTTAGGAGTTCCCTTAACTGCTCTTCGTCTTCATTATCAGACCGTTAATGACAGTCGCACGCCATCTAAGTGTAAAGTTCTCGTCAATACAAATGAATCAAACCCTACGCACTAGTCGCGCCTATGATTTTCGAAGATTCCTATCGATTTCTCAGGGATGCCATCATCAGATCCTGGCTTCCTTATCGTGGGACCACCCTTGGGATATCTCCTTTCCAAGAAAAAAATAATCATCGAAATCAGTTCATAAATGACTTAGTTATGCGCAAACACACATAAAAAAATAAAAATATAAATATACGGTGGACTTGAGAACCTCCTCCTTTTTTTGAAGTCGGTTGAAAAAATAGTCAAATATCTTATACATACTTAGTTCTGTTTTATATGTCGAAGAGAGTGAAAATGTCATTGTATTTCTTTCAAATTAAAGTGTTAGTGCATGTAACTTCCATAAATTGTTTATAACATTATTTAGTAGCACACAGCAACTACCAATATTTATTTAATACTACCAGCGCTCTCTCTTAGAGAACCTAGGTAATAAAACGTAGTCCTTGCATCCTATAAAGCGATCCTGTCAGGAACACGCCAGAGGGCGGTTTGTTGCTAGGCATTCCCGAGCAAACTGCATCTTGAACCCTAGCACTACCGGTTCGGCTGAAACGTGCAATAGCGTAGTTTAACGTGCACTTCACAGATGGCGCTACCTGCAGTTACATGCAAGTGCACAAAGTGTAATACGAAATAGTTAGAGCTATAATTGTTGATTGTGATGAGAGTAAATACTTTACGTGCAAGTTACACATACTATCGTTGTATGTACGTATTTTATACTACTCATTCAAATTATTCCTTCGCTTCCTTGGCAGATAAAAATATGCTAAGAGCTTCAACGCGTTTCGTTACCTTATAATTGAGAGAGTAACAGCCTTTTCGTCATTATTCTTTGTTAAGTTTGCAAACAATAAACTATGGCCACTTATTAATAACATTCAGATAAAAAATATTATTTATTTGCTAGTAATTTTTTTTGCGATATCATTTTCGCCAGTGAAACGGAACGGAACGCAACACTCAACACGTAAATGTCAACAATCGTACCGAATCAATATCAATATCAAGATCAAGGAAACATTTTAAACCTTTTATCAACAAAGTGTAAAAGAAACTAATCGGTAAGTTTGTATATTCCATCGCAGTTAATATTCCATCGCAGTTATACACAATGTGCGTCTGATTTAGTATAAATTGAAATTTTTTGAGTTCGTTATCAATTGGGCGCGAAATGGCTCTTTTGGGATTTGTCGTCCCGGAGTGGAGCTGGTTGAGAAAACTGCAGCATAACGGATGCAGTTATGGCTCCGAGGGTCAGAATGGATAACGTAAATTGCTGCAGTAATATTATGCAGTTATCCTAGATTTATTTATATTTATTTTAAGCGACCAACAGACGAAAGTAACTAGAAAACTTATTTTTGATTAATCAGGAAATTTAGCTTTAGAGAAGCTAAATTTCTATGATTAATATCCTGTTGTACAGAATAATCAAATATCACCATATGAAATCTAGTTCGTTGTCAGATTAATTGATTTATTAGCCTTGAACCGTATAACATAAGTGTTTTTACATTTAGTAGTATTTAAGAAAAACTATATTGCAAACTACCATTATTAAGCATTTTCTTGTATTTTTTAACTTTAATTTAAACTCCATTTCGTAAAAAGCGTAATATTGATCGTATCTTTTCTTCTATGGGGAAACGCATTTCAAAATGTTGCAGATCTTTAGGCGTTATAAAAGTAGTAGAGTGGGATCCCAGTGCCGCCAGACGTCTCTGACGACGTTTCTGATGAATGAAATGTGTATTTATACCTACTATAAATGTAATATATTTTTTTTGGGCGCTTTAATGCGTCTGGTGAAAGTTATTACTGAGGGAAAGTGTCTCGTAATATTAAATATTTATGTACAATAGTATTCTACACAACATACATGAATTTCAGCAATCAGAATTTAGGTTAAGTGTGAAATATCTTATCCTAACTTTCGCACCTGATACCTGAAAAATGGCTCACTACCCAAACTAGCTAGTACCCGCACATTTATAGTAAGTATAAATACTACCCTTTACCATACAATCCATTCATCAGAAAATAAGTGACGTCTGGCGGCCCTGGGATCTTGGACTATAGGTTTATCTGATCTAGATGTATTTGAAATATATTTAATGCATGACACAAATAAATGTACTGCTTTAAGTGTCTTAAGTGTTTAGATTAGATGTTAAATGAATAACCTATCAAACTGTTGTTTTTATTAAAATGTTGACTATCCTCTTAAATTTCAATATATTCTGTTTCTCTTGAAAATAATCTTTTTTTTCAACAACTTTTTTCACCTTTATACGTTGGTTGTAGTAGGATATGTTTTCCTGATTTCCTTTGTATTTAGTCATCTTCTTATAAAAATGTTTAAGTGACTACATCATAAGGCTTTAAGTGGTGCACCTTATTAAAACTCCAAAATTTCTTGTTCAATTTCCATACAGTGTTTTCATTTACACAAAATGCTTTCATTGTTTTAAGCAGATGTAGAACTAACTAACTAACTAAACTTCACGCCACTTCCCTAGCGGAGTAGGCAGAGAGAACCGAACGTCATCAACGAAAATCTTGAAAGAGTTAGTGTCAGGTGGCTAGCTCGTCGCCTTTACAATCAAATTTTTTTACTCTTTACAAATAAAAATGTTTCTCTATATTTTGAATATTTAATGAGTAAATAATTCTCACTGACAATAATGATCGGGACCATTTTTGTTCTATAGTTGAAGAGTATATATAAAATGATCTTTATTTAGTTACTAGCTGTTGCCCACGGCTTCGCCCGCGTGGTGTTCGTAAATGTAATTCCCATGGGAACTTTGTATAAGGCATCACCATTTATTCTTTCGGCCAAATCGGTTCCGCCATTTTGCCGAGTAAAAGAACAAATAAATATAAATATCCAAACAACCAAACTTACTAACTTCCGCCTTTAGATAATAACAGTAACTAAGATTCTATTCACCAAACTTCACGCCACTTCCCTAGCGGGGTAGGCAGAGAGAATTTATTTATTTGTTTATTTCTGTTTTTATAATATTTTTTTTGATGTATGTTCACCGATATTTCCGCCAATTATAGACAGATTTCAAAATTTTCTTTTTGTAGGATAGAGTTTACTTCTGAGGTGGCCCCATGATAAAGAAGCCAGGACCTGATGATGGCATCCCTGAGAAATCGATGGGAACCTTCGAAAATCGTAGGGGCGACTAGTGCGTTAGTAATTTTTTTCATTAAGTATTATAAAGTACTACAATTTAATGAAGGTCTGGAGTCGATTTTATCATGGAGCCCAGAGACAGTCGAGGGAACTCCTCAACAATTTACAGCAGTTAACTTGTGTTTGGGTTTGATTCATTTGTATTGATGTGGACTTTACGCCTAGATGGCGAGCGACTGTTATTAGTGGTCTGATGATAAAGACAAAGAACAGTAAAGGGAACTCCTTAACGGTTTACAGTAGCTACTTAGTGTTTGGACTTAATTCATTTATATTGATGAGAACTTTGCACCCGTATAGGTCATAAGTGCCATTACAAGTCTGATGATGGAGACCATAGACAGTTGAGGTATTTCCTCATAGATTTACAGCAATTCCTTTTTGTTAGGCTTACATCATACGGTTCAATATGCCAAAATGTTCAGTTCGTACAGGTTAGGTCTACCCATTACATAAAATCGTACAATAAAATAATTTTTAACAAAAAAAAACCGACTTCATAAACGATCCTAATAAAAGTAAAAAATAAATTTACTTAGGCCAAAGTAATACGTATTTTAATACTAATAAATTTGAAGTCGGTGCCAAGTAAATGCATAAATTGGTATAGTTACAATTATCACTCAACAGATACATTTTGGGTTATAATATTAGCTTCAATTGTACCAAGTCATTGTTTAACTTAACACCGACTTCAAATTAATAATACGTATTACTTTGGCCTAAGTAAATTATTTTTTAGTTTTATTAGGTTCGTTTTTGAAGTCGGTTTTTTTTTGTTATAAATTATAATCTGTAATTTTTGAACGACAGCCAGTAAACGACCCTTCCCTTTAGATAAACGATCTCAATCGATTTTTTTTAAATATTTTTTTAATATAAATTTCAACTTTACGTTACAAAGTTTATTTTACGTCCTACCTGCGCATTTTCAATTCACCTGCCAGGTACTTTTGCTCAATACAATGATTAAAACAAATCAATTTCAAGCTTACAGCAACAAGATTTTTTTAAACTTATTTTAAACTTTAAAAAATAAAAGTGCTGATAACATGCAGAGCCAGGTGCGGTGCTATGACTCACTATTATACAAATTTATAGCCTTACAGGAAGGCCGCTACTTGGAGGGTTTGCGAACTCTTAGACTAGTAGTATCCTACGAGTTGTTCAAATTATTTTTAAATTATTCCATTCCGTTCACGGCATGTTTTATATCATCGTCTTAAGAAAGTAGAAAATTAAATAATTCTCTAATAGGAACTCAATATATTTAACATAATATAATCTCGATGAAGTAACTGAAAATAATTTTTTTGACGTAGGTATATTTTCTTACAACCGGCTAACCTTGAGTTTTCTGTGTAATCTAAGACAATTTATTTTTCTTAAGTGACATTTTCAGAGTTGAGCTTCAACTTACGCGCGGGGTACTGAAGTGCTTTTTAATTATCGGCCATTAGCGTGATAAAATGTGTTTTGGACCAAGATATGTTGCCAACACTGGCCGTTTTGTATAAGTAGACGTCTCTTTGAATTGATTTCAGATCTTTAATGATTTATTAAGAAGTCCCACGTTGCTGTGGGACTCAAAAATAATGTACCAACTATGTTCTTTGGCTAACATACCAATAAATGCGATAAGACCGTTAAGACCATAGACTTATTATATACTTCGTAAGATTGGCAATGAAAAAGAGCCAGAACATACTATGTGCTTACGCGTACGTTAGAGCGAGATAGATAGGCGAGACCATTCACGGACATCATCGGTATCGGCCTGTATCGCCCTAGCGCGACTCGTGAAATAAGATATACGTCTTATTTTTGTAAATTCGAAGGTCTTAAAATGTAAATAGTGTTTAATAGATGTGACTGATTATGGTTCGTGTGCAGTACCTGGATGTAATTCGAGGTAGACACGCACAGCACTATTTGTCTTGCACACATGCGTATCACACGCACACTGGTGCATTTCGTTTTTAGTCTCGCGCTAATCACTTTGTTGCCAATCTATACCTAAGTATATATTACATCTATGACTAAGACCAATACAAATGTTAAGACTATAATAAAGTTTGTGATAAGCTAGCCATTTGTCACTACTTTTCACAATTTTCTACTTTTTTTTTCTGTTGGGGAAACTCCCACGAGCCGGTACCCTCTGCTCGGGGAAACAGAGGGCGGCGTATCGGACTCGAACCGACTAAAACTCCAACGTGGCCTTCCGCGGCGCCGTTCCGGAGAAACCGGTATCCCCATTGCCGGGACTATTTTTGCCGAGGATAGGGAGGCGGGCAACGACAACACCCAGCTATCCGGATTTGTTTTTTAAATAATATATACCATACAATAATATACACATACGTACATAAAATAAATATTTAGTGGCTTGTAGGCAACCCAGGTCAATAAAGTGAAAATATTTTTTTAAAACCTTTTTACGTCCAAACATCAAATAACTTTTGTTTTGAAATAAAATATAAAAATACAATTTCGGGACACATTTATGAATTTTTTATGTTAATTATTTACTTAAGTTGTCACACCTAAGAGCCTTACTTAGTCATAAATATAAAGGGCGAAGAAGAAAAACACCATACTGTTGCACAAATTTGGAATCTAGAGGATACCGCTTTTGAACACTATTATGAGTATCATGTATGCCTTTAAAATTTTGACACGGTCCAGAAGAGAAAAAATAATGAAACAATAGAGTTGGGAGTATAAAACTGACTTACTGGAACCAAAAACAACAACGAAACTGCTCCACAAATCTTACTGAAAATGCAAAATGAGATGTGGAACATCTTAAGCACAGGAAAAGTGGATTGGAATGCATTGTGGCTAACTTAAAATGAGCATGTTGCATAACCATAAACTTTCATCTAAATTAATGAGTTACATGACAATGAACACAGTGTGAATAATATAATATATCGCTGAAACCTGATTATTTTTCACATGATGAAATATAATATATATATTTTTTTGTAAAAGTCACAAATCGTTTTTAATAATATAGATATTCACATTGTTTGTATCTAAATAAATAACTAAGTATTCAGGGAGAACCGAACGCCATATGTTTGTATTGTATTGTTTATATCTGTAGTCTGAAACTCGTATTTTTATTATCGCTGTTTGACCTAATGTTTAATATAATAAAGCTAAAGAGTTTGTTTTAACGTTCTATACAAAAACTAAAGGTACAACTTTAAAAGTATAACTAACAAAACAACTAAAGTTCACGCCACTTCCCTTGTGGGGTAGGCACTCTGAGTACTGAAACTAATGGAGATGGCATAACTACGAAAAAGTGAAGCCCAATTTGAGTGAGAAACAAAAATGGCGCCTTTGTGTAGTGTCATTCCACTTTCAAATTCAAATTATCTGTATTTATATGGGCTTCAAGAAAGCACTTATAAAAAGTCAATATACATAAAAAAAGGATAAGAAATAATACTACCACCGGTTCGGAAAGTAGACTCTATCGAGAAGAATCCGGCAAGAAACTCGATAGTTACTCTTTTAAAAGCCAAATTTTACAAATTTGTAAACTTAATTATTATATACTTAGACTATGTAGATATCACTGCAGGTGTACACTTCATTATGAAGTTAACCATGAATCCTTGTCATTGAGGTAATCTTGTAATAACCCTTACTCATTAAAAACGATTTAATATATAATTTGAACTTATGTAAGGGTAATGTTATAATACTTTGTGGTAGTTTATTAAACATTTTAATTCTTAGACCAATAAACGAATTATCTCTCTTTTGGAGTCTATGAATAGGAACAGTAAGTTTGTGTATATATCTAGTTTGACTTTTTAGGAAATACTTCAATATTTTTGAATATATACATTATACAATCCAAAATAAATTGTGATGCTATTGTTAAAATATTTATTTCTCTAAACTTTTCTCTAAGCGAGTCACGTGGACTGAGGCCGTATACGGCTCTGACTGCCATTTTGTGCAATACAAAAATAGTTTGTATATTGGCCGCAGATCCCCACAGCACCAGACCGTATGACATAACGCTATGAAAGTAACTAAAGTACACTAATCTTGCTGTTTCTACATCAGTTAATTGCCTTACTTTTCTAACTGCAAATGCAACTGAACTAAGTTTTCCTGCCAGTCGCAATATGGGGACCCCATTGCAATTTAGCATCAATAGAAATTCCTAAAAATACAGTGGATTGAACTAAATCTATTGCTTCATTATTCATAATAATCCGCGTATTGACTTGCCTTGTGTTTGGCATTGAGAAATTAACCCATTTCGTTTTTTTTGCGTTAAGTAGCAAGTTATTAGTAAATTCAAATTCAAAATATCTTTATTTATATGGGCTTCAAGAAAGCACTTATAAATAGTCAATATACATAAAAAAAAGGATAAGAACTAATACTACCACCGGTTAGTAAACTAATATATTTTTACTTATTTACATACTATAAGTCTCTGAACAATTTATTTATGACGATGTTTTTTAATAGTTATAAGTTAGATTATGTTATAATCCCAAATTTTATAAATATTGGCACAATACACCACAAATTCCACTGACATTGACGACTTAAAGCGAGAAACCAAACTGGTAAGCCGGCTTCACTTAAGTATTTCTATGACGTCACTTGATATTACCGAAAATACTTAAGTCAAATACGTTGTTGTCTCTTTTTACGTGCAGTATTGTAGACTTGTTAAAAAGAGATAGATAGAGGTTTATGAATACAATATCGATATTAATCATATTTGTATAGCAGATTGTTCGTATAGAATATTAAGTCGTCTCCATAGGTTTCAGTACTCAGAGGGTAGGCAGAGAAAACCGAACGCCATACGCCATGATCATTACACACTTTCAAAATTGTATTATTAGATAGCACATTTTCAAAGAATATACATCAAAAAAGTTTACGGTCATTGAAAAATCGAAATCTTTTTTGTTACATACGGTAGATTATATTATGACTTCTTCTTCTTTATAGATTCTTTATTTAGAAATATAGAAAAGGCACAATAATACATTTCAATTGCTTTTCCATATAAAAAGGCTTTCAGTCCTACGCTCAATCAGAAACCTGATTTAGTTCATTTTAACGGATTTAAAATACTTTGCGGAAGTATTTGATCCTCAGCATGCCCAGGAGGATCTCTGCATGTGTTCGAGCCAGGGGACGAGTTTGAATATATTGAATATATATAAACCTTTTATTATTTAATTGTTGTTTAAGTTTGGTTAAACAGTATTTTTGTTACTATCAAAATTCTGTTACAATTACACTTTAATTACTCAATTTTTGGTAATAAAAAATAAAAATAATGTTTTATTTTTTAATTTCAAACAGGGCATTTCTAATTAAAGAAAAAACACAACAGATATTTTTCTTGATAAAGTTAAATTTAAAAAATTCGCAAATTACAATTTTTTTTAATGTGAGTTATTAATTATTTTTATATAAAACGAAGTCGGGACTATTATCAAGTATTTTATTTTATTTTTTTATAATATGGTGAAAAAATTTATTTCATGTTACTCATTTTGCAGTAATATTAATTTGTAGTCGAGACCGAATTTTTATGGGTTACCATTTTTTTATTTTTTTACAATGGAATCAAAAAGCTTTCACGAATTTACATTCGGTGGATCAAGATTATCACGATTTAATTTTTTTGGGGTACCGTGCCCTCAAAATCACTTCGTTGTCCGTCAACAATATCCTTTTTGTCTTACGTTTGACCGTACATACATACATAACCGTTTCTAAAAATAACAGTGTTTTAATGCTATAAATATCTGCCCGGGGGATACTTTATAATACAATGCTTTATAAAATAATACAAATATAATACAATAACATTATAATACAACATTATAAATGTTTCCATTTTGGGATGACTGCCTATGTCGTTATCAACAGTTTTTATAGAAACAATGAGCCTCCCTATCTTTGGCAACCTAGCAGGGGCGCACTGTCAGGCGCGGTCGCGGTGGGCGCGGGAGGCACTGTCACCCCTGCGCCTGTATGCGCAGGGGTGACAGTCATTGCCCACAATTTAAGTAGCCGGGCGAAAGGCGGCCCCGCTAAAGAGGCAATTTCCGCGTGTCTCTGTCTTAGCAGAAGGCAGAGCGTGAGAGTGGGCCCATGATGCCGGTCGCGGGAACAACCAGAGTCTGACTCTTGGGCAGATTTGGTAGACACGTGCTGGGTGGCCTAGCAAATCTCGATTTACGTGCTCGTGCACCCGACGCTCTCGTAGGGTGCACAACAGCAACAGCACGGCCGCGTGACACGTCACGCGGCGCCGCGCATTGCGGCACGCGCCCATTCGGAGTAGCTGGTGCTACTCCTGACAGTGGGGATACCTACGGTACCGCGTAGAAGTAGGCCACGTTTGGATTTTGGTTGATGCCAATCCGACACACCGCCCTCTCTTCAGAAGGTGAAGGCACGTGGGAGTTTCCCCAACTTTTAAAAAAGGCTGCCCGGACATGTGTGTAACGTTAATATGGTATGACTATCAGCCATTAGCGTGTAGGTATGCGTTTATATAACATATAAAATATGAATGCTTCTCATAAAGCGGACACTTTAAGCACTAATTAAAATAATATAAAATCACTCGGTATATCATACATAGCATGTGGCTGGAATTGCAAATAATATCGTGATAAAACAAAATAAAGGCAAATGAAAATTACAAATAAGCTTTCATACGAACGGAATTACACAGAGTTTATTTAATTAGCATGGCCCATTAGCGAAATTTCAACCGTAATTATTTACGAGTTTAAATATACAGGTTAAACTACTTATAATATTATGTTGTACTGTCTTATTTATTATCATAAAGAGAATGTTTTACATTCGGTAAAGCCATATTTCTAATACATTATATTACTTATTTCTTTGTGCAATATAAAATACAAATAACATCACGCCCGTAATCCCCGAAGGGGCAGGCAGCGAATCTTGTGCCATAAACTCTATTTATCTCTAGTTACGGGATATATGTGTGATGGTGTAGGCGACGAGCTAGCCACTTGTTACTACTTTTTTTTGCCCATTGGCTCTGCCTATCCCTTCGGGGATAACGGGGTTGAATATATGTATGTTTATGTATGTATGCACGGAATATATCTAGTACTCAATGCTGCGATAAGAATCGGGAAAAGTTAGTATTACAAGCATGCAATCCGGAATGCAATTATAACAAACGAACTGCGGACAAAAGTTGTTAAAACTTGGTGTAGAACAAAAAGAAGTGGGGAATTCGTTTTTCAACTTTAATTCGAAATTGTTCGGATTCGAACGAATCCAGCATTTCCGATATGCCTAAAAACAAAATAATTGTAGAGGTCCATAATTACAAAGTTGTCCAAAAATTGACTTTTTGACTTTGACTTTGACTATTTTTAATTTTAATTATGATAACATTGGTTAAATTATTACTAGACTTTGTTGTATATGTCGCTTTGTAATGTAACTTGTACTATGCACTAACTCATGATATAAGTTGTGACATTATGAAAACTATCTTTTCTGTGAAGCCGACGGTAGATATTGATTTATTATTCCAGTTACCCTATATTACGTATATAGGGTAACTGAAATACATCGCTGAGTACACTTTTCTTTTCAAGAAAAGGATGAATTAGAAAAGGATGAGTGTGTGAGCAAATTTAGAAAGAGAGTGGTAGATAAGATGATTAAAATGGGGGATATGAAAGAACGAAGCGTGAATGAGTGTTGGAATGAGATGGCAGAGTGTATAAGAAATGCGGCGAAAGATATTCTCGGTGAGACAAATGGAAAAAGTGTGATAGACAAGGATACATGGTGGTGGTCGAAAGAAGTGCAAAATGTACTTAAAGAAAAGAAGAATAAATTTAAGGAATGGCAGAGTATGGGTGAAGGTAATGAAAGATGGAAAGCAGAAAAGAAGAATGAATATATAGAATGCAAGAGAAAAGCCAAAAAAGCTGTAGCAGTCTCACGAGGAAGAGCCCAAGACGAGCTCTACCGTAAGCTGGATTGCCCTGCAGGGCAAAAAAGACTGTACCAAATGGTAAAGGCAAGAGAACGAAAGACGAGGGATGTAATGCATATAAAGTGTGTAAGGGATGAAACAGGAAAGGTGCTGACGGACGAGAATAGTATAAGAGTGCGATGGAAGAATTATTTTGAAAGACTTATGAATGAAGAGAATGAATGGAATGAAGTGTTAGAAGACCCAGGGACAAATGTTGGATTGGTGAAAAATATAAGTATGGAAGAAGTGGAAATGGCTGTGAGAGGAATGAAAAGGGGGAAAGCGATAGGACCTGATGGAATACCAGTTGAAGTGTGGAAGATATTAAAAGTGGATGGATGGAAGTGGTTGGCTTTGTTCTTCAATATGTTGTTGCACGAAGAATCAATACCGGAGCAATGGTGCAACAGCCTACTGGTGCCCATATTTAAAAACAAGGGTGACGTGCAGGACTGCAACAACTATAGAGGAATAAAGCTAATCTCGCACAGTATGAAAGTTTGGGAAAAAGCGATTGAGAGACGTTTGAGAGAAGAGAGCGAAATTTCACAAAACCAATTCGGGTTTATGCCTGGTCGAGGAACAACGGACGCCATATTTGCCATTCGCCAAATTTGCGAGAAATATAGACGGGCGCATAAGAATTTGCACATGGTGTTCGTTGACCTTGAAAAGGCGTACGATCGCGTTCCCCGTAAGGTTTTGTGGTGGGCCCTTAAGACGAAAGGTGTGCCTGAGAAATACCTGCAGTTGATTCGTGCTGTGTATAGCAGATGCAATACCCAAGTCCGATCAACCGCCGGCACTACGGCTAGTTTCAGTGTGGCTGTGGGCTTACACCAGGGCTCAGCGCTTAGTCCGTACCTCTTCCTGATGACAATGGATGCGCTGACATCGGACATACAGGAAGAGGCTCCCTGGTGTATGCTGTTTGCCGACGACATTGTGCTAGTTGCCGAAGATGCCCTGGAGGTCCAGAACAGATTGGAGGAATGGCGGCAACGGTTGGAGAGTGTTGGCCTAAGAATCAGCAGAACCAAAACTGAGTACCTGTTCTGCGATTTTGGCGGTCTCTCCAGCCCATTTCCCATTATCCTTGCCGGAACGTCTGTACCGGTCTGTTCCGACTTTCGGTACCTCGGGTCTCTCGTGCAAGGTGACGGCGGTATTGACAGGGATGTTAGGCATAATATATAGATAGCGAATCAACTTAGGTTGGATAAAATGGCGGCAGGTCACTGCAACAACATGCGATTCACGGATGTCCTTAAAGATTAAGGGCAAAATCTACAGAACGATAATACGACCTGCCCTACTGTATGGATCGGAGTGTTGGGCCGTGAAGAAGACGGATGAAAGACGAGTGCATGCAGCGGAAATGAGAATGTTAAGGTGGATGTGTGGAGTGACGCGAATGGACAAGATAAGAAATACATATATAAGAGGAAGTATGAAAGTGGCACCAGTGGTAGATAAGATGAGAGGAAACCGTTTATCTTGGTATGGGCATGTGATGAGAAGAGAGGAAGAACACGTGACAAAGAGAGTGATGAGTATGAATGTTAGTGGATGGAGAAGAAGAGGAAGACCAAATAAGAGATGGATGGATTGTGTGAAAGATGATATGAGAGAAATGGGAGTGGATAGCTTGATGACGGCTGACCGGGACGTATGGAAAATGAAGACATGCTGCGCCGACCCTAGATGAACTGGGAGAAGGGCAAGAGGATGATGATGACTTTTCTTTTCAAACTTATATATTAGCAATGTCATCTTTGTAATTAACTTAAAGAACATACATAGTTTGATGTGATGTAGAACTAATTGACGAGATTAATTTTGTATATGGCGTAATATAAAAGTACATCGCTGGCTGACGGCTACAATTGATGCATTTTTTAAGAAAACAAAAACCGAACAAATTTTTACCCTTTTTCGTAAATATGTATATAGTTATTTCTTTTTAATATTTTTTTTTAATATTTCACATTTTCAATGTAAATTAAAGATAAGTTGAGAATTATTTTGTTCTGTGATGTGTGAAATAATACAAGTAAGCATTTTATATAGTATTTTGTAAATATAAGAAAAAGGTAGCAGACATCTACAAGTCAGATTTTAGATGTAATATAAAAAACAAATATTGGGAGGGAGGGCCTAATGTGTTTTGAAGCATCTATATTTTTCTCGTGTATTTGTACTTCCTTGCATCTGTCCTTAGTAAAATACTTCGGCCTTTAAAAATACAGTATCGATTTATCTATTTTTTCTGCCTTTTTAATTTTTATACTTTAACAAATAAAAATATTAGACCTTACGGCAGAAACGATGTTATAATTTTATTCTAATTTTTAAAACATTTTTGCTACAATACAAATTTTAATGCAACATCATCAAAGTGGCGTGATTTTTTTTTTTTTTGTATCTCTTATAATATAATTCAAATATTTATTCTAATCTACCTGCCGATGAAGTATTAAGTATTTTTTATATATCATAATAATTATAAAAAAAAAAAAAATTTTACTCTAAAACACATCAGGAAAAACTTCTGCCACTACCATTAATCTTTTTTTATATTAAATACAATGTATTGGGACTATCGACAGAACCCCCCGCCGGGGTCCTCGGTTTGTCGTACCGGGGAGGCTTAGTAGGTCCTGCCATGGCAGGGCTGAGGCGAAGAGGGACCCCGAGGTGAGCCGCGACTGCACGACTTGCATCCGGGCAGTTGCGGCGGTCCGGTCGTATACAGGCCCCTTGCGACCGGACCAGGGTTGCCGAGGAAGAGGAGGAGCTGAGTGTTGTCGTTGCTCGCCTCCCTATCCTCGGCAACCCGACAGGAGCGCGCTGGGTCGCGTCGTGGTGGGTCGCGGAGGGATTGAGCGTCTCGATGCTCTCCCTCCGTGACGACAGGGCTCTGCCCTCAATTTGGGTCGCCGGGCGGAAGGCGGCCCCCTAGCGGCTTAGCAGAGGGCACAGCGCGAGAGTGGGCCCACGACGCCGGTCACGGGGACGATCGGCGTCTGAATCCTGGGCGGAGTAGTTGAGACATGCTGGGTGCCCTGGCATGTCTCGACGCGCGCGCGTGCTCGGTGCTGTGCAGCCCACGCCATCAGTCGTCGGATGCACAGCACCGACCACCGCCGCGCGAGGTGAGCCGCGCAGCGCGGCACGCGCACTACCGGAGGAGCTGTCGTATAGTCCCGACAGTGGGGATACCGGCTCCTCCGGAACTGCGCCGATGGAGGCCACCTTGGGGTTTAGTCGGTTCGAGTCCGACACACCGCCCTCTGGATCCCCGTCCGGAGGGTGACGGCTCGTGGGAGTTCCCCAAGTAAAAAAAAAAAAAACAAAAAAAAAAGGACTATCGACAGAAGCGATAATATCGTTTATGACACTTATTTTTCGCTCCCTAGCTACGAGACTAGTTTTATTTTCCCAACTTATGACGGATGTGTGAAAATAGTTTTTTTCAATTCAGGAATTTGTTTGTGAAATTAAGCTTTAAAATTCTTGTTAGATTTGGTGTTACTTTAATCAGGTTTGGCTCGTTGAATTGCTTAAGAGAAAAAATTAAAATAGTAGTGTATTGTGGCTGGCTCGTCGCTTACATAGCTCAACAAAAATCCCTAAATATCAAAATTTCGAAATAAAATACAATAAAAAGATTTTTTGACACCATGCACAAAAATATTATTAATTCTATTTCTAACTGTTTCGAAATCATTAAAGATTACTAAATTAATAAACTACTAAAGTACTTACTAAATTAATAACTAAACATCAGAAAACATCACATACATCAATCTGACGCCTAGCTAAGTAGCTTAAGTATTTGTGTTACGGATATCAGAAACAATAACAGTGATATCACATGTATTTACTTGAATATTAGGTTTAAAAAAAAACAACTCTTGGCGCATAGCACAGGGTCATTACCGAATGCACCATCGAGCTGATCGATACCGACAATGCCGACAATGCTACTACTATTATGAAATTACTTCAAATTCAAATATGCAGGGAGTCGGCACGTGAAATCTGCGCATGTGCGAACCACAGACGGTGACAAAAAATCAGGAAAATTCGTCTCGCATTAAAATATAAACAACATCGAACATCAAGTATACATGATACCATTTTGGGCTTAAAAAAATATCCACTTTCCATCTTGATTTAATTCCTTTTCTAATGTTAAGATTTTTTTGATTTATCATGGGGGGACTGAATTCGATGATACGAAACGCTACTAAGAGTTTACGTTCGTGCCGCCAGGGCGCAGCACGAGACAGCTATAGGGTAAAAATAATGATTTTCTGTTGGCGCCATGACTCAATGGTAGGGTATAGGGGTGGTCCTCTGTATATTAAGAATTAGTTGGCTCAGTTCTAGATTGTTTAGATACGCTTTACTGTTTAAAATGTAGTTAACTTTTGAAGACAATAATCTAATCTATCTGTTGTTTATGTACAACATTTAATAAAATACATCTTCGTATGTCTAGTACCTTTTAGAAAAGCTCCAAAACAGTCCCTAGAATTTTAAAACGGTCTTACGCAAACTTTTTTGTATTTCTAAAATATTAAGACTAATTCTTATTGCCAATACCAGAGAAGTACTTTTTTTTAACTGAATAGTTTACTTAAAAATCTATGTATGGTAATGAATGTCATTCAGTTTTGGGCACAGTCCCCTGTATTTAAAACTGTATCTTTACTATTGGTATAATATTATTGTAATTTGTATGCTTTTTAAATATATATGTATACTGAATGATAAAATATAAATAAAATTGATAACATACATACATAACATCACGCCAAAAATCCCCGAAAATTGTATAAATGTAATATAATATACAACGCCTACACAAGCAGACACCCAAAACTGTTAGTCGCCCTTTACGACATGCTAGGCAGGAAACACAGTTGGCACATTAATTTTAAGTTCCAGACCAACATGGGACAAAATAAAATTGATAACTTATGAATAATAACTAGCCGATTGTATATCGAGACAAAAATGTGTCTAAAGTGACCAGATTACAGAAAAACGCTCTTGATTATTGCATTGCATTATTACAAATGATAAAATAAAAATAAAAAAAATATTATCTACAGATATTTTTACAACTATTTTTTCTCAATTTTAAATCTAGCCCAGCCCAGATTTATTATTAGCTGAATGTGGTGAAAGAGGCTTGCTAACGCTTTGACTCTGTCTACCCCTTCGGGGATAATGGGCGTGATGGTACAAGAAAGCGGTTATCACATCATCGTTTAATGAAAACAAGTGTGCCCTAAGACACATACAAAAACAAAGCGTCCTTATTGGGTTGATTCCGAGTCTTAAAATCGCGCACGCTAAATACATACCTATCTGCATAATATTTACGTGATTATACCAGTATTAAATATCATAGTTTTAACAAATTTTCATTTCTATCTGGATTCAGAATAAAATAAATTAGAAAGACGATTTAACTGCCCTATAATTCTATATAGACTTAAAAAAAACGAATGGGTGTCTTAGGGGCGCAAAAGTACTATTAGCGTAAAATTCAAAGTGTCACGGAACTCTACATAAGTTAAATGGATTAGAGCTCATTAATAACGTCAAGAACTTTTGAGAGACATTTCGCGTAAAATGGTAACACTCCGATCCAATCCACAACACACGCGTAAATAAAAAATACTTCCGTTATTCATTATCATTATCAAAGCATCACGTCTGCAATCCCTAATGGATAGGCAATGAGCATTGAGCTTCTTAAACATTTGGCCAAAACTCGAGTTGGCTTGTGTGATAAATTATGAAAAAAATATTTTCTTTCCATCTTTCAATTTGAGTCTTCAGTGTAATGTAAAGCCATGAATGAAAATGCTAACTTTTCTAATAATCCCTTCATGGCCCTTATAGGAAACGAAATGTTCGAAAGAATTTTTCATATAAATTTCGTGTTCTTAATAAAATAAATTCAAAAGTAAAGATATCAATATTCAATGCGAGTAAATATTTTTTTTATATTTTAAATTCAGGACAAGAACTACATCGTATTTCTTATAATTAGTCCATTGTTTTTTTTTTAATTTTAAATAATTATTTCCTTACGTTGAAGTACTTATTTAATAAGTTTATTACTACAAATTGAACTCTGGGAAACGTTGTTATTAGGCTAGTTTATTCCAAAAAAAATTAAGTCCGTAAGTCGGAATATCGAAAAATAATGAATAAGTACGTATGGTTTATTATTAATACTCGAAAATAAAAAAAAATACAGCGCTTCAAAGACATGAAATGAGGCGCTTAACGTCACTCGGACGGTAAAATTTTTCACACCTAGTGAAGTCAAGCGGTACTTTAACGTGCTGTATCTTCATCATTTTTGGTCTGTTGAACAAAATCAAAAATACGTAAGCATAATTTTTTTGTAATCTCAATAATGGACCATTTAAAAAATTGTGTAAACAAGCCTATAAAGTACATATTTTTTTTATAAAAGTGTGTCAAGGTTTTTAAGGTATATATTATTTTCAATGTCCAGATTGTTGATAGCAGAAACAGTGGATCCATAGTTTGGATATATTATACAAAATTAGCAAAAAAATATATATCTTTCCATACATTATACAAGAATTGGTCAGCTGGACTCAAAAACTGGATTTCGACAAACGTTTATACGACAAGATTAAACTCAGACAACATAGAACCTCGACGTTGCTCAATTCCGACAATACATTAGATAGACATCTCGTAACTCCGATACTACTTTACTCAGACAATATGATTCTTCGACATGACTTTACTAGGAAACGACGCGAGTTCGGCGACATTACAAAAATCATGCGACAAGGGGAAAAAATTGAGGGTTGCAACCCCCTCTCTTTCCGTGGTCCAGGGGGTGATTTGAAACAACATAAAATTAATTTATTTTGAAAGTATTTTAAGCATAGATAATATTTTTTTATGTGCCGTACATTTGCGTTGGTCCAAAGGTTTGTAGGGGAAAAAAAACTCAGGGAAAAATCCATAGAACGAAATGTAAGGAAAATCCATATAACGAAATGTAAGATAAAATTCATGACGATATTTTTTATACGGCATTTAGATAGTTTATTTGTACATAATGCAATAATTTATAAAAAGTTAATGCCGTACAAATCTGAAAGTTCATATTGATAAAAAAGTAATAAAAATATTAAATAAATATCATTTACATATATTTTATCCCTTACGGAGCGACGTTTAGCATTTGTAGGCATAAATTTATATAAAAACCTTATTTTGTATTGTCATATTTAAATACATCGAATTTTTCAAAAAAAAAATGTTGTTTTATTTATTCACATCATTACAATGAAACAAATCAATTACATACATGTATCAATAATGTTTGAAGTATATATTAAACCAAAAAGTATACAAAACTGTTGATACTGGGATTTACAGTTTCAATTCTTGGATATTATATACACACTAAAAGATATGGTCTGCATCATTTTTTCCAAATTTATTTATCTTAATACTATTTAAAACAAGGGAAAAATGTAGAAAATTTATATATTTTATTAATCTAATATAATTTTTTTTGAACAGTTTCTTTTGAACGGCAAAACTATATAACAATTGTATTTTACAATATCATGTTAAAAAAAGTTACCGTACAGAGTCAAATGATTTTACAGCTTTATAAAAATAAGTATACCATGAAATTAAGATAATTATTAATATACATTCAAATGAACAAGAATTTTTTGACGGCATTATTTTTGATAGTACTTTTGAGTGCTAGACAATGCTTTGGAACCGAAGCCGTACTTTTTCAAATCACCCCCCAGACCACGGAAAGAGAGGAGGTTGCAACCCTCAGTTTTTTCCCCTTGTCGCATGATTTTTGTACGGCGTTGCGGAATAATGTATTAGAAGCAGTATTGAAACAGTATGAAACTGATGCCGTACAGAATGAAATGACCAAATTTACCCTAGAAATTGTCAGAAAATCAAAAAAATCTACCGACTTTGTGGCGCTCCATTTTTGTACGACACTGCGCGCTTTCTTATTATTTTTTATGGATCTATCGGTGGTAAAAATGCCGTACAAAAATATATGACCAAAATGTACTCACTCTTCCTGCACTTTTGAATTCTCACCAGCACTTAGTTGGTCAGCTTACAAGTGACGGCATAGTGCTGAATCTTATTATTTTATGCTCTTATATCGGCCTATATACGTCACCTGGTAGTTCATATGACCCATCCATTTTTTGGATGGGCCTGTAGTCTATTCGACTTATGCTTCTCAGACAAGCTATGGTCGACACTATTTTCAATCGACACTACTCATTTTAGACACAATCATAAATTGAAAATATTTAAAAAATATACAAATTTTATTACAAAACTTTTATTACAAACAATAACGACATATTATTATTTTTTTAAATGAGAAATAATGTTTTCAACTGGGTTTCCTACGTTATTTCGAAAGCCGTTTCACCTTTTTTTATTTCATCGTAAACTATTGATCGAACACTCAATTGACCGATGCATCATTTCTACGAAGCTTTAATTTACCGATGTAAATAAATATTCACCAAAAATATTTTACCGGACTTCGGTAAAAAGATTTTCGGTGAATATTATTTCACCGACCATACATATTACCGACATATTATTTAGTCGATGCAATATTTCACCGAATTTTAAGTGTAGTTCAGAAACTGGGCTACACGAACGTCTATCACTCATATACTATGTTAACGAAAAAGTATGTAATCCGTCATTGTATACAATGCCTAGGAAATGTATACTATTCCTAAAATCGTCCGAAAATGTATGATTTAAATTATATTAGACACATTTTCTTGGAAATCAATACATTTCCTAAATAGCCATCGAAAATGTATTACAATCAAGGCTTCTGCTCCTCAGCTTCTCTCCATAAAATTACCATGAATAACGTACTTTGTGTATTATTACAAATGTTGTAATTTTTAAATGGAGTATAATGACTATCGACATTTTCAATCATTAGATATTTTAATTACCCGGCATTTTAAACTTAGACATTTTAAGCTTAGGAATAACAATTTTTGACATTTTGATGCATTTGATATACCTACTTTTTTGCATTGACCTATTATTACTATGTATAGAGAAGCTATGTCAAACAAAAATAGTATCACCACAAAGCATGGACTGAGCGTGTTTCAGCATTTGCAGCGCTTGCAACATTGCAACTCACAATTGTCGTCTAATTAAGCTATTAAAATACGCAGCGCTAGATCGCTCATAGAGTACATTTTTCTCGACCAAAACGTCGTAAACGCCGTGATTTTCATGACGCTTACGCGTTTCGTTCAACGTACGTGACCTGTCTGTACGGGTCACTTTTTCATAATCTATGATTTTCATACAAAATGTCGGCATGTACAAAATAATTTTCCAAATTAGTTTTGCTTGGTTTTAGTTAATATTTTGTTAACTTACCGATGATAAGTCACACCACTCTCTTTTTTCATTGCAGTGGATTGATTTTTACACGTTTTTAACACGCAAGAGGGCATATTTGCTGTGTTGTTGTCACGTAAGCACGCGTGTGAATGCCGTGAACGTCGGCGAGTGACTAAACGAGTTGTTGCCGATCGGCAACAACGCACGGCGCAAAGAAATTGTTCGCTGCGTCGGTTCCATACGCTAGTAATAATAAATAATAGTTAAATGCTTTACTGTCGCTTATTGAAAACTAAAATTTTACCCGTAGATGTTTTAATTTTCGACATTCTAATATGTGCCCTTTATTTTAGAAATAACTCAATTTACTAACATGTTTTATTCATTTTACTCACAGGAAGCACTATAGTTTTATACATTTCCTACTACATTATCGGAATTCCACACAATTCCTGGTAAATTCATACATTTCCTAGGAATTGTATAGAATTCTTAGGTTTCATACATTTCTGATAACATGTCTATATATTGTCATTCATATCATAAGTGCGAAGAGCGCTTCTATGTCTATCTATCTGTCTGTTTGTTATACCGTATTACACACAGCCGCAACAGTCGGCAAAAAGCTCGTTATGAATAAAATATGGCCACGATATGTACTCACCTTGCTGCAACTAAATTGCGTTCATTGCAAACATTACGCGCGACACTTATTCAATTTCACCTGCAACCGAGTCGCCGAGCATCGTTGCCACTTAATAATCGGATTTTTTTTAGAGCTGCAATACACCCTTGCTCTTCGCGTGTCGTCGCGTCGACGGCCGTAATGAAACGGTTATATTTACGTACTAATATTTATTATTCACTATCGATCAAATGCGACTTCATTCTCACATATAGCATTCGAGATATAGATTCTTAGAGATAAAAAAATGCGCGAAATTTTTTGGCCATTTCACGCATTGTCTTTTTGTTATGTCGAGGTCTAAGACTCGAATGGCTCTCTTTTGCAACACAAATATGGTTTGTATGTCAGAAGCGATGTCCCATAGTAATAGACCGTATGACATAACGCTGTGGAAATAACTGAAATAAACAAGCCTCGCCGTTTCAATATCAGTCAATTGCCTTATTTTCATAGCTGCGTATGCAGCTGAACTAAGACTCCCTGCCAGGGCACACATATGAGGACCTCATTGTAGCTTGGAATCTATAGTCATGCCTAAAAAAATTGTGAAGTCAACAAGTAGAATATGTTCACTATTAATAATTATATTAGTGCTAACGTGTCTAACATTAGGCATTGTAAAAATCTAAATGTATGAAGTCTGAATGTATGAAATTTTGTTTTTTTTGCATTTAGTTGCAGATTATTAACAGTAAACCATTGCATAACTTGTGAGAGAGGACTATTAACATCGTCATATGAATCTTTCTGGCTGTGTGAAATTTTAAAATTAAGGAAGTGTCATCTGCAAATAAAATACAAATGAAATGAAAAGAGTAATGGTAGTAATCTAGAGCCCTGGGGCATCCCCATCAGTAGAGGGGCGCCAGGATTTTTTTTATGTTCTATCACTAAGATATGAGTTTTATAAACTTATTGCAACATTTGAGATACCATAATGCTGTAATTTCAAAATTAAGGTTTCATGAACAACACAATCAAAAGATTTAGAGATCATCTTCTTGTGTCGTTCAATGTTTGGTCCCACAACACTTTCGTCCCAATTGGACGAAACACTGAATTCAAAAAATATATTATTGTTTGTTCTGCAATTCGTCCCATTTAATTTTTTCTTATAACATGAAGAGATTAAGTACAGTCAGGAAGTCAAGTAAAAAAATAAAGACATTAAATAAAAGACAAAACATCAATTCGTAAACACCACGTAGAAGAAGAGACTTGCCTCTTTTGGATGAAATTATATCAAATCATGTAAGGAGAGAGGCTTACATTTGAATGCGAAGAAAACAGGGATTATGGTGTTTGATGAAACCAGAACGAATACAAGGATAACGGTTGACGATGTAGTGCTGGAACAGGTGAATGAAATTTTATATCTAGGATATATGGAAGGTACTCCGCTGATATAGAAAAAGAGTGAATGCAGGGAATAGGGTGAATGGAGCATTAGGAAAACTTCTAGGCAGTAAAGCCTTATGCCAGAAGGCCCAGCTATACACAATGCGGTGCTGATTCCTACGCTAAAATATGGAAGCGAGAGTTGGGTATGGCATAAAGAGCATGAAAGTATAATAAACGGTCGAGATGCGTGCGCTGCGGAAGTTTATGACTGCGTTCGAAACGATGATGTAAGAAAGAGAGTCGGTCTGAAAGGCAGCGTTGAAGTCAAGATCAGAAGAGGCATGCTCTGGTGGTTAGGACATGTGGAAAGAATAGATAACGAAAGATTGACTAAACAGATATACAATGCAAAAAATTTTTCGATAGCACTTCCTGGACATTTTGGCATGATCCTGATACCTCTGCTTCCTCTGCTTCCTCTAATGCTAAAGTAACAAACGACGACACAGGAATCTAGAACAGCTTTAAGATGGTAATTCACGTTACGATAATACATTTTATATGAAAACTAAATTGTGTTATTGAGGGAATTCTAAGAGTACATTTGCATGCGGGAAATTCCGTAGCGGTGGCTAGTAATACAATTTTATTTACTAAACATTTTTTTTACTTTATAACAATTTTGCTTAAAAATGCGAAAAAAATAACAATGGGCCGAATCGCGGAACGAATTATAAAATATTTTTAGTCTTCAGTGATTCGTCCCATTGGGACGAAAGTGTTGTGGGACGAAACACTGAACGACCAAGCGTTATGTCCCGTGTTTAGACGGGGTCCGCTTAGACCATGATCCAGGATTTAGCGAGTCTGGTAATTAGATTGAAGCGACTGCCGATCTGACCTTCGTACCCTAAGATAGGGGAACCAGACAATTTTTGGATCATGGTTACAAATCCAAAGTTGTTTAAATTTGCAGGTTTCATCACGATGTTTTCCTTCACCGTCGAGCTAGTGGTATAAATACGTACATAGGTTTGAAAAATCCAGAGGTACGTGCCCGGGTTTGAACCCGCACTCCTCGGTTAAGAGGCGCATGCCCTTACCATTGAGCTACCACCGCTCAATCAAAAGCTCAATCGAAATATTAATTTGATAAAAAATTTTTTTCGGCTGTATGCGGTTAGCGCATTTTGGACTCCGCCTAACCTCTACTGGGCTAGGTTAGATGGACAATTGTGAAATAGTAGTGACAAGAGGTTAGCTCGTCGCCTACACAATCACATTACATCACATACCCAATCCGATTACGCGGTACTTCCTCCGAGTCAAAAAAAATTGAGAACGCGCTTTGTTATTTGTAGTAGGTAGTAAGAGCCGTGACCACAAAACCAGGAAGCACAAAACCAGGAAGCACAAGTTCAAATCCCGCTAAGGACAAATATTCGTGTATATCTCTCCGTTACGCTAGTTCATATTATGAGTTGGTACATTCATGGCGCTTTATGGATTATGTAAATCAGACGATTTATAAGTGCTTTCTTGAAGTACTTATTACTATGTAATCTTCAATTAGATATAAATAAGAATTTGAAATAAGAAGCATTTTTACTTAGTCTGGCTCTTTTTCATATAAGTATAGATATATATAGATAATTTTAAAAGCGGTTTTTGTATTACATGTTGCACCAGCGTTTTTACTTTACCTTAAACGTCTCTATTGTTTTTATCATGTGTAGAAAATAAAGCATTTGTTTATTTTATTTTATTTATAACAGCAAAGAGTTCATCCAAACGTTAATATTGAACAACGCCATAAGACGCGTTAAAATCAAAATACATTTTGTAAAAGCATAGTCGTCCATAGTCTTAAATAGAAAAAACGTGAGCAAGACCTATTCTCGTCTGTCGGAATCTGGCCGCAACGATGCGAGCCGTCCTATGGTAATTTTGGTCAAAGGGAAGAAATCAATACTGGGGTGCGCCAAGCCATGAATGGGGCTCATTTAATAAGTTATTGATTCCCTTCTACAAAAGATACTCTTTGCTAGTTTCGCTGACATACGTACTTCAGATTTAACTACAGTAACGAATACCATAGTTGATACATTTTCAAGCCTTACATTTTAAGAACACGTTCCAGAATTCGCTGAAAAGATTTCCTCATGTCATTATGCCGTGAGAATTCCATCTGCTTTCTTTTTTCGTAGTATTTCGTACAAAAGTTTTATGTGACAATAGCACCGTACAGTAGGCGTTAATTAAAGTTGTCTAAACTTTGACAAAGGTGTCGAGCTTGTCGAAGTTTGAATTTGACAAATACGGCAGCCAAGCCGCACAGCGGTGTAGTTTGACAAAATGAGTCATGTATAATTTACTAGCTTCTGCCCGCGGCTTGGCTCACGTGGTACATCAATAAAACGTACCCTATATGCTATTCCAGTCTACAATCAATGACTGTGCTTAATTATAACTAGAACCCTTAAGTTCGTTTTTGTGTTTATTCGTAACAAACGCAAAAAATACAAATAATTCCACTTTATAATATGAGTGTACATTAGACCAGAGTATTATTAATATTTATCGTAACAAAAGCAGTTTGTAACATTTTTATTAATTCTTGCTTTTCAATTGATAGTAGGTACAGGTCTTGATAATTATTTGAAACATTTTTTATGAACATTATAAACGCAATGTTTTATTTAAATTGTATGGAATAAGGAATAAGCATTATACACAGTTAGCCATTTAAGGTAAGTATTTATCGAAAGTGTAAAAAAATAGAATACAAGTAACAATAAAAACAGAACCAAAATTGATTAAAGGACTAACGAGATAAAACAGCTTAAAAAAATATATGTCCATCTTTCTAATGAAAGAAAACGGACTTTTTTATAGACGTCGCATGGCCCTCTGAACTTTGAAGTCACAGATAGCATCGGATCTCTTTTCTCACCAATGAATTTGAACCTTTATAACTTGGATAATAAAGAAGATACAAAAACAACATCATATTTATTATTTTGTGCTATAGTAGACTAAATCAACTACATACGGATACAGTTTACCATACTTAACTGGGTGACTATTAGCCAAACTTCTCTCAGTTTTCCATCTGGCCCAGCCCAGTTTTATTTGTTGACTGAGTGTTTGTTGACGAGGCTAGCCTTTAAATCTGTCTGTGTCTAAACGCCCGCAGATGACCGCTACGGGCGGTTAGACATATGGATGGCTGAATGTATTATTTTCACAATCTACTTAAAAGAAATACAAATATTAAACGTGATTAGACAAACCACAAACCTCAATGTCACGCTTCAGCCAATCGATTACTTTCCTATATGACATTTACCGTCTAATGTTGTGGCTATACTATCGTGCTATCGCGATGATTTTTATTTGTGTCTCTGTCTGTCTACATTTTTTAGAGCAGGATATAAGTTCAAACTTTCACGTTATTGCGATAGTGTGGCTATAGGGTTAATGTCACTCCGGTCTAAATTACTTCTCCATGTGCGTACCAAGATTGGGCCCGTATAGAACTTTACGCATATATATATACAATTTTACGCACGTCCTTCGGCAAATGTTGATTTCTCCGGGACAAATATTATATAGGTACACGTTAAATTGGGTCATAGCTATCTGTATACTAATTTTCATTTGATCCAGTTCATTATATCCTGCGTCATAGAATAACAATCAGCCAAAATCCCTCCAAACCTTCGTAGTTATACTGTTAGATTAGTAGAGAAATGTTACCTCCATAGACGAATAATCACTGTTGTACTCAACGCGTTAATATAGAAACTCCAGTATTAGAACAGAAGTCCCATAGGAAACCTCTCGAGCGCTCTTGCATATTTTCGTAAGCATCACTAACTCTAGCAAACACTTATTGCTCTAAAATACCACCGAAGTAGATTTAGGGCAGGTTATCGATTTTCCAGCGGGAATAGTCAATATACATGGTTATTTTTAGTAAACGTACCTCCTATACGAAAACCGACACACGGGTCAAATATTTTCATTTAAAGAATCAGTATAAAACAACTTACAAAGGTATCTTAAAAACTCACGAAGATACAAACTTTTTGTGTTGTCTCGATTTTCTTGCGTAAGTATGGTGACCCTATAGTGAGCGCTCTTCACTTCAACTTATACCACTGTGACAAGCGACGCGCACGCGCTTGACTATTTTTAGTAGGGTTTACCTTATTATTGGTTCTGTAAATATTACTTGGACAAAACAAACATGGTATAAAAAAAATAATAATAAATTCTTCAAACTGACACACCAATTCCCTAGTTTTAAGATAAGCAATGGATACTAGGCAAACGAGTTGACATACCTAAATAAAATTTAAAAAAATCCATGACTGGAGTACATATGTCTATGTTTGTCACTCGAAATATTTGCCCCTAGCGGGTTTTAAACCCGCGACCCTTGGTTTCGTAGCCGGGGTCTCTGACCACTCGACCAACAGGCCAGTCTAAATATTGCAATCAATTCTGTTATCGATTCTGTACAGTTTCCAGGTTTCGTATATGAGTATACTAAAAATAATGTGTCTAACGCACCTTTAGCAGGTAATTTCAAGAACTTAATAAAAAAAGGATTTTTTTGTGGGAAATCGCGTTTAAAAAACTTGGATTCCGACCAGCTTTCCAGTTAGAGTGTGAAAAAGACACAAATATATTATACAGTAAGTATTTTTTTGCACTGAACATTTAAAATCGCATCTTTCCATAATTTTTACTCGAGTTCTTATATTGGTAAAGGTACGAAAGAAGATTATAGAATATTATGTATTGATGGTCTGTTGGCTCATGCCATAATAGTTTTAAAATCATATTCCTTGGTAGTCAGATTATCTTTGTAAAGCAACAAAGGAAACGACCAAGATATTACTCTCGTTTCGCGTCGTAACAGGTGCCTCAAACACAATATTTTATAAGGTTTCAAATCCACATCAGATCACAAAAACCAACTAAGTAAATAAAATGAGATTATATTAACATACTCATATATAAAAATGATAATGACTGGCCCGTTGGTCGAGTGGTCAGAGACCCTGGCCACGAAACCAAGGGTCGCGGGTTCGAATCCCGCTAGGGGCAAATATTTCGTGTGATGAACATGGATATTTGTACTCGAGTCATGGATGTTTATAAACGTATTTAAGTATGTCTATCCGTTCACCTAGTATCCATAGCACAAGCTTATAAGCTTAGTTTGGGACTAGGGAATTGGTGTGTCAGTCTGGAGAATTTATTATTTATTATATTAACATACTCTGAATTAAATTAAATATACTAAGGTAATTTGAATTTTACACTTGTACGTACATACAATACTAGCTGTCCCGTCGAACTTCGTACCGCCTCGGTCTTGGGACAAAAATGTGAGGTAGGGGTAGGAGGGTGAAAAATACTTTACGACCTATTCTCACATCAACCAAATATAAAAAAAAAGCAGTGAGGTACGGGTAGGAGGGAAAAAAATACTTTACGACCTATTCTCACACCTGCCAAATATTTAAAAAAAACCAGTGAGGCAGCGGTAGGAGGGTGAGAAATATTTTACGACCTGTTCTCATACCTACCAACTATAAAAAAAAACAGTTAAATCGGTCGGGTCAAACGCCGTGACTTGAGAATTTGTGCTTAGACGGGGTCCGCTTTGACCATGATCCAGGATTTAGTGAGTCTGGTAATTACATTGAAGCGACTGCCGATCTGACCTACGTAACCCTAAGATAGGGCAACCAGACAATTTTTGGAACATGATTACAAATCCAAAGTGGTTTGAATTTGTAGGTTTCATCACGATGTTTTCGCTTACCGTCGAGCTAGTGGTATAAATACGTAACATAGATTTAAAAATTCAGAGATACATGCCCGGGTTTGAACCCGCACTCCTCGTTTAAGAGGCGCGTGTCCTTACCATTGAGCTACCACCGCTAAAAAAAAAAATATAATGGTAACTCAAAAACCCTTTGTCTCACACGTGTATAGTTTTGTGATTCTACGGCTTTTGCGCTTATTCGAAATAATACTAACGGGACAAAAGAACCTTGTGACCTTGCAACAAGCGATGCGCACGCGCCATACAATTTTTAGTAGAGTGTGACTTTATTTAAGGATTTATCAATACTTTTCGTCAAAATATATCATGGTAATAAAACCATTGCAATTGATCCTGTGAATGATACTGTACAGTTTTCAGGTTTTGTATGTAGTAAAAATAAGTTTGTATAAGACATATAAACACCTACACAATAGACAGATAGCGGGAACACGAAGGAAATAAATTGATTAGAAGCCACCCATGAATTACGTCACACGCTCTCGGGGGGAGGGGGTCAACGAAACACGGTATTGTGTGACAAGGGGCAGGGGGGTCAAACGTTTTGTTACATCACAAATTGTATCAACATCTAAAATACAAAATCTTCCTTACAAATAAGCAATTTACTTTTTATTCTAAATAACGTTTCATATTATTTGCAAGATTTATTTGAATAAGAAACTAAATCATTATGTATATAGGTTTTGAAGGAATCTACATTTATATGCGTTTTCCTACTTTCATATAATCGCGCCTGCACCCCGAAGATGTCGGCAAAATTCAAGGAGCAATAAGCCCTTTAAAATAATTCATACAAATATATGCTTATCGAATAATATTTGCAGTTTATTTATCACATTCGTCCATATGATATTTGAATTCAACATTAATTTAGATTGCTGATGATATGATGTTTTAAATGAAAAACTTTGGGTGTGTAGTGCTACACAAAATTAACTTAAATTTGAAACACATATTTATATATCAATATCTATTTGTAAACCCAAAACAACATTAGGATAAATTATAATTTTATACGATAGTACGACGTGGGATATTTTCTTTACCATCTGTGTTTAGAACTTAATCCTAAAGTCTAGCAGATGAAGTCTCGAGCAAAATGTAGTTTTTCATATTTTCATTATCAGTAGAAAACTATTATCCTCATCCTATACAATTCTTACATTACTTAAAAAAGACTCATGAGAGCACCTTTGATATAAGAAACCGAATACATCAATAACACGGGGTTACTGCCCTAGCTGTACAAACTAGATCGCTCAGCGCACTACCGAGAATTCGCACCCCACCCTATTTATACTACGTCACAAGACCCACCTATTTAATCTGTTTACTTTATACTTAATCCGAAGCTAGAAAAAGCTTATAATGCAACTTAGGAAAAACAGCTGGACTAATCCTGCGTCATTGCGTCTTTTTATCGATCTCCGCTTTTGCTTAGAGGATTGCATGTGACACAATGGCCGACGCCCAAAAACTATAACTTACAAATAATAACCAATCATCATTAGTATCTTGCATTTATAGTATTGTTAGATGCACTCTCATTATAATTCCTATTATAGTTTAATTTCAAATCCAAATTGTACCGAAAACTCAATAAGAGCCGTCAATCCGCTCTGATGATATTAAGTATTATAACCCACCCCTACGAAAAACACACTGCATCAACAACATCAAGTGCAATACAATGTGAAATATTGGACAGATATCGATTAATGACTGAAATAGCTATCTCTCCGTCACATTCACGTCACTTGCGCTATTATCGATCGAAAAGACTAATTCCAAATAATATCACAATCAGCATGTCATTCACAATATAAACAATCAGTTTGTGGTCGATGGTTTGTGGGACACCGTAAATGTATTAATTTCACCCCACTAAAAAAAATATAAAAATTTTAATTAACTCCGATTCCATTCGAAAGAATTTTCTAATTAAAAAATATTAATCATCCAGGGGTATTTTCATATTTAATCAACACGTTTTATAAATATATTAGTTCTTGTAAGATTACATTTTCCGCGTGAGCACCCGTAGCAGGCACGTCCTAATTCGCATAAACATTCGTTCGTAGTCAGTTCAAATAAGAAAATATTAGTTCTTGTAACATTACATTTTCCGCGACGTCTCGCGATTTCAAATGCAATTGGTCTCAGGTATTAGTTATAATGAACGCTGATCGATCATATCAATAACAATAATGTATTATCTTTAATAATAACTGTCAGACCCACAACACTACACTACTGCAAACGTACGTCAACTTTAATGTAACACAGGTTAAAAGTTTTCTTGCAAGGACGCGTAAATCGATTGCAACAATTAAAATTCCTGCGGGAAAAGTTGCGAACAGGCATGAAAAGCTTCTATATGCCACCTTTCCCAGCGCCGAGCCGGTAACGTGGCGAATATTTAGCACTTTATTCCATTACAAAATTCCACTGCGGCACTTGACCAATGCAACGCGTAACTTATCAACACTTACCATTGTCTCTGCCTTTTCTTTTCTTCTTACCGCTAGAATTGGAAGACTTGCCGGACTTTTCCGTTTTGTCTTTACTTTTCCACCGACTTAGCATTTTGAGCTAGTACTTCTACTAAGATATACGTTACACGCTCATTTTCTCAGTTCTAACTGCTGAAACGTCGATCACTGTGAACCATTTTCTTCTTTTCCGCACAACTCACTTGCATCAGTCTATCAGACATGAGTCACTTATTTAACGACACGTTGTGTTAAAGTTTAAAAAATCTACAGTTCTTACTATGTTGGCTTGCATTTTTACACTTAACTTTAGTTGCTAGATATGTATTAGTAATTCAGTTCCGGTTTCCTATATTGTTTGGTGTATTGAGTGGTGCTGAAAGAAAGAAATCGCGAGGTTTGGCACCGCTATGGGTTACCGCTGCCGTAGAGAGGCGGCTGTCGACTGGCGTTACCGAGGGATCGCCATTGGTTTGGTGCTTCTGCACGTTATTTCTACGAGGCCGCCGTCCACGCTAGACGGCTGCGTAGTAGGTAAACTTGTCGCATACACTCCCTTCACGTGACATGAAATATCTTGATATTTCCCGACGCCAATTTTTAAATAAAAACTGAAGCATTTGGCTTGATGAGAAATTTTGCGTTTGTCCCTTTTGGAAATGTCACAGTATTTTATTTATTGGTACACAATTGTTCATTTTGAAAAATCATTTTTTTTTTTACGCATTATTCAAGCGCATGGCTTATTTTAGGAATTGCCGACGCTTCTTTCTTTTTTTATAAAAATATTAAAAATAAAATATCTAATCTCCTAATTAACATGACAATTTAATAAATATTTTATTCAAAAATAAAATATTTATTAAATTGTCATCTACCTTAAATAAATATTTGAATTTCTAAAGAAGCATAAAATAAACAAATACTAAGAGTAGAGTAGGTAAACAAAAAACTGTAATGCGGCGGCTGACGTAACACGCTACGACTACGCGGACCCTTGGCAATTATAGCATTTTGGCCAAATGAAGTTGGTCTATGTTAATAAGGGCTTGGTATTAGTCTTGTGTGAATTTTCACATTAGATAAAATCACTTTTGATTAAACAATATGGGCGTATTCTGGGTGGGGCAGGTCTGCGTGCGCAGGCACAAAAGTCGCGTCTACAAGGATGAAAGTCCCGTTTCGAGACGAAATGAGGGGAAAACACGAGTACTTACTCTAACGATGATTCCGTTAGCTATGGTGAAATTCGCAGCTCCCGAAAATAATTAAAGGGAAAACAAACAAACTACATAAAAGGTGAATAAAAATAAAATATCTTACACGTCTCAATGCCATGAATGTCTTATAGAAACAGAAATCATCTCCACAGAACGTTATGTTATAAATGATCTTTTACCTTCATAGTGACTTCGCTAAAATTCTCCTACATGCCTAACGATTGCCCTAGACATCGTTTGCCCAGGTGGGAAATTCCACTGCGCTGGCGAAAACTTTGAATTTAAACACAGGGAGGGCGCCCACACCCCTTAGCTTATTTTAAACTTGCTAAAGTTAGTACTTGGTGGTCCCGGTATGGCATATAAATACACCTAACGTTGAAGGACGCCGTAGGGTTATTGTGAACTGGTGTGTATTTAAAGGTGATACAATATCTTGCACGTTTTTTTCATCAGTTTTCTAATGCAGAACAGAGAAAAAAAATATTTCCAAGATTTTACAATATACAACGGAAGCTAACCTTTTTTTATTTAACTGACGTTTTCTGCTTAATTAAGACCGAAGAGTTGAAAACGATAAGAATTAAAAAAAAAAATGATTATACGTATTTATGATATCACGTTTTTATTCAAATAAAACTTATTTTTTACCGTCAAAAAGCGACAAGACTAATTTTATTTTAATAGAAAAAAAAACATTTAAACAATATTTTAACTAGTTAACGTAATTCTGATACATATTACATTCATTCAAAATAAGATTTCCAAGATTTTACACTTCAGGCACATACCATATGGCTTATAGGCTATTGTTCATCTCGGTATCATTGACAAACCCATGAGCAGCACTATACTCGTAGTGGTATATTTTTTACTAAACTTCAAATTTCGCAAGTCCAGAATCGCGGGCAATAGCTATTCAACAATAGTACAATCAGATTGTTGGTAAACCAAGAGCCACAGAGCCGCGAACTTGGTGCAGAATATTTAATGAAAAGTTAAAGCAGCGACGGGGAAATGCCACCGTTTAGTTACGCCTGTGATAATACCTACCGAGACAAGAGATAACAGGAAAAACAATGTGTGTGGCTTATCAAAGGGAGATTAATTCCTTATTATTGTCTGCTCTGCCAGGGACACGTGTAAAATTTGTGTATGCTATACGTAAATACGCAATGCGCAAATGTTAGATTGAAATCTGGAAGGTAGCTCAAGTTTCAAATTTCAATTATACATAACTACATACAATGATATATTACTATAGACTAGCTTTAGCCCACGACTTTGTCCGCAAAGCAGTCGAAAATGGTTCAAATAGGAGTCAAATTGTTTTATAACATATAAATTATTATGTTTTAAATGTTTGACTTCTTATAAAATATATCAATCTTTACAATATATAGTATTTAAAAGGCGTGACATTATGTATGTATGTATATATAGTATGAGGATTTAAAGGTTATATGAAAATGAAAATTAAATTAAATTGTGTTATATTTTATGGATACCTACGAAACCTTGAAATGTGATACTAAGTACTCGGAATATAGTTAGCGACTTTCGAGACATTCCAATTTTAAGGAGGATGTGCAATAATGTGCATTGCACCAAGCTTTAAATTAAAATTCAACCTTTTTTTTTAATAATTATCGGATTAAATATTGAAAGATGTGTCAAATTAAATGTAATTCAAATCAAAAGCACTAGGGAGTATTGATATCAACTTCAAAGCAATTGACCTCCAAAATAACTTTCTACCCCGTTTTAACCCCGTTAGGGGATGAATTTCAATAAAATGTTGAAAGAAATTTTATGCAAAATTTTAAGTAGATTAGACCAGGGAATCACATTGTCCTGTACAAACTTTGCCCCCCTCCCCTTTTTTCATTCCCTCAGGGGTAGAATTTCAGAAAATCCTTTCTTATGGGATACAAGGAACACGCCCTCCAAGTTTCAGGTTTCTCCACGATCAGCGGTTAATTATTTATGTTGTGTTACTGATGCACTATTTAATTATGAATAATAAACTATTTTCGCCTATAAACTTTGAACTCGATTATTCCTGCTTTGAACTTAAGGAAATTGTTAGAAAAGCAGAGTTAAATAAAAAATGTCTCTTTTTTTTTATTATATTTTACAATTTAAATTTGGCAAAGTAATTCTGTGTCATTTTTACCAAGTGAGACTGTATAAATTCTGAAAATTTCTGTTACTTTCTTCAGTTTTCAAGTGAAAATGGGTCTTGGCAAACCCGTGAGTAAAGAACTTCGAATAGTTTGTGGGGTCGAGGCTGGCAAATGAAGTTCCCTAATATTAAAAGACTTGATACTGCCCAGATCTACAGTGCAATCTAGCATTCAGCACTATAAAAAGAATGATTTTTTTTTATGAAGATGAATTCTTATTTGAAGAAAACTGTCCGACCACGTTTCATAATTGAAGCAGAAAACAGAATCCCGAAGAAAGTTGTCAAAATGTTGCTCGAGCTGGAGAACTCACGGTGCAATGGAGAGACATGATTCACAAATATGTCTCAGTTGATACCCGCAAAAGAGTGTGAATAAGAATGGGTTACGGTTTATACACCGCTAAGGTGAACCCACTATTGACTGCCTTACAAAAGAATAAGAGATTGAGGTAATCACTTAAATTGGATTTCTGATCAATGGCATAGTATATTTTGGAGTAATGAGTCCAATTTGAAAGTGACAGTTGGTGATGAAAGAAAAACAGTGATTTGAAACAAAAATAAGGCATTTCATACTGATTGCATCAAACGAAAAGTTAAGTTTCCAGAGTCTCCTATATGATATGGGACTGCATGTCCGCACAAGGTGTTGGTGGGATACAGTTTGTGAATGATTCCATCAATGCTACGAGATATTAAATTATTTTTGGAGGAAATCCACTGCCCTCTATTCCGTCACTCAAACATTAAGATTCCTTCATTTTCCAACAAGATTATACTGCAAGTACAACTAAGGTATGGCTACTGTCAAAGAGCATCCCTACAATCGAATGGCCATCTAACAGCCCAGACTTGTAGCCGATTGAGACTCCATGGTGGAAAATGAAAAAGTTCTTCGCAAAAATCCATCAAGATCGAAGAGCAACTTAATGGCTTAACTGTGTGGGAGTCAATTACGACTGACGAGTGTGCAGCGTTGGTTGCAACTATGCCTCTTCGCATTAAAGTTATCATTGAAAGTAAAGGCGACACACAACTAAGTGGTGGACGAACTATTTTGCGTGAGTACCAAGGATAGACGAACAATTTTGCGTGAGTACCAAGGATAGACGAACAATTTTGCGTGAGTACCAAGGATAGACGAACAATTTTGCGTGAGTACCAAGGATAGACGAACAATTTTGCGTGAGTACCAAGGGTAGACGAACAATTTTGCGTGAGTACCAAGGGTAGACGAACAATTTTGCGTGAGTACCAAGGGTAGACGAACAATTTTGCGTGAGTAACAAGGGTAGACGAACAATTTTGCGTGAGTACCAAGGATAGACGAACAATTTTGCGTGAGTACCAAGGATAGACGAACAATTTTGCGTGAGTACCAAGGATAGACAAACAATTTTGCGTGAGTACCAAGGATAGACGAACAATTTTGCGTGAGTACCAAGGATAGACGAACAATTTTGCGTGAGTACCAAGGATAGACGAACAATTTTGCGTGAGTACCAAGGGTAGACGAACACTTTTGTAATATGTTTTTTTCAGAATATTTTTTTTATTATTTATGTTAAGTAAGGTCTTGAAAGAATTTGAGATATATTAAAATAAACTTTAAAATGCACAGACCACAGAAATACTATAGACGCGGTGAGGGGTGTGGCGCGTGTTACATATGAGCAGACGCTCCTATTGTTGTCAAACGCCGCTTAGTCGTAGAGCAGACGCGCGTGGGGAATTTAGTAACTTAAAAAATAGTTAAATGCCGTGTTGTGCTGTTTTGTCGTGTCGAATAAGTAGCCAAGACCTTAAAGGTTCCCCAGGAGTGATTTCCTTAGACGAATTTACTGTATTTATTAAAATTTCGGAAAAAACGGCAATCTATTATGGTTTTGATATATAATTCATTAGTACGACAGTAACGGCATACGCTGCTGGTTAACCACTACCGATATTCTAGGAACAGCGCGCGTCACGTGCATTGTATTGCGCGGCTATAGTTACGCTCGCCACGCACAAATTCTTCAAGTGGGCCACCATAATGACGACTTTTACTAGAGTTGAGCAACAACTGCCTCATCCGTAGTTTATCGATAAATGGAACTACGTTAAATAATAATTCAATTTGTGCTATTGTTTAAAGTATGGACCTATATGTATGTTTTCTAACTAACTAAATTACACGCCACTTCCCTAGCGGGGTAGGCAGAGAGAACCGAACGCCATATCCACGATCGAGGCACGATCCTTACACACCTCACTCGCCCCTTCAACATTCATGATCCTTTTCATACAAGCTCTACGGTTCTTACAACTCCTAACAACACCTTGTGTTAATACACGACCAACCTGCCACGCAGGTGAGCTTGGGCCTTCCGCGGCTTCTACATCTTTCCACTTTCGCATTGTATATCTGTTTGGTCAATCTTTCGTCATTGATTTGGACCTTTCCGTTTCTCCAGCATAGATTGCGCAAGCACCAGAAAGCGTCCTGGATGCTAGCGCCACTTAGCTTGATCTTCTCCGCGGATACCTCGTCTATTCACGGCTTTTTCACTTTTCAGACTTCGTATCGATCATTCAATTTCATTTATAGTGATGTCTTCATCAGACGCTGGCACCACAGAATCAGTCATAGCTTTACTCTCAGTGCCAACATCCGAGACATACTCATACATTTCTCCAAAATATCCACTCCACGTTCTAACACCATATCCGGGTTTGCAAGAATGCCACCAGTTTTAGATTTAATCTGAGTGAACATAGATAAATTATAAAATTTTGTCTAAATAGTACTCGTCCATGTTATCATCATTTATCAATACATCTGCAATGTTTATCGACATGCCCTAGGCTCTATCTAATCCGGGGCGTGGCTTACTGTCACTTGTCTATGTAGTAACGTGTAGAAATGCGTACACGCACACTAATTCGCAGGCAATGATTAAGATGCTAATGTTTGAAAATTGTGTGCGAACTTTAATATAATTGTGTGCGTTTTAAAGTCGGCTACACTGGTTCTGGGGCTATTAACGTTCGTTGCCGTCTCCATATACTCCGTGTTTAAAATGGTTTATTTTTTATTTTATTTTATTAATTACTTTACACCTTCATATTATTTTCAATTGTGCCTTATTTTTTATACTAGACGAACTATTTTTCATCGGGGCTCGTATATGAATAGAAGATGAGTAATAATATTTTTCCCGATCAAATATGTTCGAAACTCAATGACATATTTGAACTGTTAAACAATGTGTAAAGAGAAAGACAACCAGGGCCTATCCCATCTTTCATTAATTTAAAAACATACAAAAAGCGCCATAATAGGGTATTTTACTATAGCACTTTATACTTGAAGTAATCTGTTAAATAAGTTTAACTAAATATTAAAATAGGTACCGAATATCAGGTTTCAAAAATGAATTTGATATTATACATACATACATAACATCACGCCCATAATCCTCGAAGGGGTAGATAGAGTCAGAGGGGCCGCATGCCCCTTCAACCACATTCAGCCAAAAATATTATACTTATTATTATTTGATATTAGCTGTAAGTAATACCTAAATACATTATAAAAAGTTACAAATAGCACGTAATCATCACTTTACTAAAAACGCCGTTTACGTTTAATTACATTAAAGCGACTGCCGATCTGACCTTCGTAACTCTAAGGTAGGGGTAACCAGACAATTTTTGGATCATGGTTACAAATCCAAAGTTGTTTGAATTTGCAGGTTTCATCACGATGTTTTCCTTCACCGTCGAGCTAGTGGTATAAATACGTGCATAGACTTGAAAAATCCAGAGGTACGTGCCCGGGTTTGAACCCGCACTCTTCGGTTAAGAGGCGCGTGTCCTTACCATTGAGCTACCACCGCTCTACGTTTACGTAATTAGGTTATTCGACATTATTTCCAAAAAGTTTAACAAGTTCAACTTAACGTCAACTTAAAACGAACGAATTATGAAACAAACATGGCGGCGCGAGGCATATGCCGTTCAACTAATCAGCGCGCGAGGTGCGTTTCGTTTCACAATTTGACGGTTTCACGTCGATAAATTATAATCTACCGAAAAATAATGCATTAAATTGTAAGCAATATGTTACGATTCATAATCTTTCGACAGTTCACAATCTCACTAGATAGATTATAACCTAACGTTATTTACAATTTTACGGTGACATATATACCGAATTGATCCGAATATGACATCATTTCGGCACCATAGTTAATCTAAGCTAACTGAAACGTCAAATCATAGCGTTTAAGCTGTACAAGTTTAATTTATACAATTTGTTAACATCCATATGAAACTATATTTTTAAATACAAAAAAAGACATTTTTATGTTATTTTTATAGTCAAGCTCGATGGCGCATAGGGTAGTGACCCTGCCCCATGCGCCAAGAGTTGTGGGTTCGATCCCCACCCAGGACAAACATTCGTGTGATGAATACTTGTGTTTGTTCTGTGTCTGGGTATTAATATCCAATATATAAGTATATATTTGTAATACCACTGTTGTTTCTGATATCCGTAACACAAGTGCTTAAGCTACTTACTTCGGAGTCAGATCAATGTATGTGATGTCGTTGAATATTATTATTATATTATATTATTATTATGTTAATTTTGTGCCAACCTATATTGTAAAAGTGATTTCATAAATTTCGAAAATACCCTATTGAGACGTTATTGTATTTTTATATCGTGCTAATGACATATCTGCCTCTTGTATATATTTAATTAGAGCGCCCCGCGTAGTTCCCGTTCCCGTGAGAATACGAGGATTAAATAAAGCCTATGCTATTAAATGATAATGTATCTTTCCATTAGCGAAATAATTTTTTCAATCGTCCAATTGGTTTAGGCGTGAAAGCTTACCAATCTAACAAGCAAACTACATTCCGTCTACAACATAGTCTAATCTACAATACAGTCTGTCTGTCTGTTCGGAATAAACTCAAAAACTACTGCACCGATTTTCATGCTGTTTTCACTGGATAGAGTGTTCTCGAGGACGGTTTTAGTATATAATTTGTTTGTTTTTTATTTTTTGTATACATTGGCTAAAATATAACGATATTTGGTGGTTGGAGTTGTCAGAAAAAAATAAGCCGCCTGGGAGCTTTCAACGAAAACGCTGCCTAAACCCTTTGAGATATAACAAAATAATGTACGTTGGAATTGCGTATTTGGGTATCTTATATAAGTCTACAGAAAAGTCCGCGATAGCATATTTCTCACTCAATCACTTAAGGATAACATACTATATATATTTTAATACTTAAAAAAATGGGCAATTATAAAGAGGTATTTGGAAAGCTATTTACACAAATATAGTATTAATCCTTTTCATTGAACGTTTATCCTTATCATTTTAAGTTAGTTTTCTTGAGCATTTCATAAAGATTATTTTATCGGTTTACACCATGTAAATTAAATGAATATATTAGGAGATATTCCAAAATAAAAATAATGCGTAACGAAATTAATTTCATGTCCATCCATGCAAATGCTTGTTAATAATTAATTATAAGTTACAAGTGACTAGCTCGTCGCCTGCATAAACACAAACCCATTACGCAATTCACCATTGGTCGCCAGTTGGCACATTCTATAAACTAACATCAATGTAACAAATTCACTGTTAATATTGCAAAAAAAAAACATCTCATTGCTAGTGTAAATGTCCCGTGCTGGGTCAATGTCCGATTAGACCGAAGGTCGGCAACGCTCAATCCGCAACCCCTCTCTTTGCAGCCCGCGACTATTTTGCAAATGACCGCTTCACTCATACATAAATTATGTAGCTGAGACTCTCATCATTATTTCTCAGGGATGGTGAAAATAAGTTCAAAGCACACCGCCTACTTCTCATTTTGCCACTATATGACCCTTGCCTACCAAAACATTGCCGACTGCAAGCTTAGACCATGATCCTGGATTTAACGAGTCTGCCAATTGCTCGGCGATATGAGAAAATGTCGTAAATAAACCTGCACAGTCGAACAACTACGGATGTGTCACCATGATCCGATTTGTCTGGTTCCCCTGCCTAAGGGTTATAAAGGTTATCAAACCTTAACCACGAGACTCGCCAAATGAAGGTCCATAGTTCAAGCGTATCCTAACTATAAACGGGATATAGCTGTAGGAAAAGGAAGATGAAAATATAAAGAACGTTCAACTAAAGTCCAGACTCGGTTACTTTTAAACTTTTTACGGTATTCCGAAAATGTTATAATAGGATATATTAACTTTACTGATTATATTAAACGGTGGGGGTAAATATCTCGATGAAACCTGCATATTCCAACAGCTTTGCATGTGTAGCTATGATCGAAAAATTGTGTGGTTCCCCTATGTATAGGATAGAATTACGAAGGTCAGATCGGCAGTCGCTTCAACGTAACTACCAGACTCGCTAAATCCTGGACCGTGATATAAGCGGAACCTGTCTAAGCACGAGACATACGCTCAGATAATGATGATGACTTATTATATCAAGCGCCAAAGTTACTCTGTCCTAAGTTTTCCACGCTAAAGGCACTCGACGTATTGTAATGAACGATACGCCAAAGTTGAAAACCTAAGAATGGTACATTCTAAAATTATATATAACTACCGTCCCGTCACGGCTTCGCACGGGTGGACTTTTATTTTTTAAACATTTTTGGATAATAACTTACTTGCCTGTTACTAAGCGACAATGGTACCTATTCTAATAGTGAAAGAATTTTTAAAATCGATCTAGTAATTTTTGAGTTTATTCGTTACAAACATACATAAATACAAATCTTTCCTTTTGATGATATTAGTGGTGTGTATTGTCCTGGCGGAAAAAGTTCGAATTTCATACTTTGAGTTTAGCAGATATGTAGTGTGTGACGTCGTGTAATTGTGCATGCTAAGTAATAATTTGTGCGTCCAACCATTGCGGAGTTATTCAACAAAAACTGATTCAGATCCAGCGCATTAGCAATCTGCGGGGATTATATAAACGTTATAAAGTACACCTTATATTGCATACTTTAAATACTAAATCTAGCAAATGGCCAAACGTTGCCCCAGCGGAAACTTGAATATCTTCGCAGTTTAATGACGCACAAATTTCATTTATACATGCACAATTACCTCATGTCACACTCTAATTTTTGAACCTATTTTTTTTTCTTTTACGTTCATGGCATAAAAAACCGAAATCAGTTTTTAATGAATAACTCCGCAATGGTTGGAGGCACAATCACACGACGTCATACACTAAATATCTGCTAAACTCAAAGTATGAAATTCGAACTTTTCCGCCAGGACAATACACACATATTAGTGTTAATGGAGACTAGCTGTTGCCGTTCCCTTGGGAAATGGCATATTGATAAACTAAAAGATATTCATGAGTAAATTATGTTTTAAAATCGGTTTAGTGGTTAAGGCGTGAAAGGCTAACAAACAAACTCACATGCGCATTTAAATATAAGTTAGGATATCATATTACTCGCGGCCCGTCCCGGCTTCGCATGGGTGGAATTTTTTTGTATCCCTATTTTTTCTAGTAACAAATATAGTATACTATGTTACTCAGGGATACTAGGTGTGTTTGAGTTTATTTATTACAAACATACAAAATCATTCCTCTTTAAATTTATAATAGTGTTGATGTAGATGTTACAGTCAATGTGCATTTAGCTATTATTCAAAATGATATTATAAAAAATAAGCAATATTTTTTTTTACTTACATATTTGAATTTAAAAACCCGGCAAATTAAAACTTTTTAAGTTTAATATTTGAATAAATATTTTTACTTCGGAAGTACCTAATTATCCAAAAATACTCCACACTATGGTTACATGAGAAAAAGAAATATCACCCCCCACTTTGCGTAAAATAAGGGAACTTTATAAAAATAGTTTCAAACGTTATTTTAATTTTAATTAAAGACCACACTCGTATGACGAAGACCACATATTCGTATTTATTAAGCGCCTAACTATGCTGTAAGAGCGGAACCAAAAATCAGTAAAATGCTCTAATAATAATAATGTACTCCTAACCGATATCGGTCATAGCGGCCAATCTCAACGAGGACTAGCAAACTGCGCAGGAGATACTATAGGATACAAGTGTATGCGCAAACACAGGTGCACCATCTGTTCCTTCACTCACATAGTCCGGTGAAACGGCAATCTGACATAACTGGAGAGGGGTCAGGCGCAGGACCAACGGCTTAACGTGCTTAACGAGGCACGGGGGTGATTAAACCGCCAACTTCTTGACTCCGGGCTGTTACTGAGTAATTTAATACTGAGTAATTTTAAGAAATGAAATACCCAACCACAAATTTTGGCCCGACCCGGAATACAAAAATACTCTAATAAACCAATGATTCGATACACTACTTAATGAATTTCCAATGACATTGCATAGTAATCATTTAGCTTAACTACTAAATTGAATCATAGCGGTTTATTTTAAAAAAAATGCTGCATAATCCGTTTCCATAAAAATCGAAACCGTTAAACCAAAAATAAACGCTGCAACTATACCTCCTACATTTCTGTTACCGACAGCTAGGCTTCTGTAACTCAATTTTAGAGCGAGCTACACCTCCCGACATTTCTGATACCCCAGTAGCGAGGATTCACTAACACGATTTGCTACTCCGAACGGCGACGCCAAAATTTAGATTAAACCTAGCCTGAGGCTTCGAAGAAATATGTTTAGGCTAGAAACAGGTTGTCGGGTTAGGACTAAATCATTAATAGGTTAACTCGCCTCGTTGTCGAACATGGACTTGTTCGACGGCTAACAATAAATGATGTAACTAACGAATATTCGTATTCTCACATCTGACATTCGTATTCGCATTTGTAAACGGCATCAAGCGAATATCAATGCGAATGTTTCCAATGTATTTGATGATCATAAAGGAATTTTTAAAACGATGGTTATGCAATGATAATAAAATAACTATTATTGTATATGTCCCATGTTGGTCTGGGACTTAAAAAGAATGTGCCGACTGTGTTTCTTGCCTAGCATGTCGTAAAAGGCGACTAATTGTATACCTATAGGGTTTTGGGTATGTGATTGTGTAGTGTAGTAGCTAGCCACTTGTCACTACTTTTTCGCAATTTTACATTTAACCCAACCTAGTTTTATTTTTGGCTGAATGTGGTTAAAGGTTCGGGGATTATAGGCGGGATGTCATGTATGTATGTAATAATCCATATCATTTTAACTTACTTTAATTAAATCAAGTTAAGGCCAATTTACTGGCAATAAGGTAGAAAGAGAGGGGTGCTGGGTTAGGAAATCTCCACGTGGTGCACCCTGGATCGTTGACTAAACAGTGTCCTAACGTCTGCTAAACTCAAAGTATGAAATTCGAACTTTTTCCCCCGGGCCGTACACACAACAAATTTATCGAGGAAGGCTTATAGGCTAAATAACATTAACAATAAACGCGGGTGAAACCGCGGGCATAGCTAGTATTTTATATCAAAACTTCGGTACGATTGAATAATATTGGAACATTAATACTCCAGGCTAGTATGTCGATGTAATGATATTATTATGTCCATCTCTCAGGCATTAAACCTAAGACATCTAGTGTGAATAACGTGTACTAGATTTCATGACTAATGTTGTTAGCATTAATACCTACGGCTAATTTGCACTAGATGTCGCCGGTTAATATTGCCAAACTAAATTAATTAATTAATTACTGAAACAAGCACATCAATTCAGATCTATATCAAGCAATTCTCGTACAATGTATACAAGGTAATGGATTCGGGGCTAGGGTCTTTACCATACGACCAAACGGCCTGTTAACTAAATTAAACAAATAAGTTATTTTGAAACGTTAAACAGATAGAATATAACACATAATTGTTCGTGTTAATATGTATACTTGATACCGTCATGTCCGCAATCCTCGAAGGAATAGGGAGTTCAAGAAACGATAAGCTTAATAATGATTCATCATCATCCTACCGTGTTGTCATAGTTCTGTGTTGGTATGGGACTTAAAAAGAATTTGCCAACTGTGTTTCTTGATTGTGAAGCCACTTCTTTTTCACAATGTTCCATCTAACCAAGCACAGTTTTATTTTTGGCTGAATATGGTTAAAGGGGCCTGCTTTCCCTTTGACTCTGCCTACCTCTTCAGGAATAATGGGCCTGATGTTATGTATGTATGTATCATCATCCTAGCGTCATGTCCTGCGCTTACGCGAAATTCGTGTCAGTCGTGACCTAGATCACCGTGCATGCAATATATTTGTTACCTACCCTAATTAGACTTGAAACAATCGGTGATACCAGTATTATTTAATTAGACGAAACAGAGGAGTCCGTTACCGTGTAACGGGGTCGATGACCGGCCATGGAGTACCGAATCGTTAATCATAGACTAACTTAATTTAACTTGCATTCAACGTATAAATGTCTTTTGGGACCTAAAATAGGTGTGTTACATAAGGATGCGAAATATATAATGATATTTACGGTTATTTATGTAGAATTATGAAAAAATATAAACATTACTCCTTTGGTGGTATACCAAAGGAGTACACGGTTCATTGTAATAATGAAATGAAAAATATAATACGAGTATTAAAAAGCAGGACGTACAATATACAATATACAGGTTATCAAATATCTCTCTGGTCGTGGTCTCTCAAAAAGTTATAACCATAACTTGTCGCGTGTTGAACGCGGCTTCATTGCAAGCGTCAAATAACGAGCTCACGTGGCTCTAGAAATACATTTGTATTTTTTATAGCGGAAAAGTTGCCATTCTGCGCTAAATTTACAGTTAGTTGAGCGCCTAGAGCGTCAAAATCATACAAACCTCGGACTTCCGTTAAGTGGATGAAAAAAGAAAAAAAATGGAATGAATAGCTAATAACATAAATAAAAAAGTTTCACCTATTGAAAAATTGTGCATTTGATTTTAAAATTAAAAAAAAACGGATTTTTCTAATAATAATTCATATATTTAGCTGTAAAACGAGTTTTTATATCAAAATTAAGTGAATATATATTTGTTTATAAGCATAATAAGTGAGAAAATGGAATAATTCAAGGAATATCGAAGAAAAAACTTTTGAAATAAAATTTTGGTTTATTCAGGCATTTTACATTATTGATCTAAACTAACTAACTAACTAAACTTCACGCCACTTCCCTAGCAGGGTAGGCAGAGAGAACCGAACGCCATATAGCACGATCCTTCCACACCTCACTCGCCTCTTCAACATTCATAATCCTTTTCATAGAAGCTCTACGGTTTTTATGACTTCTAACATCACCTTCTATAGCGAGCGATGCGATACACCGCAGATTTTCCGCAGTGCACGCGTCTCGACCGCGTTTATTCTACTTTCATGCTCTTTCTGCTATACCCAACTCTCGCTTCCATATGTTAGCGTAGGAATCAGCATCGCATTGTGTATAGTGAACTGGGCCTTCTGGCTTAATAGTCCAAGAAAATAGGCCTTTAAATACGAATTTTGAGGTAAATACTTGATTTTTTGATATAAGTTACTTTGAAAGATTTAAAAATGAACTGTGAAAGTTTTTTGTAAAACCACCCCCGAGAACATTTGAAAAAAAAATAAAAAGTATTTGTTTTGAAATTTTGGGGAAACGGTAAGTAGTAGAAAAAAAAGGTTTAAAATTTGTGTGTGTACTAGATATTTAACAATCCAGAAATTCAGGTCTCTGACACATCAGGTTAGCTAAAAAAAAAGCGCGAAAGATCGAAAAAGGCCAATAACTCATGAGTAGTGCAAAATATTGAAAAATGCTAAAAGTAAAAGTTATAGATAATTTGATATCCTACAAAAATGGTATCTGCATATTTTTTCATAAGTGCTATAGTTTTCGCAAAAAACGCGCCTAAGTGTAAAATTATATAAAAATGTTTTTTATCATTCAAGTTTAAGTCTATTTTTCAATAATAAGCAGCACTTTAAAACATTTTTTTCCCTTACTAAGATGAAAAACATTTTTTCTCATCTAGACCGAGTCAGTATTTCTTGCCAAAACCGAAACTGAACATTAGGCAGCTCTCTTAGTTTCGGCTTAGGTTGTCATAGCATGTTGAAATGAAGTGTATCTTTACAAGCTTTTATGTCTCCTGACCCGGTGTCTATCTGTAATAGTGAGATTAGAAAAAAATATTGGTTACGTTTTCTTTCTTTTGTTCCAAAAAATTTGAATGACAAATCAGCGCGTTAAAGTTCCCTGTGACGTTTCTTGCTCCGTAAATGCGTCGCGCCTCAGATTTTTGAAGCGCTTTATCTTTGTAATTTTCCGAGTATTCGATAAAGCAAAAAATACGTATTCAATATTTTGATAATTTTACTTACGAATCAAAACAAATATTTGAGTCAAGTAAACAGGAGGAATCATTAAAAGCAAATAAGGCCAAAAACCTTTCACAGTTTAACATTTTATCAAGAACAAAAGTCTAGAAATCCAACTCACTGAACAAGTTCTTAAGCTAGACAAACTCATCGACCAAACGGATATACCAATATACCAATACTGAGGAACCTCTTAACAACAGTAATTAACAAAATTATAACAGAGTAATGCCAGCTTATACAGTTGCTACTTGGAACATCAATAGCCTGGTCACTCAAACACATTATGTTGAAATTCTACTCCCATAGCATAACATTGATGTACTGCTTGTTTCTGAAGCACAACTAATATTCAATCACAAAAGTGCTTTATTGAAGCTTATGTAAATAAAAACAAGTTCAACAGCATTACAATCAAGGACTATCACTATTACTCAATCTTCCATCCAGACGGGACTGCTCATGCAGGAACTGCTGTGATTAGAAAAAGAAATATAAACCATAAAATACTACCAAAATACAAAACAGTACATCTGCAGGTAACATCTGTCATGGCGTAAGATCAACATGGTCAGCTAAAACATACACCATAGGAAAATGAATTCACTGTTATGATATAATAATTCAATTATTTTAGGACGCCTTGTCATAGATTTATAAAGTCAGACGTGACTCCCATGCAAAGAATTCGTGATTCCCATCCAGGGCAAATATTCGTATGATGAATACTTGTGTTTGTTCTGGTCTGGGTGTTAATATCCAATATTTAAGTATATTTTAGTATTATCACTGTTGTTTTTGACATCTGTAACACAAATGCTTAAGCTACTTACCTCGAAGTCAGATCAATGTATGTGATGTCGTGGGATATTTATTTATCAAACATATTGGCCCACAGATCCCAAGAAACTACCAGACCTCCTAGACTTTCTGGTTTTTGATGGATTCTCGGAGCGATATTCAAATATTGAAAGCTGTTATAATAGCAGTTCAGATCATACACAAATCATATATACCACTATAAGTTCTACCATACAATATTAGAAAAACCTATTCAGTAAAAATATAGACTGAGACGGTACGCCTTTAGAAAACACAGACTCAAATATAGTTATAAAAGTTCTACTTAAAACAAGTAATGACATCGACGAGGCATATATTATGGTTTCCGGACATGGCGGTCCATAATTGACGCCCTGTCCCGTTTGAAGTCGCCCATTCCAGAATCTTGGGATAGGGGGATGGAATCTTCGCTATATCATTTGATATAGCCAATGCGTGCACTGCGTAAAATCTGCAGTGTATCGCTCACAGACTGTGTTCGGAACAATGATGAAAGAAAGAGAGTTGATCTAAAAGACAACGTCGGAGTTAAGGTAAGAAGAGGCATGCTCTGGTGATCCGGACATGTGGGAAAAGTAGATGACGAAAGATTGAGCGAAAGTGGATGAATGAAGAAGCCGCGGTAGGTCCAGGCTTACCTACCATGACCAGTTTGGTCGTGCGGTAACAGAAAGGTGAAGGTGAAAATGTTAAAGTAGCAAGTGAGGTGTGTAGACGTCAACTTTTTGATTTCGCTAGTGGAAGCACGCCCCGTTATCTGGGACAAGTCAAAGGAGGACTATAGGGATATAAATTTGAAAACAGAAGGGTGGAAAGATGTCTGCCGAAATATTTTTCCAACTTTCGACGATATGAACAATAATGAAAAAACCAAACTTGGTAATTACGTACCTATTTATTTATCTTTTTAATGTTAATACTTAAATAAACTGAACAGAGTAGATGTTCATATTTCCTCTTAAAATGAACCTCCATCATTGTTCATTAAAGAAATGTATGGATTCACCCAATATTTTCTTTGATTTTGTTTTTTTGTCTCAACAGCAACAAGAGCAAAATGCGTCTTTCGCGGTCCATATCAAGATCAAAACTATTATTTTGGAATGATAGTTGTCACCGGTCGTGACGCCGCGCACGACGCAAACATGGTCTCCGAAGTAGTTGTTTACTTTACCTTATTGAGACCTCATTATTAATTAAGAAACAAAGTCATAGAATAAGAAATTAAATGATATAGAATACTACGGAGTAAATGAAGACGTAGTGATTAAAATGGGGAAAAATAAATGCTCGTATGGACTCTTATACTTAAAAATTGAAACACCGATTCACTGTACCTCTAAAGACCGCTATACCTAATATTGTTAGCCCGAATGCACGCTATCCCTAATCACTTGAGACCTAAAGCACTGTAAGCCTAATAATATCTGTAGCCCTAATCACTGTAAGCTGAAATCATTACTTTTTTGTTAATTTTCATTTCTTTAAAAATATTATATTTAAAACTATTTAACATATTACAGATACAAAGTTTTTCGAAATAAAAACACTTCTATTATAATAATTATATTTAATAATCTCATATTTAATAATATCATTCGTAATATTTTTTTTTTTTTTTTTTTTTTTTTTTTTTTTTTTTTTTTTTCTTTTTTTTTTTTTTTTTTCCGCCAGAGGGCGCTTAAGGAATAACAACAAATTTGTGATCAGTGTGTTTAAAATAATAAAATTAATTGGATATAGTGCTCCATTGTCCCTACAATTCACCACTCCGACAGATTGCCACTTAATTATTTACCACAAACGTTTTCAAGCCGCAATTCTTCGTAAAGATTGAATTATTAATACCAAAATAATATCCAAGTGTTACTCAAATCTATTCTTTCAAGAAGTGTTTTTTCTGTGCGAAAACCATTGTTTGGATTCTGTCGACTACTGAAAATAGCACGAAGAGTCTGTTCTTGATGCTCTAAATAAGGTACTATGAATTTTTTCGATATTATTGAAAAGGCCGTCCGTTAACTCTGATAGTAAGAGAGCACATTCAAATTCACGTACTAACTAGCGCTAAGCCCGCTCTAGTGACTACTACTTGAACTACATCCTACAGTATAGCACTGCGATAGTATCGCTACTCACCACTAGAGGGCAGAATACCAAGGGCAGTACAAACTAGGGCCATCTCTTGGCATCAGACACAATACGCGATTCAGTATACAATACTTCAAAACCAGTAGCGACTTTTGTCACACACATCTCACCCGGTTGACTAAAACATGCAGTGTGGTGCCTGTAATAAAGCCCTTCGCCTCAAAGGCGACTCTAAAAACTTCAATATAGGATGCTCAAACTGTAGCATTAAATATCATGCATCCTGTCTTAACCTAGCTCGCGAAGAAATGAGGCAAACACGTACCACAGGTAGTATTCAATCCTGCCCCTCATGCCAGGTCAAGAAACGCAACCAGAATACTGACTCTACTCCTATCCGAACACCTACTGAAAGAACACCCGCTGACATGGACGGATGGCTGAAAGACTTAACTCCCTCTTCGTTCAGTAAGGTAATGACTGAAATGCAGAGCACTTTCAGCACCATGAAAAAGGAGATGGAGGATTTCACGGCATCTTTAAACTCCACTACTGAGGATATCTTCGAGTTCCGCAAGGAAATCATTGACCTAAAAAGGCAAGTAAAGGAACTGGACCATTACAAAAGCGAGGTGAACACCCTCCGCCTTGAGGTCGCTGAGCTACGTCAGGAGATTGCAACGCACCAGCAGCGCCAATACCTGCGTGATATTGAGATCACAGGACTTACTGAACACAAACAAGAGAACCTTTTCCACACCATGACAGTTCTGTCCACCAAGCTGGGAGTGGAGCTTGATCCAAGAGACATCGATGATGTGCGGCGTGTCGGCATCCGTGACAACCCCAACTCGACTCAAGAAGAGGCGCTGCGGCGTCCCAGACCCGTAGTCGTGACCCTAGTACGTCGTGCACCCCGTGACCAGCTGCTCCGCGCCGCGCGTATCCGGCGCGACATTACTACGGACAAACTTGATGTACCTGGCAACTCCAGGAAGATCTACATTAACGAACATCTCACAAAAGAAGGCAGGATTTTGTTCAGCAAAGCAAGAACAGCAGGAAAGAAATTAAACTTCAAATATACCTGGACTTCAAATGGTAACATTTTTATGCGCAGAACAGACACGAGTTCCGTCATACGAGTTAGAAACGAGAACATTCTGAATAAACTGCTAGGTGACTCAAGAAACCCGGAAGCCGAACCCTCCTGGTCCTACTCGGGCCACGATACCCCCTCGGCTCCCATGCCCCCCCCGGCCCTCGTAGCCCCCACGTCCCCCGTAGCCTGCACGGCCCCCTCGAACAAATCACAGTACTCCTAACGTTAGTATGAAAGTTATAGCGGTGATGGCTCCAGTCTTATGTACATGCTATAATATTGTAAAAGTTCCCCGAACTTGCTTTCATTTCCTATTTCCTTATTTTTGTATAATAGTTATATTAATAATTTCAGCACCCACTGTTAAAAATAAAAGTACCTATAAAAATAATTTATCTAAGCGATTCTTGAATGTTTTGTCTGCGATTATTATGATATTGCTTATTATTTATAGCCAAAGAGATAGTTTTAGTTTTCATGTACTTACTCGACTCTTTTTATATTTTAGTGGGCTGGATGTTACTTTGAACCCTGCAAAAGTATTAAGTTATGTTCCTATTCACCAGTTTAAAGTGATAAGTTGGTTAAGAAGACTTAATTTTGGCTTATTTATAAGTGTTATTCTATGGCCTAATCTACTGAGTGCAATTAAGATTATATTTATGTTTTATAATATTATTGTTACTGACTCCTTAATATTTGATTGTGAAATAACTTTGTCTATTTTAGGTTTGTATGTTTTCGCGTTAGCTGGTACTAAATATGCTGTTTCTAGACTGATGAATGTCCCAGTAATTTTAACTTCACCTTTTCTCTATTTACTCGCTGTTTTATTTTTGAAAATTTCGTACTTACCTATATACATATATTTGATTGTAAAGAATAAGCCTCTCCGTGCATTCACATACATATTCCTATACATATCCACACATATTCCTGCACGCACTAACGCTTCATCATATTATTTCTGTATAGTTGTACCGGCATTGACTCCTGCCATTGCTTGTCCTTTGTATAAAATCGATTATATACGTTGTAAGAAAGCTGGGGACCATTATGAATAAATTACAACTGCTTGAAAATTTAGACACAACTCTAGATATAAAATGTCATCTTAGCAGCCCAGAGTCCTGTAGAAGCTTGATTAAAAATGAACACAATTTTAAATTAATCACCCATAACATCAGAAGTATCACAAAGAACTTTGACGCATTCATGACGCTGTTGCTTAGGTTAAACATTGATTTCGATGTTATCATACTAACAGAGTGCAGGCTTACGGACATGGCGGTAATCGGTGCTGTACCGGGTTATACCTCCTTTTACACGCACCGCAATATTAACCAAAACGGAGGTGTAGTGGCCTATGTGAGGGACTGTTGGAACGCTACAGTTCGAGAGTCCAACCTTTCTGATGCTTGCGGTTTGATAATTGACATCCCTAACGTATGCTCAATTTTGGGCATTTACCGATCCCCTTATTTAATTATAATAACTCTTTCATCGATTCTCTTGACAAAGTGTTAGTAGAACTTTCACATAAACCATTGGTACTGGCCGGCGATTTAAACATTGATATTTTGTCTTTAGATAAAACCAAGTGTGATCCATCTCAATATTTAAATTTACTAAGCCAATACGGTCACAGACCCGCTATCACTAAGCCCACAAGAAATAATGCTTGCTTAGACCACATTTTTCTCAATGGAAAATTCTCAGCAGAGGGTATAGTATGCATAACTGACATCACCGACCATTACCCAGCAATCGTTGCTCTGTCTAACACTAGAAAACGGGTGAAGCCGAGTACGTACAAAACAGTAATTGACTACGGAAGTATTGTGAAGTCGCTGGAGGACACAGACTGGTCCAAGGTCACAAATAGCACTGACTTGAATGAAGCAGTTAACACCTTCTCAAAAATTATTACTACTGCCTTAATTGAAAATTCTCAGGAAATTCGGGTAAGTAAATCCAAATATGCCCTTAGTCCTTGGGTAACCCCTGGGCTTTTACGGTGCATCCGCCACCGTGACCGACTGCACTCGTTGACGAAGCGCTTTCCCAACGATAGCATACTCCAAATCTCATATATAAGGTATCGAAACTTTTGTAATGAGACGCTAAAAAGTGTTAAAGGCAAATACGAGGCTTGTCAGCTAGAGGAAACCAAAAATAACCCCAAACAATTTTGGAATACTATAAAATCTATTTGCCATTTCAAACGAAACAACAACTCCAATGAATTGATTTCAGCTAGAGCAACTCCTGAAGCCTCAGTAAATTATTGTAATGAGTACTTCTCATCAGTGGGGCAAGTATTAGCCGAAGATATCTTGCAGACCATGGGCACCTCCGAACAAGACCTGGCTCAAAAAGTGAAAGTCAATAAAGGCCCTTGTAACTCGTTGTTCCTCTCACCCACTGACCCGGATGAAGTGAACACTCTTATCCACCAACTTGGTAATAAATGTTCAACTGGGGTAGACGGAATATCCAACCAAATAGTTAAGGTCATTAGACAACAAATAATTAACCCACTCACGCATATCTTTAACCTGAGCTTGTCTGCTGGCATTTTTCCGAATCTGTGGAAGACAGCCTCAATTACACCCATTCATAAGGATGGTGTACCCACCGTGCCTAATAACTACAGACCCATATCTTTACTTACCACCTTTTCTAAGCTCTTGGAGAAAATAGTAAATAATAGGCTAGTCGAATTTCTGGAGTCACATAATCTTCTGTCCAATGATCAGTTCGGCTTCAGACGAAGGAAATCTACAGAGGATGCTGTAAGGAGATTGACAGATCTTGCATCATCTTATCTCGATGAAGGATCTGCGACAATAGCGGTGTTCCTGGACCTGGCCAAGGCATTTGACACCGTTTCAATTCAGCTTCTCGCTAAAAAACTTGAGAATAAGGGAATACGTGGTGTAGCTTTGAACTGGTTCAGGAGTTACCTAACTAGTAGAAGTCAGCTGGTGAAGATTGACGGGTACGTGAGTGACAGTCTCCCTGTTAAATACGGCGTCCCACAAGGTAGCATCTTAGGCCCTACCCTCTTCATTATATACATGGATGACCTTCACGATCTAGATTTACCGGACATAAAATTTATCTGTTACGCTGATGATACAGATTTTAAAGGGAATGACTGGAATTGTGCTTACGCCGCTGCAGAGAGTGGCATGAAAATAGTTTCTCAATGGCTGAAACATAATTTGCTTACACTCAATGCTAGTAAAACACATTACATGTGCCTGCATAAAACTGCTGCAACCAGTCCCAAACCTCTCAATTTACGAATCCATTCCTGCCCACCATCCTCAACAGCTTGTAAATGTGAAGAGGTCTTACAACGCAAAGCTAGCGTTAAATACCTGGGGGTAACGCTAGACGAACATCTCACCTTTCAGTTACACATCAGCAAAGTTGCAAATAAAGTCAGAAAGATTATGGGTATAATGAGAATACTGAGAAATTCTGCAGGTCTAAAAACTCTAAAGACTGTCTACTTCGCGCTGTGTCATTCCAATCTCACCTACTGTATAGGAGTCTGGGGAGGAGCTGCAAAGACTCATATGTTAGTGCTCGAAAGGGCTCAACGAGCGATCTTAAAAGTAATGCTCAAAAAACCTTTTCGGTACCCCACAAATGCACTATACAGCGAGCTCAATGTTCTCCGGGTTCGCCAATTGTTCATCCTAAAAGCTTGTATGTGCGCACATCGGTCGGCGCTAACCAGGGATAACTACAACACAATTGCAAATAGACGAGTGTATAGACTACCCGTGCCCACTGTTAGAACTAGCTTTGCTAAGAGGTTTGCCTGGTATAGTCATTTCGCAACATATAACGCTATCTCTGCTAAATGTGATCTACCCTTTTTAAGTCTAAAGGAGGCGAAGAAGAAAGTGGAGCGCTTACTCGCCTCAAGCGATTACGATGAAACAGAATTATTTGTTGGAAACAGATAGTAATATGAACTTTTACATAAAACACACACTCACATTCACAAATACCTAAACACGTACGCACACACACATGCACACACCAACACACACACACACCTACACACACAGACACACAGCGCACGCACGCACGCACACAGCGCACGCACGCACGCGCACACACACACACACACACATATATATATATATATATACATACACAACTACTCCTGCATAAGTTCCCGTCCAAAGCTTACTGTTTTAGAGCAATTTAATTTCAAAGGTTTCCCAAGTGACAGGTTCGACCTAGTTTGGGAACCCCTGGTAATTCAGCCATCCGATTTATTAATATTGTTAAGTATAATTTTGTAATTAGGAATAAGTCTATTATTAATAAAGATTTTTATTTTTTTTATTTTTAATATGCGTGATCTAATGTGGTGTGATTAATTATGCATCATCCAATCTGTAGATTATTCTAATTTGAATGCTTAGTCTACCCAGTTTTGTAAACGTTGATAGGTTTTCTATAGCACATTTGCAACAAAGTTTTGTAAAAAATCCTGTTGACTTCTTATCAAGCCCGTTAAATTCGAACGAGATTGAATAGGATTTTAATGCGTGGATGCAGTATTTTTTCCGCAGTAGTAAGTAAAAAAAAAATTTTTTTTTAAATGCAGTGCACTATATTTTTCCTTACAAGTAACATGATTAAAATCCTTTTACTTTATTACCGCATTTTTGCAAAGTACTTTCGTAACTTGCTTTTATTGATCGCCGTTAAATTTGAACCGATTTATTGGACTTAAAATTTCGTATATACAGAATATGACCCCGTAGTGGTTACATAGTCTCCAAGCGGGTGAGGGTAGAGAGATATCGCCCATTACAACGCGACTAGGTAAAGTATCTTGGGAGTGCGTTAAGCCATAATGGAAGTGGATTTCTAAGTAGACTTTGAAACATGGAGTGACTAACTTTAAAACTAGGTTTAAATATTAAACACGCGCCGAGATGTGTTGAGGACATTTTATGAGTATTTCAGCGAGCTCCCACCTGGCGACCTGGTTCGATTCCGCGGTAGTATTCCCAATCCAAATTTATGAACATTGAAATTTCTGAATTATAAAAAGTTTTGTTTTGCGGCGTTAAACGTGTTACGCGGCAAATTATAACCAAGCCATTATAGAGAAGGCGGTTTTGAGATCAGACCACAATTATTTGGTATCGATGGCGCTTCTATACATATAGGTAGATCACCTTCAACAAATTTAGGAAATAACAAATCGTAACGAAATGGAATATGAGTGTGAGTACACCATAAAACGCAAGAATTCATATGAGTTACATGTTTAATGATAAATAATTAATAATCTCCATTTATTCATGTACACACGGTTTATCAGTTTTCTTAATAAATTTATTAATAATTTATCAAACATATACGATATATTTTCTAAATTTAAATTAGTAATTGCAGTCTACCGGAATCGGAAAGTTTAACTAAACTAACTAAACTTCACGCTACTTCCCTAGCGGGGAAAGTTTACTCAAACAGATTGACACAACTATTCACGTCACATCATTAATCGATATGGCTGGCATCTTGTCATCGAGTTAGGATATTTTATAAAAGATATTTCTTAAACGTACATTTCAACCGAAAAAATGTTCCGAACCCAGTGACAACAAAGAAATGTCCCCTAAAACACAAACAATCATCCTTATTTTGATGATTCCGAGTCTTCCAATCGCGTGCGCCAAAGACATATCTGCATATTATTTACGTGAGAATACCAGTATTCATATAAAAATAAATCATAGTTTGAAATAATTTTAATTTTCATCAGGATTCAAAATAAAATAAATAAAAAAGACGATTTGACTGCCCTAGCTTTTTTTCCTATCTTTTCATTGAATTGAAAAAAAAAAAATCAAACGGCTGTCATACAGATGCTTCACTACTAACGTCAAATTCAAAGTGTCATGGAACTCTTCTTAGGTGAAATGGACTTTAAGCTATGTGCACGAAGACCGCCTCTAGCGGCCACTCGAAAACAATTGGACTCCCTTTTTATCATTGTTTTGTACCGTGAAATTTTTTAATAAATAAATTTATATTATTTAGGTGTGGCCCTTTAATATAGATAGCATATGACATGAAAGGTACGTGAAAATAATTTATTCCGAGTATTTTTTTCTTTAATTATTACGTATAATATAATAATAATAATTGATTTGTTTATTTTGTAGCATAACCTCAAATTATGACCTCGATGATCTTGTGAACTGTATTTGTATGTATCAAACACTCAATCCAGCTTACTGATGGTGTATTAAAAATGGTGAGATATTGGCCTTTTGTCATATCAAGCATGTGGAAGAATATGTTGATGGAACCGTCAACAATCTCATCACTGCAAGGTGCATTAGGCAACCTCTATCACTGAGACACCGTATAAATTAGAGATAGAGGTAAATTCATAGATCCCAAATCGATAATGCATATTTCAAATTTTACAATTAAATTACAAACAACTTTTTTTTTATAGATAGAAAAGGAAAGGCATGTAATACGAGTGCAATGTAATTGCATCGCCAAGGAGACAGGCGAGTGTAAACATATTGCAGCATTAATTCATCGCATCAACAATGATAGGAACGTTTCGAAAACGAGTGTTGGATATAATATATCTATTGTTTATCATTTAATCAAATAATTTAATGTTGATGTTAATAGATTATATAAAGGATAGAAATAAATAAATATATTATTTAAAATGTTTATTGTGATTTTGTCATTGACGAATAAATAAATAATAATAAATTCTTCAGACTGGCACACCAATTCCCTAGTCCCAAACTAAGCTCATAAGCTTGTGCTATGGATACTAGGGGAACGGATATCCCCCCCGCCGGGGTCCTCGGTTTGTCGTACCGGGGGGGCTTAGTAGGCTGCCATGGCAGGGCTGAAGCGAAGAGGGACCGCGAGGTGAGCCGCGACTGCACGAATGGCATAAGGGCAGTTGCGGCGGTCCGGCTGTAACCACCGCAGCCGGACCAGGGTTGCCGAGGAAGAGGAGGAGCTGAGTGTTGTCGTTGCTCGCCTCCCTATCCTCGGCAACCCGACAGGGGCGCGCTGGGTCGCGTTGCGGCGGGTCGCGGAGGGATTGAGCGTCTCGATGCTCTCCCTCCGTGACGACAGGGCTTTGCCCTCAATTTGGGTCGCCGGGCGGAAGGCGGCCCCCTCTGATGAGACGCCCTCCGCGTGCCCTCTGGCTTAGCAGAGGGCACAGCGCGAGAGTGGGCCCACGACGCCGGTCTCGGGGACGATCGGCGTCTGAATCCTGGGCGGAGTAGTTGAGACATGCTGGCTGGCCTGGCATGTCTTGACGCGCGCGCGTGCTCGGTGCTGTGCATCCGACGACTGATGGCGTGGGCTGCACAGCATCGACCACCGCCGCGCGAGGTGAGCCGCGTAGCGCGGCACGCGCACTACCGGAGGAGCTGTTGTATAGTCCCGACAGTGGGGATACCGGCTCCTCCGGAACTGCGCCGATGGAGGCCACCTTGGGGTTTAGTCGGTTCGAGTCCGACACACCGCCCTCTGGATCCCCGTCCGGAGGGTGACGGCTCGTGGTGGTTCCCCAAGTAAAAAAAAAAAAAAAAAAAAAAAAAAAAAGGGGGAACGGATATACATACTTAAATACGTTTTATAAACATCCAGACACGAGTACAAATATCCATGTTCATCACACGAAATATTTGCCCCTAGCGGGATTTAAACCTGCGACACTCGGTTTCGTGGCCAGGGTCTCTGACCACTCGACCAACGGGCCAGTCAGAATATAATTACATTTATTTATTCTAATTATATTCACTTTTAAACAACAATGCTCACTGACAGATATGAAAAAATGGAGTCCAAAGTTTCCAATAATGCTCACCACGAACGCTCGCATCGATATTCTTTCTAACTCCGCCCCCGTGCACATAGTCTATAGGTACCCTATTGGTTTTTATCCGAGAGCGCCATCTACACACTATTCAGGTAACCAAAACTGATGTTTCCGTAAGGTTGAAAATGTATCAGACGTAAACTAAGACATTTATGGTAAATCAAAAATAAACTATTTATTTGTTCTAGCTAATCTTCCAAGTATCTGGTAACATAAGGTAATTTTATTTTAATGCATTAATTATGAACCCGCGCAGAAAACAAAAATAAATTAATTTCTGCAATGCGAACAAATATCTTTGCGTTACATTCCACAAGGACTAACTCGCGGGGGTAAGCAGACATTTACTAAATAAAATATGGGCTTTATTTTTTTTTATAATTTTGTTATAAACATTATATTTCACATGTAAACGGGTATTCGCTTGTTACGAGGAATCCAACGATACTTAATATATTAAAAACAATCATGACGTTTAGACTATAAAGTAAGTCAATGAATTAGATGCACGAAAAATATAGCAACCTCTAGCTAGCGCAATCAAGTAAACCCGCTTATATCCTGCAGCAAAATGTATGAATTGATCTGGAGTATATACTTTCTGCTGCTACTGCTCACGCAATAAAAAGCGCTACAAACTTTTTTCTCGGCGAAACTTAAAAAGCATAAGCTTTTAGGCTCAACCTAATTTATTGCTAATTTGATTGTATGTGCTAAGTGTGACTCCAAAGTGCACATTTATCTCCAAAACTGTTTGACCGGTAGATTGTAAACGTTTAGAGGTTCATACCCGATGGTGCTTGAAAAGATGTTACAGATTTAACACGACAGGTGGCGCTGTCACGGAGAATCGCCCTATTTGATAAATTCCCATTTATCTCAAGGGCCTACAAACAGTTTTCTGTAAAGAGTTTTGGATTTATTGGCGATGTTTTTTTATATAGGGCGGCATTATTGTTTGCAGAAGGGCACTACGGAGATAAATGTTTTCTATTTAAATATAAAACAATTTAATCCTATTAAAATACGGTTTTTGAGAGGGAGTTGGGTTTACCCTGCAATTTGAAATTAAAATTTGGTGCTTAATTAGAATTTAATGTATTGTTTACACCCACATATTCAATGTCACGCCCTTTACTCATGTCGGCAAATATAATATGCTGCTATTTGTTACGATCCTGACGTAACGTTACGATACATAAGAATGTAAATACATTCTTATGTATACTCATTACTTTTACTCTTGTCATTAACGTCAGTGGAGAGTAAGTTTTCTTTGAACTTTTATTATTATTTGTTCTATTATGTGTTTATGCTTACTTATAAGTTTATACTAAAACAATAGTTATATGTGCAAACAAATAAATGATTTGACAAAAAACTGGAACAACAAAATTAAATATTATACAAAGCCTTCGGCGTGATATTTGTAGTCAATAAGGGCTAAGTAAAATAAGAAATAAGCAGAAGCTAATTTAATCCAGTGTGCAGGTTATTTGCGATGTTTTACCTTACTGCAAAACAAGCAGTATAATAAATGCGTACTATTGAGGTTCAGGTGCAGGATTCGAACCGGTACCGTTCGCATGTGGGTCGCGTGTCCTTACTATGAAGCTACCACCGCTTTCACTTGGACTCATATTCCGTACCGTATGTTTCTGCATATTTATTACAATGGTAAAGCGAAGTGGTACCATTCGTTTTTAATGAATTAAAAGAGATGCTAACCGCCTGCCTTCTACCGGCTATAGTAACGTATTGTGGGACCAATAGTATTGAAGTTGGATAGTCGATATGCCATATATATTACTTACTCAACGAGAGAAATATCGATAGAAACAATAGTGATGATAATATTCGGCGCACTGGCACCGGATGACATCATAAGTAGTTAGTAAACGTTCCGTTTAATATTAGCGCACATACGTCTTGCCACTTTACACGTCACGCCATTCATTTTAAAAACAATGTGTCCATTACAAAGAACTTTGACCCATGTGACTGCAATACGAAACGTCTTGTGTGCATCTGGATTGAGGGCCCAAATTTTAAATCTTTGCAAAACAAAATAAGATTTACATGGAATTTAGTTAAAATTTGGTAAAACTTAGGGTAATATGCCATACATTTCTTAAACGCGAAATAAAGCTGTTATGATGAAATAGCTAGGGCTCTCAATCCTGATGCCTGCATCAATGACATAACCTGAATCTCAGAAAGTACTGCCTCTGGGCTGATAATTTTTATTTAAGGTTTTAGTTAAGAAATTCTTACAATTCTTAAGAAATTCTCAAATATGTAGAATACGCTATTACCGAGTTATTGCTGTTTAACAAGGTCCCTCAGTTCAAAAATGTTTGTACTGAGGAATCAACAGAACATGGATTTGTCTGAAGAAATACTTAAATACGACTATAATATATTTTACTTAAGCACGTCTGTAAATTAGTAAAAAAGAAATAATGACGAAAAAGTTAATAGATAAAATGTAAATGGAATTTGAATTTTCCTAAAACGTCAGAACTGAGGGCCCAATATTTTCTGCAGTATTGGCTAGGATAAGCCTTCTACGCTACCGCACATTATTGTAAGTATTTTAACCAATTTTTAATTGAAATCTAACAAAGCGTCTAGTCTTCTAAATCTCATACTTAAAGAGAAAATTGATTTAAAAAAAATATATGAGACAAATTCTGTAGGGTGACCATAATTTTCTATGTAAGTACAAAAAAAGTGTTCGACGTGTTCTTGTAATATTTCGTAAAGCGCAGATAGAGACTTATATAATTATATACGACTAGCAGTGCTGTGCCCGCACCTACGTATCGTGAAAAAGTAACATAAAACGTATCGATAATCAATGAAATATTAAACGTAGGTAATTGAATTAACACATTATTGATAATTAATATATTTATAAATATTAGCTCCAATAAACTCTATATAGCTAAAATAAAACAAAGTATTTATGGACTGTATCATCAGAGAATAAATGATATAGGTAATAAAGAAAAATAAATGATGTTAATTTAATTAGTTAAAAGAAAATAGAGTTAAATATAAGAAACTTTCCTATTTCACACACCTAATCGAATCGTAACTTATAGTAGTCTGTTTTTTATGATAAAACAAAATTCATATACAAATTCAATGGCCTGATAAACAACACAAATATTACTAAAGAACTAAAATCATAATAATACGAAAAAAGGCGATGATAGCCCTACCAAAAACGTTATTCTTCAAAATTAGAATCAGCCAAAATATATGAAAGAGTGTGTATATAAATTGATTGTTATCTACTTTTCTCAAATCTAAGCATTAAATCGTCATAACAGATTATGTGGCTGTCCACAACACCATGTCCCTTGTAATGACCAAGACCAACCGCGGCGACAAATTCAGTAAAACCTAATAAATTTAAATATTTTCCTTTTACATTTATTGTTTCGGGTGTGTCTTTTAAATTAACTTTATCTGTTCCGTTTAAATCAAATGAGATTAAATTAGAAAGTTCGTAATTTGAATTCGCCTGACCTTTACATGACACACAGGTGCTAATTTCATCACCAATACAAATTGTATATTATATATACTGATTAGTCTAAAAAAAGTAACAAAATCATATCTACCCTACATAATTTTTCTCATATATAATTTTAAATCAATTTTCTCTTAAAGTATGAGATTTAGAAGACTAGACGCTTTGTTAGATTTCAATTAAAAATTGGTTAAAATACTTACCATAATGTGCGGTAGCGTAGAAGGCTTATCCTAGCCAATACTGCAGAAAATATTGGGCCCTCAGTTCTGACGTTTTAGGAAAATTCAAATTCCATTTACATTTTAACTATTAACTTTTTCGTCATTATTTCTTTTTTACTAATTTACAGACGTGCTTAAGTAAAATAAATTATAGTCGTATTTAAGTATTTAATAGGTAAGTTTCTTATATTTAACTCTATTTTCTTTTAACTAATTAAATTAACATCATTTATTTTTCTTTATTACCTATATCATTTATTCTCTGATGATACAGTCCATAAATACGATGACTTACTGGTCGATTACTTTGTTTTATTTTAGCTATATAGAGTTTATTGCAGCTAATATTTATAAATATATTAATTATCAATAATGTGTTAATTCAATTACCTACGTTTAATATTTCATTGATTATCGATACGTTTTATGTTACTTTTTCACGATACGTAGGTGCGGGCACAGCACTGCTAGTCGTATATAATTATATAAGTCTCTATCTGCGCTTTACGAAATATTACAAGAACACGTCGAACACTTTTTTTGTACTTACATAGAAAATTATGGTCACCCTACAGAATTTGTCTCATATATATTTTTTAAATCAATTTTCTCTTAAAGTATGAGATTTAGAAGACTAGACGCTTTGTTAGATTTCAATTAAAAATTGGTTAAAATACTTACAATAATGTGCGGTAGCGTAGAAGGCTTATCCTAGTCAATACTGCAGAAAATATTGGGCCCTCAGTTCTGACGTTTTAGGAAAATTCAAATTCCATTTACATTTTAACTATTAACTTTTTCGTCATTATTTCTTTTTTACTAATTTACAGACGTGCTTAAGTAAAATATATTATAGTCGTATTTAAGTATTTCTTTAGAAAAATCCATGTTCTGTTGATTCCTCAGTACAAACATTTATGAACTGAGGGCCCTTGTTAAACCGCAATAACTCTGTAATAGCGTATTCTACATAATTGAGAATTTCTTAAGAATTGTAAGAATTTCTTAACTAAAACCTTAAATAAAAATTATCAGCCCAGAGGCAGTACTTTCTGAGATTCAGGCTATGTCATTGATGCAGGCATCAGGATTGAGAGCCCTAGCTATTTCATCATAACAGCTTTATTTCGCGTTTAAGAAATGTATGGCATATTACCCTAAGTTTTACCAAATTTTAACTAAATTCCATGTAAATCTTATTTTGTTTTGCAAAGATTTAAAATTTGGGCCCTCAATCCAGATGCACACAAACGTCTTGCCGCAAAAATCGAGCTATAATCAAAAAAAAAATTTTTCTGTCGTTTCGCAAAGGTATTGTTTTGGCCAATATTTTTGAGGATATACTCTGTGAGTAATGATTTTTCTTAAAACCTGAGGTTGCCTGATTGCCATAATAATACTTTGTTTGAATTACACACATCATGCCGAAAATCGTAAGTATTTCATAACATGAATGTCTTTCATTGGTCTTTCATTATTGTATAACTGGCTCGATGGCGCATTTGGTAATGACCCTACCCTATGAGCCAAGAGTTGTGTGTTCGATCCCCACCCAGGACAAACATTCGTGTACATGAATACTTGTGTTTGTTCTGTGTCTGGGTATTAATATCTAATATCTATTATATATATATTTGTAATATGTACCACTGTTGAATCTGATATCCGTAACACAAGTGCTTAAGCTACTTAGCACGGAGTCAGATCAATGAATGTGATGTTGTGGGATATTTATTTACGTACATATTTATTATAATTTTCTTTGATGACACCTACATAATTTTGTTAACAGCCGAATCTCCTTGCATTCGGTAAACATTGTCAGAATTGTGTAAAACGGATGCAGTGAAGGGCTTTTGTAAAGATGGTGCGAAGTGAATATTTTTTTTTGTTTTGTCGTGGTGCGTGAATGCAGAAAATCTTACAATCCACACCATATGAAGAAAACATAGAGCAAAATTCACTTCGCACCATGGTGTTTTAGTAGGTATGTAGGTAGAAAGGTAGGTTGTGTTTTTAAGTGAATTTTGTTCTTTTTATGATGTGGATTGTATGACTATCTGCATTCAAATAAAACAAGTACTTAACTACTTTCAGTGGTGGGATGCAATTTTTTTTATGGCAAAATATTTACAAGAGACTGCAAGCAAATGCAATTGTGCAGATAAATAATACTAAAATGACCACACGAATATCCTGTGTTAAGGTGATATGGACACATACATAATCAGACACAAATAACACCCAGACCCAGAACAGACAAATAACTTGATCATTAAAATACCTTCCTTGCCGGCAATTTAACTTGGCACCCCTGCGTCAAAGTACCAATAACTTAATAGTGTGGTTTATTTTTGTGTAAATATTATATTACACACTACACTGTGTATTTGAATCAGTCCATGATTATTATTAATTGCATAATATATTCTTGCAGGTAATTTCGATTATTGTGAATGCTGTGGCCTGAAAACATGTAGGCAGTTAAGAATAACTACTTACTACTACTAAATACTTACCTACCTACCAAAATAAAGAAAAAGCATGGTGCTTTAAACAGAGAGGTTTACAGAGAATAAACCTTTACACCAGGTTAATTAAATTGCCTTATTTGCCTTTAATATTAATTGGGAACCGATAACTACAGAAATATCTATCTACATTTTGTACCCTAACGAGGCCGGGTTTTCATTTAGTTTTTTTTTAATATAACTGACAGACTAAATAGATTTTTTAAGTCTGCTCCCCTATTCATACAATATTTTTGCTAAATTTAAATTAGTAAGTACATAATAAATTTAAAAAGAAAATTGATAAATCGTGTTAAGAATAATTAATGTAGATTTCTTACAATGTTAGCGTATAAAGTTAAATATGTTTGAAACCAAATATTTTGATTTGTAGAAAGTACGATGCATGAAAAGGAGTATTGACACCTGTCAAAGGAATCATCTTACGTGATATTTAACAGGTTCACAGTCCAAGCTTCACATAGAAAACGACCCCCCACGTCCAATTTTTTTTTTTAATAAAAGCGTTAATTTAGGGGTTTAGGTAAATATATATATATGGTAAATTATATATATGGTATTATACATAACGAAAATGTAGTTTTTTTAAAACATACCACATATGGTCTGTGGACTCGTTATAACAAAAGCTATTTAAAAACTCCTCCTAAGTCCACGGACTATATACGGTCTGTGCGTTATTTTGTCTATACCAATTCCGAAATAACAGTAATAAATCATATTTTTGACGTTTGACGTTACATAATTATAGCGGAAAACAAATGACTACTGGGTGCTATGATAAACATCGTCAAAAAGGGTAAACTGCAGCTGCCGCCACCAATAAGGCCAAAAGAGTTTCACAAATATGTAATATTTATCTATACAAAACCATACTGTCCAGTGGTGTAGCTATCCAGGGGCAAAGCGGGGCAGTGCCCCGGGGCCCTAAGCTTGGGGGGGGCTAGTGCCCTCCCTGGAATAGGGGGGGCTTGGACCCAAAGCTGCGTATGCCCATGGGCCCTAGTTTCTTTTTGCCGCAGGGCCCTTTGTCACCTAGCTACGCCACTGATACTGTCTACAGTGTTTTACAGAAGCTCATAGCAACATGTAAAGTTGTATATATAAAAAAATTCAAGTAGGTACTTTTTTCAAATATATATTTTTTTCAATAAATAGCTTTCTTTCTCATATTCCGTATGTTTCTTTTTTCTACCATCCCATGATAAGTTAGTAAAAAATAGGTAAAATAGCAGTAAAATGTAGTAAAGTATTTAAACAGTCTAAAATAAAAAAAAATATCAGAAAATAACATTTTCTCAGAAAATTATACCACTTTTCTCCATGTCCCAGCACTTTTTGTGTTCTATAGGATATGTCCTGTCAAGTCCATGTCAAATAAACGCCGTTTCATCTACGTCCACAGCTCTAAAAATCCATAAAATTGTATCGACGAACAGACCACATATGGTCTGTCGACTGATAGTACTCTCCGTCCACAGACAGCATGTGGTCTGTGGACTGTGAACCTGTTAAATACGTGAAACAGACTATAGTTTCCTCCAAGAATATTGTTTCATTGGTCTACTCATTAAGCAACCCAGTTGCATATTTTTGCACTCTCACAACTAAAATGAAACATAATTTAGATAGAAACTCCTTCATTAAAAATGTGACGAGAAGCCCATTAAAATATAAAGCGGACCTACATTTTTGTGACCAAGAGCGAAGTCAAGGCTGAAATAAATTAAAGATGCTATCTAAGCGAGCTCGGTAGACCCTCGTTTCCTTTGCATCATCGTGTAGATAACCCTTATTAGCATATATTTTTAACTTTCAACATTATTTGCTGTCATCCACTTGATTAAAATGAACATTTGAATCAAGCTATACTTTAATTGTTATATAAGTTAAGATTACGAGGATTTTTGATTTGTGAAAAACAAATAAAAAACCTAATTGAATTGTTAAGGGTTTATGTTGTTTCAAATCACATACTTAAACCTATGTTCAAATAATTAATATAAGTACTTACGTATTTAACCACTAACGGATACGATGAGGATAAACAGCGTGTGAAAACATGAATCTTTCAAATTAACTGATATTATTTAGTTAGATGTTGAACGATGATCCAATTTGTCTATGTAGTTACGATGGTCAGATGTCAATTACTTCTACGGTTGCCATCCGTACATTATTAAAAAGGATTGTACGTTAATTAGGGTAATTATTGTACTCTATTCTTTATAACAAAAATAAAGTACGCGCAAATATTTTATTTTATATGATCGGATTTCCTTGGGATTAATTTTACGTATAATATATAAGCACAAAATATTGTGTAGTGATATTGTGTAGTGATATTGTATGTACTATATACTTTTTCCTACCTTTAATAATATCAATCATATACTTTTTTTGCACAGAAAAGTGGCAACTCTAATAACTACAATGTATCCTTGACCTAGACAAGATCGAAAAAGAGTTATATTTTGAAATTACTTTGACCCAGATAAAATATGAATGTTTCCATTGTATATGTATACCTATAGTATATTTTTTCCATTTACGAGTACACAAGTCTAATAAATTAGTTGCCACGAATGTGTAAATTTGTTTATTAATTATTCAACATAAGTTTGTTATCAGAAAAGCTTAATCAATGAATGAGATACATACATATATAACTTCACGCCCATAAGCCCCGAAGGGGTGTGAAAAAGTAGTGACAAATGGCTAGCTCGTCGCCTACACAATCACATACCCAAAACCCCACATACCATTGGCCGCCTCTTACGAAATGCTAGGCAAGGAACACAGTTAGCACATTCATTTTAAGTTCCAGACCAACATGGGACAATAGATATAAACATGAATGAGTTACTGTAATTATTTGGTTTACTACGTTCTCTTGAGCATATTTTAATAATATATTTTCTAGAGAAGAAAAGATTAGTTTCTTGTGTACAAAAAGTATTTCTATCCGTAATTTATACAATATTGATCAATATATTTTACAAGTATTACAGACATCTTGTCTAACAAAATCAAATAACAAGAATATTGTTCATTGGTTTTTTGATTTTCAAATAGGTTTAATACAAGTATGTTTTTTTATTAAAGTAATAAGGATTCCAGCCACATAGAGCATTGAATATTTTCTAGTTAAACATCATATTCAGCAAAATAATATACAAATACATAGGTAGTAAAATATTATAACCGACTAGACCGACTAAAAAAACCTAAAAAAACCTAACCGACTAGAAAAAATACCACTTAATACTATTAGAAGCCAGTATGTATTACTGATCCGATCTGTATTCTTTACCCGAATAAGCAATAGTATCTAAGTACGTGGAATATCCTGCATCGTTTTCGTTGATAATGTATTACAAACATTCTAAATATAGAAGCTGCCTGGTCAAGGGTTTAAATAAATAAATAAATAATAAATTTGATTGGTTTGATCTCATGAAAATATTATCGAAGCTATAAAAAGCTGTACGCACCAACGATTCAAATAATAACAGAGAAAATATCCCCTTGCGCAGAAAATCATTCGAAGCTCCGTGCCATTTTCCTTTTCACATTTATTACATAAAATGAATAAAATGCATTTGAAATTTCATAGCAGCTTGTTATTCAATTGCTGGTAGAAATTATTTAGTTATTTTTTAAGTAAACCGATTACATAGTTGGTATTTGTCTTTGCAGTTTTCAGTGGAATTTTCATTGTGGGCGATAATAATATCAAAATTACACCTTTATCTTCATAAGTGTTATAAAATCTTGCAAATATTTATGTTTGCACGACGAAAACTTTTCGCAAGTAGGCTAAAGTTGACATTTTTTTTTTTAATAAAGTCGGTTCAGTATTTTAGATGTGAAAGAGTATCAAACTCACTCAAATTTATATTCGCAGTCATAGTATTACTAAGTATTTATTTGCTAATCGGCATTTTTTGAGAAAAACGAAAAATAGTTTAAAATCAACGTAATCGAATCACAAGTTTGCAGCCATCTTGTTTCGCATTAATTGTTTGAAGTAACCTTCTAATCCTAACAAGTGTGTACTCGGATAACCAACAATTATACTTTACCTTGAACGGAAACAATGACTATCCAAACAGTATAATACTCATAGATCAACGGAAAGTGACAGTTTTCCCTTCCGACCTCGAGTGCACCCCCACCCCATACTGCCCAGGTGGGCAGGGTGGGGTAAGCTGATCAGCTAGGGCGTTGCCCTGTGAACTACGACGCAAAGTACGTTAACCGCTACGTATAGCGTTGTGCTAAAATTTCAACTATGTTGCTTTAGCTTTTCTAGTGGATCTTTGTAGATAAAAGGAAATAAGTAGAAATTGTAACATGTAATTTAATATGTACTCCGTTAAATTTGATAAGCAAATTTTTCTTTAAAGCAGCTTACAATTAGACATCCCAGTTACAGTGAATGTTTCCATGTTGATCTCGAATTTAAAAGTATGCAACTGCGTTCCTTGTCTAGCTAGCTACCTTGGCGCAGAAAGTGGTGTCTAATGGTGTATTGTATGTCAGAAATGTGGTTGTGCTTATGACCACTTGTCACCTTTCACAATATATTTTTTTAAACCAACTAAAATTTATTTTTGACTAAGAGTAAAAGAGCTTGTTGGTCATTGTTCTTTACCTACCCCTTGAAGGTAAGTACCTATTTGACTATTAGCATTGATATTGTATGATTCCTCTGAATCCGTATACGCTTAGGAACGTACAACTCCATTATAGTGTCTTAATAGGGGCGCGGACTAAAAATATCTATTTAGCCCGTCAGTTAGATTATTAAAAAATATTAAACACGTATTTTTTGTCAAACATACTGGCGAAGATACAGCGGATTCATGTTGGGCATGACGTCACACGTAAGTAAATTTTTTACTTACAAGTCACGTCGCAAGCTGCCACTCAAAAACTTTGATGCTCTTTAGCTTTGTAATTTTTTATTATATTAATAAAGCAAAAAATATGTGTATTGTATTTTTGTATAATCTAACTGACAGACTAAATAGAATGTTGGTTTTTTGACCCAGTCTTATCCAACACCCCTTCAGGAATTACGGGCGTGATGTTATGTTATGTTATGTTATTATCCCCTATTATAGACTAAGTAGATCGGCTTAGTAAATCCATATCGATGTGAAAGTTGTGTTAATTGTTAAGTTAATTCCTGGCTCGTGATTTACTTTGATACAAGTATCTATTACTCCATTACAGATATCCATTACTTACATAACACTTTATATATCCTACTTTTAGAGCCTAATAAGTAGGACATGTAAAAATTTAAATTGTAGTTGAGATGTGACATCTACTTTGAATTATAAGAAGTATTCCATCATATCCATTAATAAATATTGTGTAACGTATTTTAAATTTGATGTTGTGGTATTTTAGTGTACTAGATCATCATCACTCCCATTCTCTTTAAATCTAGAAACAAGGATACGTCACCTTTTTCTCCATCATACGCTTTATCATAATTTTTCAACCTGTATAATAAGTAAAAAAATATATAAAGTATAATTTGCCTATATATTTTATAAACAAAGAATTCAAGCATAAGTGTAACAACCGTGTATAAACGAATTACGAAACGATGAATCCAATTAAATTTATTTCCGTTGTTCATTTGTGGTATTGAAAATATTAACCGTTTCAATCATATTACTGTTCGATAATCATATAACTTTGATAAATTGGGTTGCCTGCATTTTACTTGAATTAATTATCGTATTCTGACGGGACTTGCAATGGTAAACAGTGCAATATTTACAGTACCATTATGGTCCTGTAAATATTGTAGTAGCTGTAAATAAACAAGGACAGGTTTGACACTATGCCCCATAAATATAAGATTATCACGTGCATGTAGTATTTCTTATTCTTTCTATTCTGAAAAACATTTTGCTGTCAAAATACAATCCGAAAGACGCTTTAAATCTTTCGTGGCAAGTGTATCAGAAAAATAGTAATCTTCAGAAAAATTGGAAAATCCTTTATGTAGACACTATTAAGTATCTTTAGATAATAGTTAACATGTATATATAAATCAGTAAGAAAGCGTATTGATTTGTCTTAGTGAAATGAAATGTTTACAAAAAAATGTATATACTTAGTATATGTGTGTATATGTGCTTGAAACGTTTGTATAGTTTATTTCCTTTCCTAACTTTCAATTACTGTCTACATGTTTGAATGTTCGTTTACGTTTTTGTTAAAAGCCCGAAATCTACTGATCTGATTTTCCCTAAACTTTAAAAAGATTTACCGAAACCGCCTACATATCGCGTATCGATAACGAAAGCCACCTATATCAGATAACTAAAAAAGCAACACCAACGACAACGCGGGGTAAACAAGTTACAAAACAAAAATGCGACGCAACAAATCACGTGGTCGGCACTACGATGTTACTAAAATGTCAATTACAAATCAGGTGTTCACCGCGTGCGCGTAGGGCGATAACGTACGATGCGATCGCAATATTGTAACAGACTACTCACAACCTACCACCCACCACCCCAGGCCACCGTAAACGCAGGCTGTTAGAACTCACATTCGCGGAAAACTAGAGCCCAATCTCATTTCAAGCCTAGACTACATCCGTGCAACGTGCACTTTCGCTTGAATGTAAACTTCAGAACTGGTCACGTGGTACGATCGATGTCACGTGGTGCGCAGACATCCACGTGCTTATTAAATGATGAACTACGAATCGCGCCCATGCCCGGACAGCATAAATACGACAAAAGTTACAAACTTGACAGGAACTTGGTAAAAAGTTTTCATCAAACCTAAAGTTATGTTTGGTGTGTGTTATCACAGTTGTAAGTGTAGTAAAGTGAATTTATCGCGCGATTCTGAATTCTAACGTGGCTAGTGGTCGCGACGACCCGTCTTAGGGGGTCGTCTGCGTCCTCAGACGCCCTCTTTGAAACTGAATAAGGTGGCTTATGTTTTTGCTATGGCAAAATAACGTTAGGTCGGCCATGTTGTGTGGCATGTGCGGTGCCGCACAGGCGCGAGGGTTGTTTTTGCGAGCGCGATCGATATCGGTCATCGACCCTGCCGCAGGGTAATGCCCGAACGCTGATCTGTCAAACGTTCGGGTCTACGCAAGAACTGTCAGTTCACTGCCACGGAAACTCCCGATCGAACTCAGTTGACGTCACACTGAACTCCAGAGCATTTCCCGAAGCAGCTCTGTCACGTTCAGAAAAAAAACGTATAAGTAAATCATGACAGTTACTGTAATAATATAAAAATGGCAAGTATCTACTGACATTCAATAAAATATTTCCACGGCACTCCAATTCGAAACGTTCCAAAGGTAGGGGCCGAGTCGGTATTAACTCGAGAATGCGTCCGTTTATATTAACACAAGTATGAGCATGACACTTGTGAGAGGATCACAAAGCGCTATTGTGATATGTTCGCTCATTCACACGGAGCGTAGCCGTCTCGATAAAACGGAAAATTATTTCTCAAACGACGACGGCCGGCGCACCGACCGCCCCACGAAAATAAGCATCCATTTAGAAGCGTTTAACGGCGGGCCTTTACCGTTCACTGCAGAATTATTAAATGGGTTTATAACCTTTATAAGGCCAATTTCTTTCTATTGAAACGCCTGTTCCAAATATAAACATATATTTTTATTAAAACTTTAATATTAGTGGCTTGGAAAATAATCTTCTTTTTATCAGAAAACACGGCTCAGATTCTTTCCTCGCTATTTCCGGAATTAAGGCACTATTAGGGTTTCTAGTTAAATCTCACAAATCGAATCATATCTTGATTATTACATTTATCAAAGCAGCAACATTAACAGCGTGACTTGAACTTTTAAAAAATAAACTGAAAATTCAAATATTTTCTCAAACGCTATTTTATAAATTATCGGAAACAATTGCGATACTTGATGGGGCCGTTCTAATTGGATAACCCTTTTAATTCTGAATACATTGACAAGAGGTTTGAATAGGGGAACGACTCGTAGTAATAATTTGTTCGTAATGCTTGGTAAGTACCGCTCCGTAGCGGGGCTACGGCGACGCCGCGAATGGTTTTGAAGAAAGCCTAGAAGGTGTAATGCCCTCTTATCTGGTAGTTGATAAAGAGAGTGATTGATTCTATCGAAAAGCGAGATTTCATCGTAACAAGTTCGTACACGTGTCTCTTAAATGTTCCTAAGTTTAAGCTAAGTTTTATTTATGTTATGGTATTATTTTTAATTTGTAATCTAATTCACAGCATATAGGTTTTCAGATATTTTAGATAATTATTAACAATACTAGCTAGTCTGACCCGCTGAATAAACGACCGAAAACATTGCGTATGTATTAGGTTACTTAAGGACATGCTGCCACTGACACGTTTCAAGATCGCAAATAGTCCAAGATCCCGGGGCCGCTAGACGTCAATTATTTTCTAATGGATGAAATGTGTGGTAAAGGGTAGTATTAATAACCTAATACAAATGTACGGGTACTAGCTAGTTTGGGTAGTGGGCTATTTTTCAGGTATCAGATGCGAAAGTTAGAATAAGATATTTCTTACTAAACTTAAATAATGATTGCAGATTATCTTGTATGTTTTGTCTTGTATTTAACATTGCGAGACACTTTCCGTCAGTATATAACTACTTACATTAGATGCTTCAAAGCGTCCGAAAAAGTAACGGAAATTTTCTTACAATTTCATTTAAGTACAAAGATTTTTTTTCTGTTAATGTCGATGATAACTAAAATTAAGGACAAACTACTTATAAAAATCTATTTCGATGAGTAAAATTTTAATTTAAAGCTATTTCACGTGACTTTTCGAGCTGATACTCCCAGATTTTTTTTTATTTTGTCTTGGGGTTGTTAGGTCCATGCCATTAGTCGGCCCGTTTGGAAACATTCCAGATATTTAAATTACATTTTATACATAAAATTCGGGATATTATTGAATTTTCTTTATTTTTGTTCGAGAGCTTTAAAGTGTCTGGTAGAATTTACTATTAACGGAAAGTGTTTGCCTATGTTGAATATTAATGTATAATAGTATTCTACACAATATACATAAAAATCAGCATTCAGAATTTAACGTAAGTGAGAAATATCTTTTCCCAACTTTCGCACCGGATTCCTGCAAATTGTCCCACTACCCAAACTAGCTAGTAGCCGTACATTTATAGTAGGTATAAGTACTACCCTTTACTATACCTTACAATCATCAGAAAATAAGTGACGTCTGGCGGCCCTGGGATCTCATTCTAAAATTCGTACGATGTGAGCGTCTGAGGCGAACTGCCGACAACTTGTCAAGGTTGTCTCCTTGTCACGAACACAGTTTACGTAACTTAGTAAGTAACTTATTAAAACTACTATACCAAACTCTTAAAAGAAATAAACGAAAGATAAAATCAAATCTTTTTTTAACACAAACTGTAACTGGCAACTATACCAAACGACGACCGAAAGGAAAAATATTTTAAAATAGAATGCAGGAGGAAATATTAATTCTCGAAAGTCTATTTCGAACTGTACCGGAATATCGCCTTGGGTCGACGTTTGACTCCGATGCGGGTGAATCACGCGGCGCGCCTACCTCCCCATCCCTCGAACCGCAGCGCCCGCCACCCCCAGAAAATATTTCATTGAAAATTCGAGCTACAAACACGTAATAGTGAACTCGGGCGCCATGACCTGTGCATGGATATTTGCAGCAGCTAGCAAAACGGCTAAAAATACATCGGCCAGCGCCCAATGGTATTATCGGAATGTGAAAGCGCCAATGGATTCTCTGAAGTCTTTGGGTTACCGGTAAGCGTATTTTGACTTACATTTTCTGTTAAGGGTTGAATAACGAGTTAGTAGGGTTGTCAAAAAGTTTATTTGACTTGTTGATTTTTTTTCGGTGTTCATATTGGGCTTGGTATTAATAAAAACGATGTTTCACGTTTGTCAATTAATTGTTGATTTTTAAGGATATGATCAATGACTGTTATAATAATAAATAAATAATAATAAAATCGCCAGACTGACAGACCAATTCCCTAGTTCCAAACTAAGCCTATGCTTGTGCTATGGATACTACGTGAACGGATAGACATACTTAAATACGTTTATAAACATCCATGACTCGAGTAAAAAATTCCATGTTCATCACACGAAACATTTGCCCCTAGCGGGATTCGAACCCGCGACCCTTGGTTTCGTGGCCAGGGTCTCTAACCACTCGACCAACGAGCCAGTCTAAATGTTCGTAATAATAATATTGTCTTTAAAATATACCCCACATGGGTATAGTTAACATTTTTTACATGTTTTATGTCTAAAGTCCGACAAATATACGTTCTGTAACTTTTAAATACTAGAAATAACAGTTAAATGAGTAAGGTTAGTTCATTTTAGCTCGTATTTTAGGCCTACTCTAGGCTTTTGTATAAATTTAAGAAGATCAGCTTATTTCACATTTCAAAGCTTTGTACCTTAACGCTTGCATTTTTTAAAGCTACAAACTTCAAAGCGTAAAAACATACCTAGAAACATTATTACCATGACAATTATTTCCTAATAGTTGTCATGGCTATAATCTTTCTAGTTATGTTACATCACTATAATTTCAATATGTAGGTATTTCAAAAGGTATAATATAAGATCCCTTTAACCTATTGAAAAAGCCTCAAAGTTATATTATATATACAGGGCGTTTCTTTAAAGATATCAGGCCAATGCGAGCTGATAGCAGGGTACCATACCTATCTATTTGACCCCCATGTACATTCTACGATTTTTTGTAGTTTTGAGTTGTAATTTCTTTTCGTTATTTTTGATGATTATGTGGCTTTAAATAATTATAACTTTATTTCGGTTCGACCTTTTTTGGATATTTTTTCTTTATTACAATGCATATTGAAATAATTAAATATGACAAGATACTAGGGAATTATAAAATATGAAAATTACACGATTTCCGATACACAACTTTCAACGATCAATTTTAGCAAATAATGCCTCATTTAGTACATATTATTTATAGTACCTGTATAGCCAGGTTATTCTAAAGTACACATACAAATGGTTTGCCTTTGACGAGACCAGATAGAGTCCTTGCAAAATATATGAAGAGAACAAAATAATAAAACTTTTGTTTTTTTACACTGGTGTGCAAAATTTATTCATATATACATAGATATAAATTGTATCTATCCTTATTAGATTTTTTTTCGCTCTTCTGTGGGAGGATGATCTCCCTGAGTGACACTGGTAATAAAACCCGGGGGTTTACACTGGCAATACATTACAATTAAAATACAATCTCTGCAGAAAAGTAGCGTAACAACCAACTATTGGCAAATAAACAAACGAATCCACTTTCAAATTAATAGTAGCATTAATAACTGTCCCAGAATAAGATATTCATGCGTAACGATTTTTTAAATTCCAGGAAAAATGGCAAAAATGTCGTTAAGTTGGTATTTTTAAATATACGTAACTAATACAAATAAAAGCAATAAAAAACATGTAATTCAAAAAGAGGATTCATACTGGGAAAATGGCAGCAATAATACAAAATAAGTCGATCCGTAAAGAATCAGCAAGAGATAACTCTGTAAGTCGTCAATGGCGCTATTAAAAGGAATGAGCAAACACAATATTCTCAGTTATGAAAGCGGAAACGATTCAGAAACCGGCAGACTAAACATAGCGAACAAAATGAAGAGGAGGGTCATCTCAAAAGATTTTTTTACGATTATGTTAGGAATTTGTTGGGATTAATAAATATATTAATAATAAGACATTTTAATCTGAGTAAAAATAAAGACAGCTCTTGACAAACTCTTTAAAAAATATAGCCTTTTATAATGAAGGCAATGAATACCGCTCTAACTTTCTAAATGAACATGTCGTAAACAAAGTAACTCCAATTATAAAACACTCAAAACAAAAAAATATTTTAGGGATAGATAAAAAAATGCCTGAGAAGTTAACTCATCCAATATTTCTAGTGAACTTTAACTTACTAACTAGCGCTTAATTATTGTATCTGCGAGGTGGAACTTTTGTATGACGAGTAATACATAGTAAATACCTACTTACACATGTTTAACAATATTCAAATGTAGTTGGTTTTCAATAATATAAAATGTTTACAATAGAAGCCATTGGCACTTCTTGCGGGGTCACTGAAAGGATAAGGAGTGAAAAACTGGAAGATGAAAGGAGTGTGTGTCTTGAAAGAGAGTATGGTGCAAAAGAAGCTTGTTAAAGCATCAGCATCCAAAGAGACGCAGGACAATGAAAGGTGACGCATGTTGGGATGAGGAGGTTAAAGCCTCCATAGAAAGAAATAAGAAGGCCTGGCTTGACTGTCTCATCTCTGCAAATGGATAAAAGTATGATTAAGATGAGGAAAGAAATATACCGTTATTGCAAGAGTGAAACTAAAGCTTTAGTGAAAGAGATGCGTAAAAGATTATCTACGAGTGAAGAAGAGAGGCTGACGAATAAGCGTTCAGAATTGGTTAGATTAAATCTAAAGCTGGTGGCATTCTTGCAAACCCGAATAAGGTGTTGGAACGATGGAGTAAATATTTTGGAAAAATGTATGAGTATGTCTCGGATGTGACTGGCTTAGTTAGTAATACCTGATTCCTTAAATATAAAACTAAACGTTTACATTATATTTTTATGTTAAATATTACATTATATTTCTATTTGTTTAATTATACATATATATATATCATACACAACTAAACTAAACTTCACGCCACTTCCCTAGCGGGGTAGGCAGAGAGAACCGAACGCCATATGGCACGATCCTTACACACCTCACTCGCCTCTTCAACATTCATAATCCTTTTCATACAAGCTCTACGATTTTTATGACTCCTATCATCACCTTCTTTTAATACACGATCAATCTGGTCGTGGTAGGTGAGCCTGGCCCTTCCGCGGCTCCTACATCCTTCCATTAACATTTACAAAAACATAATTAATTTGAAACTATTAATTATTTTTTATCTTGATTTAATGAAACTTTGAATTTAGAAAAAGTAGCGGATACGAAATAAATTCCTTATGCAGTGAAGTCATTTTTAAATATCCGACGGGCGATATAAATGACATTTGCGTTTAGTTATATGTTTAATGTAATCGTTGTGTATGAACAGGTGAATTAAATTGTATATCTAGGATCTGCATTTAGTAGAGATGGAAGGTACTCCGCTGATATAGAAAGAAGAGTGAATGCAGGGAATAGGCTGATTCCTACGCTAACATATGGAAGCGAGAGTTGGGTATGGCAGAAAGAGCATGAAAGTAAAATAAACGCGGTCGAGATGCGTGCGCTGTGGAAAATCTGCGGTGTATCGCTCACAGACTGCGTTCGGAATGATGATGTAAGAAAGAGAGTTGGTCTGAAGGACAGCGTCGGAGTCAAGGTAAGAAGAAGCATGCTCCGGTGGTTCGGATATGTGGAAAGAATGGATGACGAAAGATTGACTAAACAGATATACAATGCGAATGTGGTAGGATGTAGGAGCCGCGGAAGGCCCAGGCTCACCTACCACGACCAGATTGGACGTGTATTAATAGAAGGTGATGTTAGGAGTCATAAAAATCGTAGAGCTTGTATGATAAGGATTATGAATGTTGAAGAGGCGAGTGAGGTGTGTAAGGATCGTGCCATATGGCGTTCGGTTCTCTCTGCCTACCCCGCTAGGGAAGGGGCGTGAAGTTTAGTTAGTTAGTTATTTAAAGGTTACGAAAGCAATATCGGCAGTCATTTCAAAGTAATCATCAAACTCTATAAATCGAAGATCAATTTTATATTCCGACTAAATCCGACTATATCCCTTTATAATGCTAGCAAGATGATGATATTATTTTATGGTATACAATATTCTATTGAGAAAAAAATTGTTTGAAAAGTAATTAAATTAAAGATTGAATAAGTAGTTATGATCAAAAAACGAGAATAAGAATCGAAACAAATGTATGTGTTGTTTTTTAAAACTAAAGTAACAAATCCAGTCTATAAACCTTTTTAAAAAAAATATTTTTTTAATAATGACATGATATATTTATTCTAACTTCACTAAGATCAGAAACGGAAAGATTTTCCGTCAAGTCCAAAATCATGAATTAGACATCACTACAAAAGAAACAGCTTCAGTAAAAGAACATTACCATCTGGTCGTACGTCCACTATGAAGGTTAACCCTATGTCACGATCGAGTTAATCCTCATTTACCGCCGTGGCCTCCCCTATTAATAAGAGTTTTCACAATATAAATTGTGCTACGTGTCTTATACACCCGGCGTCAAAAAAATCCCACCTCTCAGAAAATCACTTTCAAATTTTATTAACTTTTGATAATGCACATGCAGTTGCATTAATTATGATTTTATTTAAACTCTACTTTTTGAGAAATCGCATCTCAAACGCTGTTCAATTGCAACAGCAGCTCCAGGCAGTTCGCAGACGCACCGTGAGCGTCTCTACGGTTAGAAGAAGACTGAAAGAGAAGAAAATAGCAGCCCACAGAGCGGCTACAGGTCCAAAATTGACTGCAGCGCATCGGCGAGCCCGCTTGCAGTTTGCTCGTGACCGCGTCGATTGGATCCTTGAGCAGTGGGGAGCTGTTCTCTTCTCAGACAAGACGCGAGTGTGTCTTTTCTGCAACGACCGACGGGGAAGAGTATACCAGAGGCAGTGTAAACGTTTGCATCCAGGAGATGGTAGAATATGGAGGCGGATCCTGCATGTTCTGGGGCGGTATGTCGGCTTCTGGCAATACCGACCTTGTCTGCGTCTCCCGGACCGGCGGACAAGGATCACTGACTGCTCGCCGCTATGTCACAGAGATCCTGGAAGTGCATGTGGTCCGCTTTGCCGAAGCTTTTGGCGAGGGGTTCACATTAATGCACGATCACACTGCAGCCATCGTGAGCGATTTCCCGCGGAGGTCCCAAATTTCTGTGATGCAGTGGCCAGCGAGAAGTCCGGATCTGAATCCGATAGAACACCTCTGGGACCATCTTAAACGTAAGGTTCGGTCTCGGAATTCGGCTCCTTCAACTCTACAGGAACTTCAAGACGCGGTGATTGAAGAATGGGGTCTTATCCCTCAAGAAGAGCTCCTGAAGTTGGTGAAGTCCATGAGAGACCGTATGGAAGCCGTCATCAGGGCAAGGGGGGGTAACAATTTTAAGTTAACTTTAAGACACTTTTGTACATTTCGTTTTGTAAATTATTGATTGTTAATTAGGACGTAATTAAGGATTTTTATAATTATTTTTAATTTTAATATTTATATAACTAAGGTTGAATTTAAATAGTCAAGATAATTATGCAAAGTTAAAAATAAATAATGACAACAAACAGTAAGTAGGTATTTTTACTTACCTATTTACTTATCCCACGAAATCGGTGGACCAACAGTTTGTAAATTTTTGTTACTAACGAATAGACTAGAACAATTGTCTAGTTCTCAACCAAATGTTACGTAAATTGATTTATTTTCATGACTAACGTTTCAATTGAGGGACCAACTTTAATCGATTGAAACTTTTGGATAGCTTCTTTTACAAACTAGAGATGGAATTTACATTGGTTTTAAGACTTTTACTAACTCTCAGTAATACCTATATTTTAATTAGTACTTTTGTTCTCACTTAATATGAATTTATCGTGATCAATTGAGGGAACACCTCCTACATGCTACTTTTTGTTATTGACTTAGCAGGAACGAGTGATAATTAATTTAATTTGTTTTACAAATATTTTACTAAGAGTAGCCATTTACAACAGTTGTAATAGAGGAAGATCCCAGAGCCCCCAGACGTCACTAATTTTCTGATGGACAAAATATATACGAGTGAGTAGTGGTGGGGTGTACTATGATCATATGACAAGTTGCTACCTTGGCCAGACGGCCAATTTTCAGGTAGCAATTAATCAAGGTACATAAAAACACTGCTCACCACACTTAAATTCTGATAGCTGATTTTAACATATATTTTACACTATATCGTTAAAAATCAGTATTCATTACTCCCAGACACATGCGGTCGGCGGTTTTACCTTACAGACGCTTCAAAGCTCTGAGAAAAATTAATTTAGGTCACTTATTTTCTGATGCTTGATTTTTATATATGTTATTCAGACAACTATTCTAAAACGTTTTGCAAACGGACAGACCGATCCAAGGGGCCAAACATTCCCCAGACCCAATTTTAATGTCGCTGAGAGTATGAGCGCGGGCATTATCCGTGCGTATTATGCGTGTATGTAGAAGTCGGAATTAATGTTGAAATGTAAATAAAAATGCATACCTATTAGTAATTAACGCCTGTCAGTTTAAAATTTACTTTTTCATATTTGTTTTATTTAATAGAGAATTAATTTTTAAAAAGAATAATTAGAAAATCACGTAAATAATCAAAGATTAACTTTGAGAAAAGTGCTCGTCTAAGCGAGCAGTGTTTTTATGTACCTTGATTAATTGCTACCTGAAAATTGGCCGTCTGGCCAAGGTAGCAACTTGTCATATGATCATAGTACACCCCACCACTACTCACTCGTATATATTTTGTCCATCAGAAAATGAGTGACGTCTGGGGGCTCTGGGATCTTGGACTATAAATATTAGGTAGATTATTAAATATGGATACCTGTCAGTTACGATTGAGGGTCCACCTTTAACCGAATGTAACTTTTGAGTGCCGACTTTTACAAACTAGAGGTTGAATTTACAATCGTTTGAGAACTTTTACTAAAGGCTGACACATTCAAAAGCTCAAAATTCCAATGTGGACCCTCAATGGGAACGCACATTTTAATATATACTACCATAATTGTCGTGGGTTAAGAACAAAACTAGAGAATTCTACGAAAATGTTGTCTGTAATAAGTATGATATCATTGTTATCACCGAAACCTGGATGAAAGATGGTATATTCGACAGTGAGCTGTTTGATAATAGATATGTTGTATACCGTCGAGATAGGGACAGCAATACAAGTAATAAATCTGATGGTGGAGGAGTTTTGGTAGCCGTATTAAGCAAGTTTAACTCTAAAAGATTGAAGCAATTTGAAAGTAGTTGTGAAGACGTGTGGGTTTCTATCGACATCACTCTTTCTAACTCAATCAAACGATTAATTGTATTAGCCGGAGAGCTGACAGCCATTTTTGAGTACATCCTTGAGGCACATTGAAAATATTATTGTTGATTAGTTGCGAATGTGTGGATGATGAAATGGCCGACCTGGCTGGGAGGTTGCGGGGCGTTAATGAGCTATGAATTTTTTAATTCGCAATTTTTCTCATGCAGAAAATGTTCTTGAGGCACTTTGAATCTTACAGCATTTTAAAGTCTGATGTTTTTGGTTGGGATTTAAATGGTGACAGGCGATGTAAAGTTATATCAGACTTTAAAATGCTGTAAGATTCAAAGTGCCTCAAGAACATATTCTGCATGAGAAAAATTGCGAATTAAAAAATTCATAGCTCATTAACGCCCCGCTACCTCCCAGCCAGGTCGGCCATTTCATCATCCACACATTCGCAACTAATCAACAATAATATTTTCAATGTGCCTCAAGGATGTACTCAAAAATGGCTGTCAGCTCTTGGGGTATATGTGCTGTTTATCTTCCACCACCTGTTACTTGCACATTGTTAGATAAGTTTTTAGCTAAGTATAATTAAAACTATGAGCACACAATGAACGGAAACAGTAATATTGTTTTAGGTGATTTTAATATCGTTCAAATAAAGTGGTTAGATGGGAAATGTACCCCTGGTAACTTATCTGCAGGGTCTACTCTAAACGAGATGTTTACATATTTTTAATTGTAAATGAACTTGCACAGATTAACATGAAAGAAAACTTAAATGGAAATATATTGGACCCGATATTAACTGACTTACCTAACTGCACAGTGGTGCCAGCGAAAGATAGTTTGTCGAAAATCGATTTACCTCATCCATTCATCCTCATCCTCATCCACCTCATTACTAACATTATTCAGGAAAAACTAGCTAACAATAATACAATTATGAAATACAATTTCTACAAAGCTAACTTTGATTCGATTAGAAGCGAGCTTGGAAAAATACAATGGTCTTGTAAATTTAACCAAAAGACTAATGTAAGCGATCATGTGAAAGTGTTTGAGATTGAAATATGGAGCATTATTATAAAAAACGTAACTTTTAAAAATCAGAGTAAAGACAATACCCCCCCCCCCCCCCCCCCCTGGTTTACATTAATATAATATAATATAATATAATATCAGACTACACCACATACATTGATCTGATTCCGAGGTAAGTAGCTTAAGCACTTGTGTTACGGATATCAGAAACAACAGTGGTATTACAAATATATACTTAAATATAAGATATTAACACCCAGACACAGAACAAACACAAGTATTCATCATACGAATATTTGTCCTGGGTGGGGATCGAACCCACAACTCTTGGCGCATGGGGCAGGGTCACTACCGAATGCGCCATCGAGCATGTCAAAACATTAAAACTGATAAAACTTTTGAACGAAAAAAATAAGACGAGGCTCCGTTATAGCAAAATATAAGAACCCTATGGACAGAATATCATACAATTTACTTAAAACCAGGTGCAAAGTCTTAACAAAAAACTCTTATAAACGCTATATACAAAGTGTAGAGGACAGTCTGTCCAAAAATCCGAAACTTTTCTGGTCACTTATTAAGAGTAAGCGGGGGGGATCGAGTATTTATCCTAGTACACTTACGGATAGTGAACGTACAGCATCAAGTGGAATGGATGTGTGTCAACTATTTGCATCATATTTTGCCTCTGTTTATAGCGATGCACTACTACAAAAGAACAGGTGTTCCCGTTAACTATAGGTACACTTCTAGCGTTTTACTAAGCTCCTGGAGTGCCAATGAAAGATAGTGTTCAAACGCTCTTAGCGCATTGATTTCCCTCCTTGCACTCCCCACTCCAGCTGTAACAATCCCCAAATCAAGGCAATTCAGCACCACGTTATCGCAGCAAGACATGGCGTATATGGCTATTCAATGCAGCCTGCCTATAACTGCCTAGGACATAACGTAATAGGAATGAATGTTGACACTAGGCACAAATAATAGTAAATATTTTTTTACAATAACACTGTTTCTATAATTTAAAGTACTTTTTAAATGTGTAATCATTAAAAAATTACTTGTGATTAGTTATTCAAGTATGGTAAGGTAGGTTAAGGTTTACCATACTCGACAAACATATTACAAATAATCACTCTCTGCATTTACTATATTAAAACGCCATCTGTATATAATAAAAAAAAACTTATTCATATTGCATCACATAATACGCGATAAATTTGTTTAAACGTTTTTACAATACACGTAGGGATTGCACTCCATTGCAACAGCATGTCTAAATCCAGCACAGATAAAATTATACGGGGTCCACTTAGTTGCTGGATCCAGCATTGCAATCCCTAGATGTACCTATAGAAAGATGTAGAGATTCCAAATCGTTCTAACACTCTACCGACTACTAAATAATTCTTCGTCGACTGACCTACCTGGAGTGCAGTTCGCAACAGTTCAGAATTTCTAATAAAATAGCTCCCATACATACGTGGCCAACGAAATTGCAGACAACACCTGATTAAATTATATTTGATATGCGCAGCATTCATGGAACATCAATTAATGCTTACTGAAGAGCATTTAACAGTCAAATGAAGCAAAACAATTAATCAAAAAAGAATCAAATTCGATGATTATTACGGGGAGCAGATTAAATAAATGAAGAGAGTTTAATGATTTTCGCGCTGCGGAAGATTGCAATTCATTTTACAAAATGAATAGTAAATGTTAATTATTAGCGTTTTTATATTGAAGCTTTTCTTACAAATATTAACATGCAGCTGTTTCCTTTTCAGAAATCTCGAGTGCAACTGCGTTCAACAATACACAAACAATGATGCATAAAGGACATGTCCAAAAATGTATGGACCAAAAACCCAGAATCGACAGGAATGAAATGTATACCAGTGGATTGACATTGAAATATAATATAATGTTACCAAGGGGGCAACCCTGAAATCGTTATAGTATAGGAGCTAGGAGCAAAATAAAATAAGAAAAAAAATTCGTTTAAAACAATAATAAAATAAGTTTACGTCATGTTGTGGCTTAATATGACGTTGTTTTAATGTTGTATCACTTGTGATAATTATCATCAACACATTTCACAAGCAACAGCAACGTAATAACAACATCATATTAAATCACAACATAACAAACACTCTGTTTTTTGTATATTTTTTTTTCTTTTGGCCCATAGATACTACAATCGTTACTGTATTATTGGTAATTCTGTGGCTAAAGATTGCAAATATAAAAATAATTGGTATAGTATAGGAGCTAAGTCCCGGTGTGACTCCAGAAACTCGAGGGACAAAACATGATGCCGCCTTTGTAGAACAGAACGGGGACAAGTCACACAACGGTTACGTTCATCCATTTTAAACAATATCCAGTCGCAAAGAAAATCGAAGTCCGGTTTAACGCGCCACAGTTTCGAATCAACAAGAAAAATCAGTGTAAGCAGAGGTCAAGTTAAAATCCACGAAGTAAAACAAAGCACACAGATCACAACGAAAACAAACGAAGGACTGCGACGGGATATGGTCGTTAGTCGTTACCTGCCTGCCACACCGCCCCGCCCCCCACGTCACCCCGTCCGCCGTGCCGCGCCCGCGCATAATAGCCAGTAGCAACTGTGTAGGGTTGTAATAAGATGATTTTTGCCCACCGTAAAAAAAAAAAAAAAGTAGCAACTGTGTATTTTTTTTATTTGCAATCCTTAGCTACAGAATTACCAATAATACACACAGTACTATAACGATTGTAGTATCTATGGGCCAAATAAAAATAAAAAACTTTAAAAAAAAGAATTTTTTACTTATTTTATTTTGCTCTTAGCTCCTATACTACAACGATTTCAGGGTTGCCGCTTTGGCAACATTATATTATATTTAAATGCCAATCCATTGGTACACAGTTCATTTCTGTCGATTCTGGGTCATTTTTTGGACATCATCTTTCCGACGTGGAACATAGAAATTTTAATTAGTCTATTTCAAAACAGCTCCGCTCAAGGCAACCCTTAATTCACTTGCTTTCAGATGAATAGAAGATGACGTCAATATTTATTAAGAAAACAAAAAACCCGACTGCAAAGAAAAAATATAACTGAAAAGCAAAAAACAAGCTCTAAATGACTAGAATGTTGGAAGTATTGCAGGCGGGAACAAGCTATGGCAACATTTTGTAAATTAACAAAATAGCTACCTATTCCCATAGCTTGAACTCAAAGGGAAAAAAATTCTGCAATTGCTAAATTTTTATAATTTTGACAGCAACTCTACAGCTCAATAAAAAGGTAAAAAAATATAGCAAGTGTAAAAATAAATAATAAACAATTATTTGCTTACATAATTACCAAGTTTATAAATATAATAGATTTACAATAATATAAGTACAAGTATGTTATATTTATATACGTACTAGGATAAATTAAACCTATCCTTCTTCAATGAAGCTTATTTTCAACCGCTTCTGTACCAGGTCAGTGAACGAGAGAACTACAATAGGGTTGGTTTTAAGAAAACTAAAAACACCTATGAAACTTAACGGTTTGTCGGAGAAAATGGATGTTCACTGACAAAAAGGAAACGGTTGCACAAAGCAAGTTGTGCAATAGAACCTTAGAACTCGGCGTAGTAAGAGGGGTTTACCATCTCGTGAACATTGCCTATTCAGTAGCGGAGTCTACACATTAAAGAAAAGCAAGATATGTTTCTTAAAGAATACCATGTTTCTTAAGAGTGCTACTGCATTGTATTCATAGTGAACGCTACATGTGCATGTATAGGTAATCCTCTAGGAGACCTTTCACAGAATTTTATTTCTATTGTATTCTTCTCAATGGTATTTACAGAAGAATATTGGTAACGCATAAACATAAAAAGTATTAGGGAAATAATAATACGTCTAATTTATGAAACGTTGGTTCTGCTTCCACTGATCCAAAAAGGTTATTGACACCATTTATATCTAATTTAGAAAAATCAATTCCCTAATAGAAAGTATCAAAGTACGTTGTAAAACCTCATTGAACTTGAATTATGTATATTCATACTGCGAAAAACTAACCAACGATTCTGGATGACGATCATTCTTTGGTAAACGTTCACTACTAGATAGATCTTTTAGATTTTTATTTATACATATCCCACACAAAAAAACTGTAAACTCAAGGGGAGACGAAAATACAACATTTCCACTTATAGAAATATTGTGTTCCATTGTATCTGATCCCGTATAAATTGTTTCTAATTTCTTAAAAAGCATAAATGTCAACAAACTCTTAACCATCCTCTGAAATTTAAATTATATATACCCTGTTACAGATCGGCACGACGGCCATGGAAGAAGATTAAGTTGTCAAGTGTGGCATCCTGGCATTTTGGCGCTTGTTGCGATTGCGACTATGTTTCCGACACCAGTTCTGGCTAACACACATATGCATATGAAATATTACAAACAAATGGAACACAACGTTATTATAAATTGAACATATAACACACGCGTGTTACATCACGATGTCTAATGTATTTCGGAGGCTTTTTTATTTATTTCTACAAGTGCAAAAAAGTGGCAGTCCTACCGAAGTAGTAAGACTAGAATTACAAATTTCAATTATTTAAGGCCTGTAACGTGGGATCGGTACTGAGCGTCAGGCCTTAGAAATAGAACGAAAAATAATTTAGAACGGAAAATAATTTAACGTTGCGGGGAGAATAAAACGCAATATTCTTTCAGGTCGTCATATTATTTTTTGTCTGTGCAGAATTCGGTTTTTGCGCGTTCAATTTTGCGAGTATGAAAAGCAGCGCGTTAATCCGGCTTATGATCAGTTTATGCACAAAATTTCATCGGAATCCCTTCGGCCGTTAATACGCAGCTGAGCTACATGCACTATGAGAAATCATTCATTTTTAATATTTACAGAAATATTTCAATTCGAACACGATTCAATATTTGCATCGGGTGTTTCATCTAAAAATGTGCGTAGATTTAAATTTATAAAAAGATTTTTTAATTTGTGTAAGTTGTTAATACGTAGATGTTGTGTACCATCGGATAAATATAAGTTCATTTAATACAGCAAGAGTTCGTATTACTTGGTTGGCTTATTAGTTAGTTCGTATTAGATGGTTCAAAATATTTTAAATAATATATTTAAGTAAGCTGTGGTAAATTATGCTGGTGTTGAATAAGTGCATTAACGTATTTCAAACCTGCTATCAATATTTATTTTCAAATATTTTTTTTTGTTATTTAGTCATTTACCTATATAAATAAAAAAAAACATCTTGCTAACCTTCGCTCAGGAGTTCATTAAGAATTAAAGGATGAGAGATAGGTCTACACTGAGGTGCATGATTACCAACAGGGCGACGAGATGTAGCTAGACAATAAAAATTCATGAAACTCAAGATTATTTCTGGATGTAAATATGGATTTACCAAGACGCTACTTAGAAAATGTTCTTATTTATCTTTTATAATATGGAAAGTGAACATGTACTATTTTATTTTATAACTTGCAACATAAACTTGGTAGAAGGCGTGGTTATTGCTGTTGATTTTTGTAAAATTTTAATGCAGCTTAGATTACAAATCGCCAATTTCATAATAGATGTATTTACAACTTGAAAAAATACCAGAATGTCGTAAATTGGACATAATTGAATTTAAATTTCCAAATATACCCTTTTGTTTAGTTGCAAAAATGGTTTTTTATCGCCAATTTACTTCAAATCGAATCACATAAATTTTTGCGGAAGAAACAGAGTATATGTATTATATTCTACAAATATATGTTAACTAACTACGAAAATCATACATACATACGTACATACTATCACACCTGTAATCTTCGAAGAGTAGGCAGAGTCCAACGAGTGATAAACTCATTAAACCACATTCAGCCAAAAAAAATTATCAGTAAGTTGGATTAGATGGAATTTTGTGAAAAAATAATGAGAGGTTAATTCGTCGCCTACAAACCCAACACTCGAACCATTAGTCGCCTTTTACGACATGCAATGCAAGAAATACAGTTGGTAGATACTTTTTAAGTCCCAGACCAACATGCGACAACGAAATTCATAAATAAACGAATATGACATGTAGAGCTGATTAATAGCTCAGACAAAAAACAATGTCGTGTCGTCAGCATTTTATAAATTGTTCGTTCATGTGTAAAATGAATTATAAATGTTGCTTGGAACATTTTTGGCAATATTTTTATTTATTATACCTACATTGTGCAATTTTTATGCTCCGAATAAATTTATCCTTCTTTTTTTTTTAAAAATGTAAGCGACAGTACAAAGCCCTAGACTAAAATTACTGTGTAAAATTGTCTTAATCTGTATTTCAAAATAGAACTTGTATTTCATAAACGTCTATAGAATGTCATGTTACAGTGGAATATGAAACACATAATATTAGTGCTTCAAATGTAGCAGAAAAAATAAATAATAATTCTTTATATCCTTTCATAACATAAATTAAGAGACTCGTGGGATAAAGTCAATATTTATGAATGATATCTGAAGGCATTGAACATTAATAGAATTTCAAATGTCTGTTAGACCATTACAAGCACGTGACGGACCAATAATAAATCATAAAACTGATATTTGAGACGGGTTACAAGATTAAGAGTTCCTTCTTACCGTATAATATGTAGGTATTAATTTAACACTCCGTTATAGGCAACACAGTAGTAAAAGCGTTAAGAAAAAAAACTACTGATTGCCATATTTGCGTTATAAGTTATTTATTACCTTTTGTCAATGAATTCAATGTTTGTTCGAGAATTTCTAGTCAAACACCGAATCTTGTTATTTTAACTTACATTAAGTAATGTGATTATTATGTTCGACTGGTTTGAAGGTAAGGTGCTTATTAATCAACAGGTTTACCGCAGTGCAGCATACAGAGGACAGCCGTTACAAATTCCTTCGACTGCATATGTACGTACACATTAGTGAATAATGAAATCTGTATCACTCTTTGGAAGAAATATATTATTAACATCACTTAGTCGACTATAGCCATATAAATTATGCTTCCTCAAAAGGAATGAGCAAGTCTCCGATTCTGTGAATCATATCATACATTTAGGTCGCCTAGTGATTTAACCTATTCCCAGCCAATCACTTCAAGAAGTTCGAGATCATCCTGCCGCTAACGCCATTACTTCTATAGATGTTTATCATTACACTTACTATAATAAAATACATTTACGATACATAAAATGTTATTTTCTTTTGTAATTGTGTAGCATAGATACATCTAAAGCCCTATTTTTTATTTTCCCAATTGTTTATAAATTCCTTGATTGAAACCAAATTTCGGTCAGTAAATAATATTTTCGTTCATTCGTTAATTCGATACATAATTATAATTTTACAATTTAATATGTAATTTAAATTGTAAAATTATAATTATGTTATGTATCGAATCACTTTATAAAAATTAACTAGAATTAAGGTGTAAGTGGGTAAGGATCGTGCCATATGGCGTTTGGTTCTCTCTGCCTACCCCGCTAGGGAAGTGGTGTGAATTTTAGTTAGTTAGTAACTAAGATTGCTAAAGATTATCGATATTGCAACACCTATCTCTACATAATGGTAAGATGTCTGTGCCACCAGCGCCACGAACTTCAATGCAAGCAAACCCGTGACGTCGAAAGCGCACAAATGTCAAGGTTATTCTGTCATAGTGCAGTGTTGTAAACGTGCGCTTCTTCCCCGGATTGCGTAATTAACATTGCAAAATGTGTGGCAGTGAATGTGATTCTGATACTCATCAGAATCACATGTTGCGGATTTTTGTAAGTGTGGAATCTGATTCCGACTTTATTGATTCAGACTTACATTATAAAATAATTAGTGAAGTGCCATGTATTAAATATCTCTAGAGAATTTATGCACGTCTCTTTAGCACTGGAGATAATGTATACTCATATTTCTTACTTAAAAAAATTCATAAATTAAAACAAGTCACTAATATACATATTGTATCAGTGTTTATCTAAACTTGTATATTTAAAAACAAACAAAAGTTTACACTTTTTTTTTATCGATATGATGTATCGCCATCCTTGCTCTCGTACTATTCTCGTATATACTCTAGTATATCTTTATACGTTGGCGACATCGCGCCTTTGTTCCCGTTGTCCCCGTAAGCCATATCCCCGTCACGGGGACAGCCGGACGTGATTAAATTTATTTCCCGTTGTCCCCATAACGTACATTCCGTACAGAATAGTTGAGTTGGCTAACGGTTAATAATAAGTTCCATTTACTTAAGACTGAATTCTATTCATTTGCATACTGCACATATTTTACATCTTATCACCAAATATTCTAGGCCAAATGTAGATATTACAAATTTGGCCAAAAATCGTAGGTATTGCACATCCATATTTAAAGAGCTATGTTTATTTTTGCCATATTTTCAATATTCTTAGTGGTGTACTTAGAGTGGTTATTTCAGTAAAACGCAAATTAGATGAAATGAAATATTGATTAGAGATATACAACACGCGGCAACTTGAGTTTACGGATAAATAACCGCCATTAGACTTCAGTTCAGACTTCAGTTAAATGTCCCCTTTCACAAACCTATATCTTCGAATTAACATTTTTCGTTTAAATGTTATAGAGTATTTTATCCACTACGCCACAGAAACATATGTATCCGAACCGAATCAATTTTATGATTTACATTCTACAGATATTCCAATCAATTTACTCGTAAATATTGCTTGTTGAGTACATTACATTATGTAAAATCTAATGAATTACATGAGTATTAAGTTAATATGTGCCGAAAACTTCGGGTGTAAAAAAATCGACGTGAATCAAAGAAATCGACGTGGAAAGGGTAACTAAAATAAGATTATTAAAGATATAGGCAGGAAAATTGAATATTGAGCAGTTTTTCAGACTGTGCTCAAAACATGATCTAATTTCACTTACTTCGCTGAGCCCAACTGAAGCAAAGCCTTTTAAACAATGAACGTTTTCTTCAATTAGATTGGGTAAGATATTGAAGTTACGACGAAATAAATTATAAAATAGTCTTACCTTTCCGGGAGTTGTTCTGAAGAATCCTTCGTATCTCGCCGGCTTCGGAACCACTCTCCGATTCAGAATATATTAATTGGCCGGTGGGAGGTAAATTGCCATGTTTCCTATTATACAAAACTTTTTGATTTTTCCCCATGCTATTAACACTTGTTGTTCGAACGGGTGGTCGGGGCGGGACATTCAACGGGCCTTTAGCACCATTTCCGACTCTCAAAGCATTTGGAGAATACTCGACCCGAGAATTAATTGTTTTTTCACACTCAGCCATCTCTTTTAGGTTCGTACCAACCTTTTTAACCGCATTGTCAGCCTCTGCAGTGGTCTTACTCGAGTACTGCTCTTCAAAGCTGACTCGTTTCGTTTGCTGATTATTATCCCTCGCTTCTTGTGTCAAGGAACCTCGTTGGAATATTGGCATCGGCTTTTGATCTTGTACACCGATCATCGGCGTAATACTATTCTTTACTAAAAGTTTTTCAGGATGTCTATAAATAATAACGTCTTGGTCAGAGTAAGCACCTTTTATGTATGTATCTGTACGTCTTTCCGGGGCATTTCGAATGAACGGTAAAGCAGAATAAATGGGCTGGTTTACAAAACAGGTTCTTAAATCCTTTCCTCGAGGTAAACTGTAACTTCTAGGTTCGACCACAAAAGAATTAGGCGTACTACAACTAGAATTTGAATAGTTTGTACCGTACAAAGAGTGATTACGCATGGGTGAACTTATTGACTGTCTCAACAAGAGTTCGTCTTCTTTTTGCTTTTGCTCTTTCAATTTTTGCCAATAAAATGCCTCCACCTTTTGTCGGGTCTTCTCTTTTTCCACTGCGGTATCCTCTTGTGACTTGTTACTGTCTCTAATTGTCTTCGCGTATTTCGCTTCCCCGTAGTCTGATGGTCTAGGAGAGGGTGTAGACTTGTTTAAATTACTAGACCTGCTTAAAGAATTCCTCTTTTCTTCCGCTTCAATCATAGTCTTTCTTATATGTTCGTATGGTGAAACTGTTTTTGGCATGTGGGGAATTTTATAACTAACAGGCATTGGTGAAGTAGGTGCTGAATAATTATACGGCTTTTTAATACTATCTTCCCTATGCTTTTGGTTTCTGTCTACATTTCTATCTCTAGATCTTTCATTACTTTTATCTAGCGATAAACTTCGAGCTCTATTGGGCTGAATAGTTCTTACTTCAGCTTCTTTTTTAGGTGATATAAGGAACCTAGTGCTGACTTTCTTTATTTCTGCACCAACAGGTGCAGGGTTAGCTTGCACTTTCGATGCTCTATAGATATGAATTTCATCCAGGGGAGTTATTTTATCCGTCAATTTTTCCAAAGAATGATAATACACATCAGGGTAATGAGAATTTTCTAATTTCTCCATCGTGTTTTTGTTTAATTTTGGAGTCGCCATTTCGTTTTGTGGTCTTCTTGGTACCTGTGGTCTCGCACTATAGTCGGTATATTCATTTTCTATATACCTTGTTATATCATTTTCATCACTTTTATTAAATGCTTTGTTTTTTACACTTTCAGATACGAGAGTACTACTAGAAGAGTGGTTACTGGGAATGTCATGGTTCAGGATTTCTTTTTCTGGAGGTTTACGTTGAAGAGCCGTTAGATTTTCATATATATTTTCATCACTATCAGTACCTCTACTTGATTTAGCGATTACTACTTGCGGATCGTGGTATTGATTGCTATTTAGAGAATTTTCGGCGGTAACCTTCAAATTTCTCGAATCTTTGTTAGATTTTTCTTTGGTTTTATGAGAAAAAAATATATGTGGAAATAATTTGCGGAAACTATTAGCACGTTTTTTGCCGTTGTCTGTCATTTTTCGGGATTTTTCTTGTCATGTGTCCTTATAACCTGCAACATGAAAATGTTTACCTGTTATATAAATCGATATTATGTATTTAAATTACTATATTATTCATTCCAACCTTACTACTGCGGGGTAGGCAAAGAAAACCGAGCGCCATAAGGCACGGTCCCTTACACACTTCATATGCACCTGTTTCCCTTTATCCCACAACATCCTAACACGCTATCCACGGTAACTTTATTATGAGTAACTTACTCGAAATGCTGTCAGATACGCCTTTAATCTAGTTCCTATTTTTGTACTATTGATGAAGAGAAGGTTTAAGGCGTTAAGGTATATACCTAATAAGTACATAAGACTTTCCAGGTGTTTAGTCTGGTATTGGGTATACCAGACTAAACACCTGGAAAGTCTTAGAAGATCTTAAAAGGACGGAGCAAAATCCTAGTACCAGGGACCACAGATATCTGACATAACCTGTGTTTAGCCAAATTTAGTGTGATGGTACATTATGCCGAACAAAAAAAAATTATCTAAATTCCAGAATGGTCAGGTCGAATAATAAATATTCAGATAGCACAGTCGTTCGCTCGGCCTCGGTCAATATCAGTTGAATATTTAAGATTTTATGTAGCTCATAAGAGCTTGTAGCAACTTGTTTTGCTGACATAGATTAGATACCTTTCCTTACTTCTTTCTTCCTGAACCGAACCAAGGCTGATTAAATATTATATTTATTAATTATTTATTATGCAGCTTTATCAAGTTACTTCTTTTACATTTAATTTATTAATCCCGTTTAAATAGAACATGTAGTTATATTTACACGTGATTTACGTAGGAATTACGTAGGAAAACGACTGAAAGCCTTGAATTTGTAAAATTAGCTACCAATTCGTCACTGAAAGCTCTTTGAATGTTGCAATAAATAATATTCTCGCGTAACTCTGCGATATCAAAATATGTGAAGCTGTTATTTCACTTAGATAAACACAAATTTTACTGTGAAATATGAAATGTAAAGATAATCCCTAGCGATGTTCGACTAATAGCTGTTTTCCGCGGCTAATCATATGGCATAGAGACTCACTCTGCGGGATCCATAATATTTCTGGGTTTAAACTTTAGTTGTAATAAATTTCATTGCAATTATTACGCCAATTGAGAATCTTCAAAAATTAATAAAAGCTGCAACAGCGACCTTCACTACAGCTGCCAATCAGACGTTAATCTCGTCAAAACAAAAAGTTTGTGACAGACAATGAACTGTGGTAAAAAATCGTCTATCGACGAGGCTTTTTTGAATTCAGAAAGATGTGAAATAGAATGTTGGTAGAATTTTTTGCTTTTAATATTTTCGATGTGGCATGCAATTTTAGTCGTTTATTTAAAACTCGCTCGTATGTAGGGACATATGGAAGCATCAGCGGGCGTTTTTTAGACGCAAAGTGTGAAATCGAGCGAGTTACTGCAAGGCAGTTCACATTTGCAGTTGGACAATTTCCAAATCTCTTAAAAGGTTGGTATGGAAGGATGGTACGTTTTTCTATTAAAAAAATTATGTTCAGATACTACTGCGATTTAATAAATATTTTATTGCACTTTTTATTTATTCTATATTTCTCTACCTATTAAAAGATTAGCTAATTATCCAGACCAATAGCAAAACTGGACTAATAGGTATTTCTTTCTAGAAAAATATTAGGTGCATATCTTCATTATTTTAATATAATTGGATAGGAAAATATACTATTATCTTTACATGGTATAAAATGAAGTCGCTTCTGTCTGTCTATTCGCTTAGATATTTTAAACTTCTCAACGGATTTATAAATAAATAATAAATATTTATGCAGTTTACAGCAATAGATATAGTGATCAAGAGGACCTTCCTCTTGAATCACTATTATATCACTGTATATGTATTATACATACACACACGAAACTCTAAATTGCTCCAAATTAGTAGATACTAATATGGAGCAGTGTAGAGTGTCGTTCCTTGGCTTCAGTTCTTCCAATGTATCTACATTGCACCTGTGTGAAGCCGGGGCGAGTCGGGTTTTAATAAAGTATTGAATTATGTTCCATCCTATACATATCTACTTCACAAATCCTTGTAGCCAGAACTAGAATCGTAACCTAAACTAGCAACGCAGTCAACAATCTATGATAATATGTTTTATGAAACAAGCTAAGAAAACTACATTTCAGTAAATGTAACGTTTTTGTAAAAAAAAAAGTGTATCTTTTACCATGTTGGACCACATCGATAGCGAGTGATAAGAGTGTGGCTAGGTACTTTATCTAACACCGAGGCGTGGTAGATAAATGCAGCCAACAATGACACAAGGGCACTGTACATTTCGCGTGCACTCAATAAGTACTTAATAACAGGTGTTTTAAACTACATAAGCCATCGATGCTGCATACCATGTACACCGATATATCAATATGCGGTTTTCCATCGAAAGGGAAAAGACACAATTTATTTTGAACAACATTTATTAAAATCTCGGAATTTTGTCTCACGTAAATAGTACGCTACATTTACCACGCTCGAATTACCATGCTATTAAATTTTTTTTTTGTGTAAAATTGGATTGGCAATGTGTGTTCTATAAATGCTTTATTTACTTTGATAGTAATATTTGTAACAATTCCATAAATATTGCGCAGCAATGTTTAAGTAGGTGAGGTTTTTCGATGGCGTGATCTTAGCGTTAAGATATTAAGGGCCAAGAAGAAAGATATGTCAAGTGCGAGAACTTTTATCTCAACAAGTTACGCCTTTGTGTTTTGTGTGAAGAAACATTTAGATAGCATTAGGGATGTCACCAAAACATCAGCCTAATGACTTGCCCGTAATCACACTGTAAACAATGTGCACTCAAAACATATCAGTTTGGACTAATGGTTGATTTTAATGAGTGGTAGGTATTTTTTACTACTAAGTATTAGTAAATAAAGCTTATTTAAATGTATTATTTCGATTGCCTTTGATTACTCACGATATTGATATGACAAAACTTAAAAATCGTTATCGGTTAAATTTCATCATAACTAGTCTTACATACATATGTACATATCACCACGCGGCACACCCGTAATCCCTTAAGGGATAGGCAGAGTCAAAGGGGCAACTGACCCCATCAACCACAACTAACTCAAGTCTTGTGGATGCCACATTGACCAACTTCCGAGCATGCTCTTTTTACATAGAACTGCGATCTACTTCTATTCACTTAAGTGGAGTTCATCTACATTCAGCCTTTTTTTCAAATATTCAAACAGCAATCCTCGTATATTTGTGTAGTTATTGTCTTTCTCTATAAAGAAATTAACTATCGGCGGAATTCATGGATTCTGTTATTACTGAAGTCTAGGAAGTTTGCAATTAAGGCGTTCGACAGCAAACTGCCGAATCTGTGGCACTGCGGAATCTAGGCGAAACATGCGAAAACTGCCAACAAACTTAATCGTATCCGTTTGGCTGGCTAGAACGATCGCTCAAAGTTACCGGTTTACCGGTAGAACTGTGGGCACAAACTATGCTTTGGGCAATCTTATTAGATAGCTCTGCTATTCGAATTTCGAGGTTGAGAATACTTCCAGACCACTCACCACGTTGCACCTTCTCCTATATAGACTATAGTGAAGTGTTATTAAATGTGTTATTCCGGAAAAAACTATCTATTCCCGAATGTTTTTTTTACTGCGTAATGTAGACCCGAAAGAAATAACAAACGAATGAACAAACTTGACCCGTTGCTACACAGAAACAATCTAATGGACCGTCATAAAAAAAATTATGCCCACGAAATCTCCAAGTCTAGAAAGGTTAGTTCCTTAAAGACATCGATGTCCCAATCGATGAATCAATGATCGGACTTGGTCAGTTTGCTTCATACCAAACCGGTCATCTATTAGAGCCTTTAGCGGTAAGCGCATTTCAACATCAGTGCAATGACTAAAACCCACGTGGTTTAGTCTGGTTTCCGTTTATAAGGATGTTACGGTGGTAAGTTTATCGAATCAAGAAATTTGATTGGTTTCGGAGCAGGTCAGAGATAAGGTAAAATAATATATAAATAGAAACTTATAATATAGGTACTTAGTATTTTTTATAAGAAATACAATAGAATATACTAACTAAGCTTGATGTAGGATTTTCAATCAATTTAAGAGATTCTTATAATAGCAAGTCTTGAAAACAAAATCTTGTCTATGAAGCTATTATTACATTTATGTATTCGATATTACTTTCGATACAATATTTCCGTAAACGTTGTCAGAACTTAAGATTTTTCGCAGCCAGAGTTACATAATATCCTCAGATTAAACGCAGTAGTTACTAATTCACATAAAGTAAATGCGTACTACAGTAAATAACTGAGCCCAAATAGCAGGGTAGTTCAGTTCAGAAACTTATTAATTATTCTGAGGTGCACCCGGACTTCGGCCGGGGCAGACGATTTCACCCGGAACTTCGATACCAACCTACTTGTAACTTTAACTTCCAGAATAGAAAATATAATTTATTATAACTGGTAGACATTTAACACTGCATTTACGTACCAATACAGTAAAATTGCTGTCGCTTCTGCTCATGTAGGTATCGCTAAAAGATCGCTAATATTTTTTTCCATACAAGGGTATGGAAAAAATGTCTATGATGCAAAGTTATATTTTTGGCTGAATGTGGTTAAAGGGGCTTGCTGCCCCTTTGACTCTGAAGAGGTAGGCACTTCGGGGATTGCGGGCGTGATCTTATGTATTTATGTATGTAAATCGACCATAAGACAATTTCTTCGCTGTTTTAGTAAATTAACAAATAAAATGAATGTCTGTTACTAATATCAAAGTACGGATATAATTCTTCTTAATTGCATATAAAAGCATTCTACGGCCTTTAATATAATAAAAAAAACGATTTATTTCATGTTTTTGTCTGTCCGTTACGACGCATCTCAGAAACGGCTGGACTGATTTTGACAACAAAAAAGCGCAACAAGATGTAACTTTTTGAGAATATTTGACGTAAAAACGTGTTTTGGTTTGATTAAATTTCACGCGGACCAAGTCAAAGGCAACAGCTTGTTAATAACAATATTAGCATAAACCATTCTAAGGAAATACTTATATAGATATTGAGCAAGCATTTTGCTCTTTCCTCTAATTTCCTAAATAGGGACGTTATTTCTGAGACTAAGCGGAATTCCAGGTAAATGACTCCTACATACATAGCATTTTGCGACAACCACGTGTTAAAATAATACGTCGCGTCGTGTGTCTTTATTCCTAAGATAGACTCGAGCGCTTCGTATTAACTTACGTCGTGGTGGCAACCCTAGCTTAATCACCACGAAATGAGCAAATTCGTAACACAATTAGTAAACAACAAAATTCTTGTACTAGTCCAATACTTTTTAAAGTGTCTATAAATAATGATTCTAACTATACTAACTTACACGACGACTCTTATCCAAGTGCATTACCAGAAAACATAGGAAGTTAATACCACGCCATAATAAGTTAATTTTCCTTAACACTTCGTAAATAAGTATAGAGTAACGTAATAAACCAGAGTCTTCAAGGTAAATCGTTCTATACTTACCTTGACTTCCTAAAGCATAGAATATATAATGTACTTACCTACTTACTCATATGTAAATAACTTCCTAACAACAATTAACTAAGTACTAATACATTTACTACAAGTAATAGACAATATAATAATGACATTCATTGTTAATAAGTACTCACCAGCGCTTTGTAGCCATGAGTCATGGCAGAAAATAAACCATAACTCGAATTTGCCGCAATTCTTATGTCATACGTTAAAAACTTAACCTCGTTAAGTTAACGTAACATGAAGCTTTTAATAAACAGTTCAACACACTTGTTTCACGTGCAAACTTAACATACAAACAGTAAAGTTTACTATCGCGCATATTATCAAAACAAACAGAAAACTAACACAAGTTAAGTACATATTTCTAACAAACTTATTATAACTTCCACAGTTCATTAACTTTATGGAAATGTTATGAAAACAAATCCTTGTTCGAATAGTACTATACCGAAACAATTACCAAGTTAATCAATAAACTAAAATCAAACTTAAAGGTTTAAATCAATTTGAAACTTTGTAAATTGATACATCGTCGTGAGTATGTGTGTATCTATCATAAAGTATTTTTTTACAAGTTCTGAATGAAGGCCATGTAACCACTACGCTTATAAAAACAATAAGAAACTTTAAACACATGTAAATAAAGTTAATATTAGCACATCCGTTGAGCAAATTTACCTATTCTTGACTCAACGTTCCTATGCACGCGAGACTTAAGTTTTGGATAATAATATATGAACATATTAAAGAAAGTCATGGTTTTATATACTATTTTAGAAATATATAGTTAAAATACTTTTTTTTTTAAATTATAAATAAAACTGGAATTTTTAGATTAAACCGATTTAGCGCTTTTTATTCATATTACAATTTTTCTGCCATACCCTTTCCATTGATCTGTGATTATTTCATTTAACTAAACCGAAGGCGATCCTTTTTGTTAATAATATTAATTCCAACCAAAATAAGGCGAAAAGTATACATTGTATCTCCATAATAAAACATTCCATTGCTATTAATTAATACAATTTTGTCAAAACTGGCGGGTTAGAGCACAAGATCCAGACAACAGCTAATGAAGTCTTATTTTTGAAGGCCAAGACTAAACTTGGGGTTTGGGCTTATGGAGCCCATGGAGCTAGTGTGGAAAAGTACCTACCCGGTAGGTGTCCAATCACAATAGGTAAATGAATACAAAGTTTTATTTTAAAACAATGACGTAATTATATTTTTTTTACTAGAAAATATATTTCATTCAAACTGTATTCAAAGTGCAGATGGTTTGGTCTACTTATTTAAGAAAAGAAATTAAATAATCCGCGTCACAAATAAAAAATGCAATGTCGAATTTTTTAGACTTAGGCACAATTATTATTGTGATGGGGTTCCCACCTGGACTATTTAAGTAAGATATATTCTAACTATATTTTACTCAATTGTACTATACAGAAAAATAATAATAATAAATAAATATCACACTACATCACATACATTGTTCTGACTCCAAGTAACTAAAGCACTTGTGTGACTGACATCAGAATCAACAGTGGTATTATAAATTTATACTTAAATATTTAATATTAACACCCAGAAATCGCGTCGTAGAGAATTATAAAAAGAAAGTAACGACGTAGATCTGCTAAGTTTACCACACTGGTCACATTGACGTTGACGTCAACTTTCCGTCGTTATTAATTTTTCGATAAACGCTGCTTGATTTTCGAGGTTTTTAATTTAATTAAAACCCTCTGATTATTTTAAAAATAATAGAACATTGCTCGCTATAGCAAATAGTAATAATAAATACGCATGGAAAATAAAATCTTAAAATAAATAATATATAAAAAAATTGTGAGAAATAAATGTACAATTTTTTCCCCTTAATTTTCCAAAAGTACTATATTTTTATAACTGAAAAAATACTATCTTTTTTCTTCAAAAAAGGTGGCAACCCTACTTGTGACATTAAAACTTCATCAGATCAATAAAATTTTGCTTTTGGAAATTTGGTTAAAAAAGGTGCTTAGAGAAAGCTCCTACCCCTCAGCGAGGTTAAAGGCTTAATGATGTGCGTAACGTATGTATGTAGATGGCGCGTATATAAGTGGTCTACTAAATATATTTATTTATCTATCAGAAAAAATATATTTTGTTATCCCCTTGCTTACCATTGACGATTTTCGTTGTTTCTAATTTGAATGAACTGAACTACGACCGAAAATCACTATCTAGCTTTCCCGCCAATATATAGGTAATGAAATAATGAAATAATCATCAATCATTTATATAAATAACTTACATTTATATTCATTAACATTATGTGACATAACGTAAGGTGTTAATAAAACACTGCCATGTGGTATAACAGTATGTAGGTACTTACCAAAACTTAGAATGTGTATAAGAGTAGGAATTTAACCACTGCTTACACAACAAAATTCAGTATTAATCAGGAACATGTTGTATCTTACTTGAATTTTATTTTATCTGGTCAAGTTAAAATAGTAGTAACTCAATCAGGATGTGGATTCTGCTGCCCATTAAACCATCATCTGCTAGTTTCTGATATGCTTTAAGTTAGAAATTTCTGTAATTAAAATAAGGCACTTCATTAGTAATGAAAGGCAGAACATATACCATTATGATTATAGTAGATCCTGGGGGATGTGACAAACTCTACCCTCAATATGACTCTAGGTATTTGGGTTTCACTTGCCCAAAAGTAGAAATCACAATGTTGTCCTCTCTACAACCTCAGATTTTAGGATTCTAGAGAACTCTTTTAGAATATAAGATTTTTGACTGCCAGTATCAAGCAGCCTGCTTTTATGTAGTTCATCTCTAACATGCGTTACGGACAGTTTGTAACAATGTGTTGTATACATAGGTATTACCTTTCAAAGATGCACCTTCATTTGCAGAACTTGTTGAATTATTTCCTTTTTATTTCTTCTGTAAACCATGCAATGCTCTATAAAAACATCTCTAAGTTACTTCGTAGATAAGCTTAGTGGTCATTTTTGAAATACCTCAAGTATTTTCCTTTCAAATTTAAACTGCCTTTCTTTAGTGGATGGATATGTCTTGCAACAATCATTACATTATTAACCTCCTTATATAGTTAGGTCTCCAGTCAGCAAACAATAGTTTTTTTTACTAGCAATTTTATTAAAGACACTGGCCCTTTTATTGATGTCTGAAGTAGAGTTAGTACCTTTGGGTGGAAAGTTGACAAATATGCTTGGTTCAATGTCTCCCTACCTAAACAAAATTGCAAGTATCTTGCTAAGTCTGTCAACACTCTGGTCTTCTAACTTGATCCCACTTCTTATCTCATATATCATATTATTCGGATATATTATGCTAATTACAGCTTTCTCAAATTGTTATGGTTTGTATCCTCACCTAAAATGTGCTCATAGGTACTTAATTTGTATTCATTTTTTCATGTTTCTTGCATTATTCTTCCTTTTTTATGCTGTTAATTGCCTTATAATGTACATCAATAACAATGCTAAGCTTTCTATATCTCTTTAGTTAGTTAGTTATGTCTAAACATTCTATGGCTTCTGGAGCATCACTCGGAAGTGATGCTATGAGAGAAGTGAACTTATCTGTATTTGATATAGGTGATTTGTTTACACTATCATGGAATCAGTCCCAAAATTCTGGCAATTTAGATACATCACCCTAAACTTTGGCCATTTTAACTAAGGTAGCTTAGAATTTTCTATCTTATATTTAATATTCTATCTTATATTTATAGGAGTCTGCCTGGTTCTGACCGTTCTGAGGAGACCATCTCTTCTTCTAATTGGAAGTTTGTAATGTTGGTTATTTCTTCTTCACTCATCTTATCTATAAGCTGGTGAATTTCACTTCCCAACCTTTATGTCATCGCAGCAAGCTTTGACTGGATAGTAGTTTTGTCACTTGTTTCCCTTTTGACTGTGTTGATAATTGCTTCAACTGTGCATTGTACTAATATATATAAACGCCATTCCCAATAGTAATTTTCCACCTCAAGTTGACTCCCAACTGAAATTTTTCACAAATAATCATTATGATATTTTATTCAGGTCATTAATCTGCTTCATCTGAAGCGCTTTTAAATTTATATTATATATCTTTATCAAAAAAATATTGAACTCATTGTAAATATAACAAGTAGTTTAGTAGTAGGTTACAATTTAGTAATTATATGCTATTTTAGGTCCACTTTAAGTCATTTTCACATATTCATGATGATGATGTTACCTGGCAAAATAACATCCCAAGGTATTTGGCAATCAGACCAACTCCAGATACTTTACTTACTCAACTCGGACAATCTTGGGTACAAAGATCATTTAATTTTTCAAGAACAAATTACATTATCATAATGTGTGTGAGGTGCCAATCTCTCTGACCTAAATTCATTGAATTTTGTAATAACTTGTTATATTTAGATAGACTGCAGACAATACACTTTTTTACTATATCTTGTGTTATTCAGAATACTCTATGACGCTTTCATATAATTGCTTACGTACCTTGATCCATTGAAATATACAATGCAAGAGGTACATAGCTCGATTGCATTAATTCTGCCACGCGGTTCAAGGGACGCTGGTCTGTGTTAATCGTTAGGTATTTTATTATGCCAGAATCTGTAAATGATCCAATTTTCGGTAATTTAACTGTCATCTACCCTCCGACTGTCATATGGGCAACGCTTCTTTTGGTCAAATACTAGAAATTAACGAAAATTTACTCTAGTTTGATCGTGGTAGATAGGTACATATACAAGTTAATATTTTTCAGCCGGCTTTAAATGTAGGAATGCCACTCTGTCCTATGAATGATTTACCGAATTGTTTCAATCACAATAGGTAGGCCTACTCTTAGATCCATCGTTTAATAAAATAGCGATTTCATCTACGCTACTAATACTATTAGTATTATTTTGGTAAAATCAGAGGACACGAAAAATACCACCATACCTATAAAGTAAACGTAGGTACACAAATACACTAGGTGACTTGACTGTTGAGTTATATCTTACTCTGTCGAGTTATACTCTTTACTTAATTATATTTTGTTTTTCTTTTCTTTTATCGTACTAAACACACATTAACAGTTTCAATAAAGTTTTAATAAACCACAAAACTTTAGCCGCAACGACGGCGGCCGTAAGGTAAATAATTTGAAATATTTTGAATGTGTCTACGGAAAGACCGAATGAATGACAGAAAATTGTTTCCTTTAATTTCTGGCGTTGGCAGAACTGGTACCTAACAATTCTAGTGTAGGAAAATAGTACATACCTCTTATTAAACTGATATGATAAACTTATCGTTGGTAAACTACTATTTAAAAGTAAACTAGGATCAAAATCTTTACTATTTAATCGAGCTGTCGAATTACTAAGGATATGTCTGCATCGGTACTCCCACAATAGAATACAACACTAACGAATTAAACTAAGTGTGTAGTTATTCGTTCGTTATAACAATTATTGAAAAAGCTACATAAGTACATACTAAGTATGTAATTACTTTATTTTTTCCAATTTAATATTGATTTGCAGATACACAGATATCCCAGCACTTCCACCATGTCGCGAAGTGTCTTACCTTACGAATTAATCTTACGTCTGGATTGACGTTGGTTTTCATTTTTGTTGTCTTTAAGTTAAACGACTTGAACTACAGGCTAAAATCACTATCAAAATTTCCCACCAGAACATACACATAAAATCATCATCAACCGTTTTATCATAAACTTAATGTTAAGTAGACGTAGATATTATCATTAACTCTATGAGATGATAACTAAGTATACCTCTTATCCCTCGAATAGCCTCCACAACATCTCTACTCTAGCCATTCTCTCTCCACTTACCCCAATGCAATGATCCTGCTCTCGTTTTTTATTTATGCGATATTTATCTCTAAATAAACTCACTGTTTCACATTAGCGCCTTAGCAACAATTTTTTAGTTCTAATCTCCCGCCATTGCTTTAAATAAGCCAGTGGTACCAACCTTTTTCTTTTAAGATCGGTTACGTTCCGTTTTATGCTGTAAGCTTAGATTATATCAAAATAGCGGGCTGTAAGTATCGCATTTCGCATCTCTTACAAGCGCTAAAGAAAAAAAAACAATTATCTACATCAGTTTAATGCAAAGAACAAATATCAAGTGGAAGTGCCAAGTGGGCGCGGCATTGAAGCCACAATTCTGCGTAATTACGCATAATTGCTTATCAGTGTTGCCCATATTGGTGCCAGACTGCGTGTGTCTAAATCTCAGACTAAGGAAAGTTCCATAATCTGAGGTCTAAATGTAGCGTCTAGTAGGATTATAATTGCACAAAAAAACACAGCGCCATCTATTGTCGAGAGAAAAATGTTATTAACGTTTGTGTTCGGTTTGAACTTCGATTACGAAAATTCTTAACTAGTTTTAACTAGCTTCAATGTAATTACCAGACTTGCTAAATCCTAGCGGACCCCGTCTAAACACGGGACATAACGCTAGGAAGATGATGAAATTAAATATTACATCCATTATTTGTTGCCCTTTACCATTTTATTGAGTTTGCTACTGGGAACCTCTGAATACTGAAACAGATGGAGACAACATAATGTTCTATACGAACAATTTGCTATACAAATATGATTAATATCGATATCGTATTCATAAACCTCTATCTAACTCTTTTTAACAAGTAGACAATACAGCACGTAAAACATGGCAACAATATATTTGACTTTTCTACAACTATTATTTTCGGTAACATCATCAAGTGACGTCATGGAAATACCTAAGTGAAGCTGGCTTACCATTTTGGTTTCTCGCTTTAAGTTGTCAATGACAGTAGAATTTGCAGTGTATTGTGCTAATATTGATAAAATTTGTGATTATAACATAATCTAACTTGCAACATTCAGAAACACTGTCATAAATAAATTGTTCAGAGACATATAGTATGTAAATAAGTAAAGTGGAATAACACTACGCAAAGGCGAGATATTTGTTTCTCACTCACTTTTTCGTAGTTATGCCATCTCCATTAGTTTTAGTACTCAGAGCTGGGAACGCAGCTACATGAACTGTCAATTTGTCATTCGTGACGGCTAACGTCAACTCTACGCGCCGCACGCAACGCAACGCCGAACTGTCACCGCGTCTGGGTTTTGGTCATATTGTTTTACATTACTCGTCTGTGGTTTTGGTGTACGTGTTGACCGTGTATTTGCCGATGCAAAATGCAAACTTTTAGTTATTTACTATTTTAGTATTACGTGTCCCTTTCCCTGCATAAGTGTAACGAGGTCGCGATATCTTGTAAGCTTTTCGTTTGCTGTAACAAGTACGCGTTCCAAAGTCAAATTACATTAAATTTTTCGTAAACTAGTAAAGATGTCTCGACCACGGAGCGAATTTAGATTTATTATTTATTCGGCTGGTATATTATTTTGTTACTTTATCTTCGGTATGTTGCAAGAGAAAATAACACGTGGAAAGTATGGAGAAAATGAAGAAAAGTTCACCTGCGCTTTATCTCTTACTCTGGTCTTGTGTGTGGTGAATTATATGTTTGCGCAAATATTGATGGTAAGACTTAGTTATTTTTTTTATGTCAGTTAAATCAGATAAGTAGTTTTATTTTTTTTTCTAGAGAAAAATAATCCAATAATGTACAGCTACAGTCTAACTCAGGGTTGCCACCTTTAGGGAAATAAAAATCGGGACGATTGGGCATCCATCAGAGACGTTCGGAGTTTGGTCCAATCAAAATATGACCCATGTGAGACAGTCTAAGGAAAATGAAACTTTATTTTGTGTTTTTATTTGTATTTATTTTATTTTATTTATTTTTCCATACGTATTTCTTGTTGTTACGAGCTGCTTTTAATAATTCTACTTACATCATTTTTGTATTTATTTATCAAGTCTGAACAAGACATGTGTATGTTCAAAGAAATTAGCAATTCTTTTTTTATCAAATCTACCGAGCAACGATTTCTGACATTAGACCATTTCATGGTCATTAGTGAAAATACGCGCTCAATATACGCATTTGAAGGAGGTATGTACATGCGGCGCGCGGTAGATGACGCGGTGGCGCGTGACTGGGTTGAGTACCCGTGAATGAATTAATAAAGCCTATCGCATATTGTCAAAAATCGGGACAAAATCGATAGGCCGTCGGGACGCGGGACAATGTCTTCGAAATCGGGACTGTCCCGGCAAAATCGGGACGGGTGGCAACTCTGGTCTAACTAATTATTTTCCAAAGTTTACTAATGACTAGATTTAAATGATACATGTAAGCTTTTCTTGTTATAAATCTACCAATAGGTCTGGGTGAGATTTGGAATACCATGTGTGCAAGACATGGTATTCCAAATCTCCAATAATAAGTTCAACATTCTATAGCAGACCAATGCCTGCACCCAAGAACCTAACTTCCGGCTAACAATTAACCAAGTCATTTGTTTTATCATTGTTTCCACATTTTTATTTCCAGTGGTCTTGGAAGCATGAAGTGGACAACACACGGAAGTTGTACTATTTCTCATCATCACTAACTTACCTTTTAGGTATGGTAACTTCTAATATGGCCCTGCAATGGGTCAACTATCCGACACAGGTTCGTTTGTCATTAAAATATAACTTACTTCTGCATGTGGCTTCATTCGGACATTGATATAACATAGCCTATGTGCTATTCTAGTCTATAATCTATGTCTGTGCATAATTTCTTCTAAAACTCTTTAGTAGTTTATGGGTTAATTTGTTACAAACATAAAAAAAAAAACATATCTTTCCTCCTTAAAATATTAGTGTTATAGTAGATGTTGCGGTGAAAGGGCTGATAAGTTGAATATCTCAAATTGCTATCTAAAGTTAATTGGCCAGATATTGGTGACATTTCTGTTTTCCATTGGTATCAGTGGAATCCATATAAATGCTTTTAATCTGCTTAACATGATATTTTAAATGTGGGACTGGAAGTTGTACTATGTTACGTAAGCAGAGGAGATGAAGAATTCTTAACAAACAGTGTAGCTATTTTATTCCTGTAAATCAAATGTTTAGCCATATTGGAGATACCACAGTCATTGGAGATTGTTCATACTAATCAGATGATCTTGTGTAATGCACTGCAATAGTAACATAGGTAGGATTTTGTCTTAAAATTTTGAGTAGTATAAGTATGTAATTCTGTAGTCTTTAGGCAGTCTCAGGAACAACTTACTCATTTCATATAGGTGTTACAAAATAACAATATGTCATCTTAAAATTCCAGGTGGTTGGTAAAGCAGCAAAGCCTATCCCAGTCTTAATTCTGGGAGTATTAATTGGTCGGAAATCTTACCCACTTAAGAAGTACTTATTCATACTTCTAATAGTCATCGGAGTAGTTTTGTTTATGTACAAGGACCAAGGTAATAAGGGTCAAGGGGACAACCCAGCTTTTGGTATCGGACAAGTGTTATTGATTCTGTCCCTTACTATGGATGGCTTGACGGGTGCAGTCCAGGTAATAAATTATAACATAATATTTAAATACAGTTGTATTTCCTATGGGTAGGTAGATTCCAAGTACCAAATAGCTCCTTATACCACATTTACCCAAAAATAGAGTTGGGTGAAATGAAAAATTTTATAAAGCAGTGACAAGTGGCTTGCTTGTCGCCTACATTATCACAAACCCAATACACCATTAGTCGCCTTTGACGACTTGCTATGCAAGTTGCCAACATAGTTGGTAGATTCTTTACAAGTCCCATATGTATAGGTCATAGGTCCCTTATGTATGATTTGAATAAAAATTATAATATTGTATGTATATCATGATTTAATTGATAAAAATTGTCTTAGGTATGTTAAGTCGATAACACACATAATAAGATTAAGAGAGCAGTAGTGCAGAAAGATATACCAGGATCATAGTAAACAAAAAGATCAGATCTCTGCCTGCTCCCAAAGGTGTGACAGTGTAGTAAAGTAGTGGTAAATTTCAATAGGATATAGGAGGGTATCTCTAACCATTTTTATCATTACACTAAAAAGTTAAGAAAATTACACAAGGGTTTCTGTTACATAATTTAGAAGAAAGAACAATGTTGTATATAATTTTAAACCCTGAAATTTTATTATTTATTACAAATTGATTAATGGTTTCAGTAATAACTTTATATTCATAAGGTCAGCTTGATTGTCATTATAGAAATTATGACATCAAAGTAAATTTATTTAAATATTTGATCTAGTTTGATGTTTTTATTTTTAAGCTTATAATGTTATAAAGTTAAAGGCAATAAAAATAAATTGTGATATCTGCTTTGTCACTTGCATTGAACCTAGCCTAGCTAACCTAGCATTGAACATTGAGAGAGTATTGTCAAGGAACCACACTCATGGGACTGGACTTGTATGACTCAGATTAAAGAATTTGGACAAAGTTCATGTAGTAAAATCAATACATTACTGATTTCAGGAGCGAATAAAGAGTGAATCGGCGCCGACTGCATACTCCATGATGCTGAACACAAACTGGTGGTATGTCAACATTTTATTAATAAAGGGTGTTTAGTTTTTTAATTGTTACATTCATGTTATAAGACTGAAATGACATAAAAGATACATAATTTGCATATTATGTATCTTTGTTACACTGACTATTCAAACTTTGTTTAAGACATCTAAAACAGTAAGACCTAGGCTAGATGTGTGTGTACATTTAAAAAGGGCGTTTAACTATACACCTTGCATGTAAACAAAATTATACCTAATATCACAAGATGGTAATGATGGTTAACTAATAGAGTGTGTACCAATTGGGTATGAACAGTTTTGGGTAAGGCTCATGCTGAAGACAGCGCTCATAAAATGATTTTACCAATTAAGTTAAGGCTTTGCGGCACATTATTGCGTGGCTGGCATTTAAGCTATGCGAAATGATTATTCTCTAGCTCTGCGAATTTTATGCAAACTCTTTTCGTTTCTTCAAGAGGCCATCTAAGCATTGTATGTGAACAATTTGGAAAACGCTTGGTTGTAATGTCCTATGCCACAAACGTCGATCTAAACTACCATATAGGTTTTGAGTTCAAATGAACGGGACTTTATGAGTCCTAATTCTTATTGGTTTACTTATTAGTAACAAGAATTATTTGATTTGATATTAGTCTTAGGACTTCTATTATAAAAAACAGAATTAATAAAGGTACCACACACACCCAAAATCAATAATGTTTTTAAAAACTACTGGGCTGTGTTCGTACTCGCGCGCCCTGCATTCAACCCAATTGAACCCATTACCACAAATGAACTGTCAAAGTTTGAGTACCTAACATTTTGTTCGTTTCGCTGGCTATGATTTACTTTACATATAGTGGTCGAAATTCGACCATAATTCATTAAATTCTTTATGAATTTCTAACGCAATATTTATTAAATTATTAAATATTTGCTTTCGGCACTTCTTCTCCATATAAATATAAACTTCAACTGTGTCAAATCGCTTACTCCTTCGTCCGCGCAATGTTTGTAAAAAGGGCTATAAAGATTATGCTTCTCGTGTTAATATATTATAGATAATGAGGTCTTCAAGCATGGTAGCTCACTGGCAACGACACATGTCTTGCGAGGGGTGCTGGTTCAATCCTAGGGCCGTTCTTTTGGATTTTTGATATCTATATTAAGATTTATAATACTTGCTCGTAGGTGGGGGAAAACGTTGTGGTGAAATCTACGCATTCAAAATAACTATGGATGTTTTATTAAGATCCTATTTGTCTAGTTCCCGTGTGGTTGCAAAGGACGACAATTTAATAGTCAAATCGCTAAATCCTGGATTATGGTCTGAAACGCTAACCCGCTATGCTCGCGACACGACTCTAGAAAGCTGATGATTGAGTCTCCAATTCACTCAGAGCTTTTCAATCAAAAGCGTAGCTACCGTAAAGCCGGTAGTAGCTCAGTCCTGTGCGCCAAGAGTTGTGGGTTCGATGACAAACATTTGTGTTTATTCTGTGGCTGGGCGTTACTATAGTATATATACCACTGTTGATTCTGATATCCGTAAATTTAGTTATAGGCTTGAAAAATTGTGTTACGGATTTGTATCTGATGTTATTAATAGTATCAGATTTATAATTATTATTATCAGAATACCGAGGTAAATATTGATGTTTGTTCAAAAGATGCCTCTTCTAGGGTTAATGTTTATATTTTTCTTTTACCTAAGTATCTAGGTTATTGTATTGTTTTTCAGGTCGTCTATCATGTCGTTTATCGGAGTGGTGCTGAGCGGGGAACTTTTCCGTTTCATCAGCTTCGTATCTACGTACCCTGAGATACTGCTGTACCTCGCTGGGTTCTCATTCATGGGAGCGTTCGGACAACTGTTTATATTTTTTATGGTAATAACGATCACTTGCTATCTTACTTTTACTCAAAGAATAGGTTATAGGTGGTGAGGGTTGACCTATAGGACTGTTGAATTGTGTGTGATTGAAACACTGCTTGAGCAGTAACTGGTTATATTGGTATAATAAAAAAAAAAAAAAGAATTTTGATACAAACTACATCAGCTGTTTGGTCCATTAGTATGGGAAGCCGATTTTTTTGTCGATTTAGAAAAAGTCGTAGAACAAACGTTGTTGTTTATAATGTCAGTAATCTACTCTTGCGAGGTTGTTGATGTTTTACAAATGAACCTGTATATTTCAAAACTGAAAAAGTGGTATATTCAGCAACAGATTTTTTAAAACATAATAAGAAATTGTATAGCGGTAGTAAGTCAAGGACACGTGACTCATAACCGTGGGGTACGTGTTCAAACCCGAGCACGTATCTCTGGGTTTTTCAAATCTATGTACTTATTTATACCACTAGCTGTACGTATGTACTTATTAATACGAGTGAAACGATGCCTGACACATACGTCATACTTGTGAACCAGTGACACCTTTAGAGGCTGGTCTGCTCTGGTTTACCTTTTACTTGTTATACTCCGCTGAATCTTCAATGAACATTAACTGTATGACTTGGTATATATTAACTTAATCTGTAAATTTTATTTTTTATATTTAATCTGGCATTGAAAAGAGTAACTACTTACCGACTTTCTTGCCGGTTTCTTCTCGGTAGATGCAACATTCCGAATCGGTGGTAGATTCAAATTGTTCTATTTTGTACATATTACTTGACGATTTACAAGTGCTTTTTTGAGGCCTACGTAAATAAAGATATTTTTGACTTGACTTTGACTTTGATATGACTTGACTAGCTTGCCTGATGGAAAACATGGTGAAACCATGATCCAATCGGTCTGGTTCCTCTATCTAAGGATCACAAAGGTCAGATAGGCAGTAGCTTTAACATAATTACCAGACCCGCTAAATCCTGGTGTAAGTGGACCCCGACTAAGCACGGGACTAGCTAACGCTAGATAGATAATAACTAATGGGGATGTGTCTACTGTTGAGAAAATGGATGTTCCTTACACGTTTATTAATGCAACATTAAGCGTACCTTTTATTGGAAAAACACATTTTAATTGTGGGTCAAATACAATGACTGACTATTATTTTCGTCGGAGAAGAATAACTTCGATGTCGGGATACTTAATACGCAAGATGACAAAAAAATATTTTAGTCCGTCAGTTACCTAAATTATAAAAAATATTGAACACGTATTTTTTATTTAGTTGTGAAACAAACATTGACGAAGATACAAAGCATTCAAGTTGCGTGTGACGACACATATTCGTAAAATTTTTACTAAACAGTGACGTCGCAAGCCATCAATCCAAAATTTTAATGCTCTTTATAGACTACAGGCCCATGTCCAAAAAAATTATGGGTCATATGAACCACCAGGTGACGTATATAGGATGATATAAGAGCATAAAATAATAAGATTCAGGACTATGCCGCCACTTGTAAGCTTGGTCATATATTTTTGTACAGGATTTTTACCATCGATAGATCCATGACAAATAATAAGAAAGCGTGCTGTGCCGTAAAAAAATGGTGTGCCACAAAGTCGGTAATTTTTTTTAAATTTCTGATAATTTCCAGGGTAAATTTGGTAATTTCATTCTGTACGGCATCAGTTTCATACTGTTTCAATACAGCTTCTTATCCATTATTCCGCAATGCCGTACAAAAACCATGCGACAAGGGGAAAAAATCGAGGGTTGCAACCCCCTCTCTTTCCGTGGTCCGGGGGGTGATTTGACACAACATAAAATAATATATTTTGAAAGTATTTTATGCATAGATAATATTTTTTTACATGCCGTACATTTTCGTTGGTCCAAAGATTTGTAGGGGAAAAAAAAATCCATAGAATAAAATGAAAGAAAAATCAATATAACGTAATGTAAGGTAAAATTCATGACGATATTTTTTTATACGGCATTTAGATCGTTTTTTATTTATTTATTTATTAATATATACGTCACCTGGTGGTTCATATGACCCATCCATTTTTTGGACATGGGTCTGTAGTCTATTATCTTTGTGATTTTTGTTAATTTTATAAACCAAAAATATGTGTCTAGTATTTTTGTATATTCTAACTGACGGACTAAATAGAATTATAGTTTTTTAATGCAGTCATCATCCCTATTCGCGCAAGAGGATTTAATGGCAGCTGAATGCACTTTAAAAAAATAACGCGGAGGTACGTCTATAAGGAGTCCCCGCTATCATATTAGTTATGTAGTATTAAAGGAATATGCTCAGCAAATGCTTGCATTTTAGAATGAACTTACCACCAAGGTTTTTCTGGAGAAATATTGGGAGGTCCTTTAATATACTACAAACTACCGCTCCAATGGTATCTTAATAGTACCAATAGTAAAAGCATGGAGTGTCTAGCAGGCCCTCGGTAAAGGTGGAAATATGTAGAAATGCCTCTCTACATCATTTTTATTTTCACTCTACGTCATTTCGAAGCAGTCATGCCTCGATCAGACTCGAAGTCCCTGAAAGGTAAGTGATGCATGACGCCAGTACATATCCGATCGAGTTTTATAAGGATCGGTACCCAGTGTTAGAAGAGTTTTTATTTTCCACCCTGATGCGCATTCATCCGCGTAATACATACGCAACTCAGGGGAAGTTGGCTTGGTACGACAGATCCCTAGAGCACTATGTGTAACGAAGGATCTCCCTCCAAGTTGGGGTAGGTGGGTATACCTATCCCCCCGCTGGGGTCCTCGGTTTGTCGTACCGGGGGGGCTTAGTAAGCCCTGGACTTGGAACATCCAGGGCTGAAGCGAAGAGAGACCTCGAGGTGGGCTGCGACGGGCGGGCTGGCACTCCCGTGCAGGGCCTTGCCCTCAATTTGGGTCGTTGGGTAAAAAATATAAAGTATAGAATTGAAGTTACACTTAAACATTATTATTCGTCTAACCCGTCACATACCTGTCTGCCTATCTTATCTCACTTTATAGCCATAACCAGACTTGTTAAATCCTGGTTCTAAGCGGACCCCGTCTAAACTCGGGAAGATGTTGATTTATCTGTTACTATGATCTAATTTGGCCGGTTCTAGGAGAACTTGAGGGTTACAAAGGGCAGAAGGCGATCGCTTCAATTTAATACCCAGACTTGTCGCTTTGTCCGCTCAAATAATAATAATAATAATAATAAATTCATTTAATTCAGGCAACAAATTATTATAAAACAATATTGGCCCATATAATATATACCTTAAGTCTAACATACATATATTATAAAAACAATAATCTACTCTACTTCTTAATAATAACACGTTGTGACGGCGACGTGATGTACGCTGTGTCAGCGGAAAGTCGACCTCGGAACTTGCGAAATACGACTCCCTCCGGCCAGAAGTCCTCCTTCATAAAGGTGTCCAGATCATAGATTTAGGATGTACAAGATACACAAAGACGGCTCGGAGACATGACCAAAATAAATTTAAGCATGTGTTGGTTGACGTCTATGTGTGAGTTAAAAATAGTGTTGTCAAAGACGCACTTTCACATTATCGACTGATTCAGTTGTATACTAAAAATATAGGTATTTAAAACGCTTTTTTATAATTTTGATTAATTATTTATGGCATTGACTGAAATCAGTAGTTGTATATATTAGGTAAATTGGAATAAGTCGGTAAGAAATCTCATTCTAAGCAGTTCTATAAACAATGAGATGGTAAAATTCTTCGTATATTCAGCGTGTAAAAAATTAAAAAAATAGAAATATGTTCTATGATTTAACTAAGACAAAAAGATATGACTTTTGCTTTGACTGATGGAATGAAATGAAACAAATAATATATTAGCAAATTTAATTTGGTGTCATTTAGTTATTTAAAAATAATATGTAGTGCAACAATTTTTTTGCCGTCAAAATGTTTGCTGCATATAGTGGAGTTCTTACTGGGAGTCCAATCTGGTCTGTCTATAGTCCGCATCCACTTTTTACACAATGCTGGGTTGCTTGGAAACCTAAAAAAATTATCAGTGACTTAACTAACAAATTTACGGAGATAATGAGTTCCCAATGTGAATATAATTATATTTCAACATAACTTGGTTTAATAACTTTGTATTCATGTCATGATGTCGCTAAAAGACGATTAAGTTTTTATCGATACTCGTGACGTCACCGCTTTGTCAAGCACTAGCGTAACCAAACAATTTACTATTTTACACAATATTTTCCCCAATTCTGTTTATAATCACGATTTATACTTAGAAAGATAAATTATAATCAATATACTATTGTAAACATATTTTTCTATACTGATTACTAGCAACAATTTGACAAAATATGGTTTGAAAAAATCTAATGATAAAATCGTATTTACCTGTGAAAAGTGTATTTATTCGGATTATTCCGTCGTGTAACCTCACAATCACGTACAGAACAAGTCACCTCAATTGCACATTTAATATTCTCGATTATAAACCAAGTTTTAATACATAAATGCACAAATTTCACTGCGACGTAGAATAGACCGGGACGCTAAGGCCTCTTACTCGCAAAAACATTGACATATAGGTACTTCATTCGCTGTCTCTTTTTCTCTCTGGCGGTTTGTATTTCAGCAGGATTTCTCGCTCCCACGCTTTATGTATCTTTTGCGTAGTTAAAAAATTCTAAATCTATGGTCCAGATGGTGGGTCGGCACCCTCACCACAAACGAGTTGAAATTCACTTTGTGGCGGGACTCCAACTTCTCGACTCTCAGTGTGTAGGTGGACTTCTTTCGTACATAGTCTACGAGATCCTCGATCTTCGTAGACCAATGTAGACGGGAGACATACAGCTGCGTATATCGCGCGTATTTCCGGACGTAGCGGGAGCTCCGAAATGGTCAGTGCGGTGCCACGGTGGTTGCGGCTGACGGGCTTCCTCCTCTTTCTTTCCACCTTTGTGAAGCCCTCCTCATCGCACTTGCCTCTCGGTGGACACGGTGTTGGTGTCACCATCGGTTTTTTCCCCCGCGATATTTGCTGTCGAGGCGGTGCAGCGGCAGCGGCGGCGTAGGCACGGGTCGGGGGGCTCGCGCCAGCACTTGTCGGCTCCGACGGAGCGGGCGGGGGGGCGCGGCGTGACGCACTCAGCAACAGCCGGCGGCGAATACACCGCCGCCTCAAAACTGCTGACTTGCGCCCCGCGACGCATGTTGAATTTCGAGGCCACGGGTGACCCACTTACCGAATCATTACGTTTTAACGCAAACAATTCGATACGCAAATCGGAGATGGTTGATTCCGAAGCCTCGACTTTCAGCATCTCCTCGGCCAGACTCGCTTTCAGGGTCGTGATGTCCTTCAGCAGCCTGGTGACGTCGACGTGGTCGAGGGTGACGGGGGGCAGCTTGTTCAGGTCCCTCGCCACAAACGTAGGCACGTCGTCGGGGTCGGTCTCCTTCATCAGCGAGATGATGTCCTAAAGACTTCTTTCGCCCTTTTCATCCCTCCTGCGGGATGGCATTCGGTCGGCCTTGCCAAGAGTCTGGAAGAGCAGCACCTTGCTGCTGCAAATCTCCTCCTGGGTGAAGTTTGACTTGCAGATCTGCTTGATGCTGACCTCGTCCATCGTGTCGATGGCGTGCTTGATGAACGCCAGCAACTCGTTCGCTATGAGCTGTTGAGAGCCCATAGTGACACGTTATCGGGCAGCGATTAAGCCGCGCGTTTCGCGAAGTAATCAAATTATAATTATTTCGTGTCTAGTGCGGACGCGACCATTTCTGAGCGCGCATCGCACTGCACTGAAAAATCTCGCAAATCTAGGGTCATGATCCTCGACAATTAAGGTAGGTATAGATAGGCATAGGAAGATGCTCTTATTGACATTCATCATTACGATCGCAACACTCAAAGAGATAAGTCCAAGTTATTTAAAATATTGGAAAAAACTAGCGACAAGGCTAGTTCGTTGTCTATGTACCTAATTACAAACCCAAAACAAAATCCAGCACAACATTAGTCGCCTTTTACGATATGCTAAGCAAAAACCGGTATAGGTACGTTATTTTTGACCCTGTCCTATGCGTCAGAAGTTGTGGGTTCGATCCCTACCCAGGACAAACATTCGTATGATGAATACTTATGTTTGTTCTATGTCTAGAGTAGATATCATTCTTATATTTAAGTAGATATATTTTTGTAATACTGCTGTCGAATCTGATATACGTAACACAAGTGCTTAACCTACATAGCTCCGAGTTTTCCGATATACTAATTTGTCTATCGTTAATCTGTTCCAGGTTTCTGAGTTTGGTCCGCTACCGTGTTCCGTGGTGACTACCACGAGGAAGTTCTTCACCGTTCTAGCGTCGGTTATCATATTTGGTAATGTCTTACTTGGCCGTCAATGGATAGGTGCTGTCTTGGTCTTCTCAGGTATGTTGTTAATTTCTTAATAATGTACTTGGAATGAGTAGTGCAGATGTATTAATTGCGAGTACGTAAAGTCTAAAGCAGTCTGTGCGCAAGTGCTAGTCACCACTTAGAATAGCTATTTGGCTTCATCAGAATATATATATTGAAGGTGAAACCAATAACTTTAAGAATTTGTGACATGGTAAAGTAACTTTTTATTGGTTAAAGGCCAAAGAATGACTCTCGATCCCTAAAGCCAGACCTTCGTCACTTTATATTGCCTCGCGCTCGGTCCATGTGTTTATCTGGCCAGGGGTTAGGAGGAACACAAACTGACTACTAAGAAAACATACCCAAAGTTACCTCATCAATCTCAACAGTACACAATCCAGCTTTTATACTTGTGTACATAGTATTATATAAAAAAAGGATACGCTTTATATATATATGACGAAAGTCAGTACTTTTTACCCGCTTGCTTCTTGCGAAAGTCGCTATGACCCCAACTTTAAAGTTAGTCATCGTTAATTGCGTAATTATACCGTTAGAGACCCGTGGCAATTTTGGATAAAGCCCTTGCTCAATGGAAATATTCGATTTTAATCCTAGGGCCCCTGGCATTTTGCAAGTCCTGCCGCCCTATAGTTATGCCCTGGCCATCGCTCATATTTTGTTGAAAGCATGCGCTTAGAAACTATTAGCGTTTATAAAATGACGGAAGGTCTGGCGTTCATGGCATCTTACACTATCAGGTCAGGTGTATAGTAATCTGCACGCAGACTATATTAAAGATTTTCTACGTTAACTTACAAACAATTTGACGTATTAATATCAAGTTGCTGTTGTATACGGTGTTCGTTTTTATATCGATTAATACAATGATATTAATGCGTGAAATTGAAATAGACAAGAGTTATTTCGTATTCATATGGTTAGTACAGATATTTACGATAAAGGGACATGAGAAGAAGTGCATTGCACATACAATAATGTACTTTGATATACCTACTTTTTTTGAGTTGCCAAGGCAATGCTATCAAAGATTTCAATGGCATTAGCGTGATATAATGTCATAGCATGCCACATTGAGCTAACTAAATATTTGACGTGCGTGTGCATTGGGTGAGCACCCTCTAAAAATGAATAAAAATGTATCCACTATTTAGTAAAAGTTCTAAAACAATTGTAAATACAATCTTGCAATTTGTTAAACGATAGAACCGAAGATATTTAATGAAATGTGTGCTCACCCAGTTCTCACAAAGGGTAAGCCGTTTCTCCGTATATAATGACTTTATAAATACCAATAGTGTACAAAATTTTAGTAAAAATCTATTCTAACTAGGGTTTCAAGTTTCAGTTTCACAAGATCCGTAATAAAAAAATTACAAATTATTTTTTGTGCTCACCCAATCCTCATGTTATTAAAAGGGCCGATATTCTAGCGGTTGAAATGAAATAAGAAAATTCAATCAATATTGTCTCTTTATTTTGTACGCACGTAATATTTAATATATTTAAACGATCAAAAATGGAATCGATACCTAAGTAATGGAAAACGTTTAAACACTGTCTTAAACGTATATTTTACAAAAAAGAGGTTTTTGGGTTTATTTGTGAATGGTTTTTGTGATATTACATTTTCCGCCCTTATAGAGTGATTTAATTAATATCACTCTGAACATTCAAATTACATAGGTACCTATATACAAACATGTGTTGCCATAGAAAATCTTATCTCATGCAATCTTATCAAATGGATGACTTTGCTAACGGCCGCCTAAAGGCATTCGGTATTAGACGAGGAGGCGCGAAATATAGTCTATCGTGTTGCTGAACTATTGATAGTTTGACTATCTATAGTCGACCACGGAAATCATCTATAATATCGATAGGCCTATCGAGACTTCGATAGTATCGATACAATCGATACTATTGCTGCGTGTCGATAGTATTGTTACTCACAGGGCTATCGATACGATCGATAGTATCGACACTATCGATAGTATCGAAAGCGCTATCAATACTATTGGTTTTGTCCAACTATCGAGCGGCAAAACTAGTTTATAAATATAGCCGTATGATTGTGAACATCGTTAGTTTTTTTTTTTATCTATATAGCCTGATTGTAAACTATCGATATATTGTGAACTTGGTCGTCATTTTTATATTACCTATAATGTGTTAATTTTCGGTACTTCAATCTAGTCGTCCGAACGCTGGTACCAACAAAGCATCATTTAGACAAATGACGTTTTGGTTGTATCCACGTAGATATTGTCTTATCTCACATTTTTTATCAATTTCGCAGCAGGATTGTAAATTGTTTCCGTTATGCCACTCCGTCGTAAAATCTTGATATAGGTATTCGTATATATTCGTGATATGTCTGTAGTTGGCCTGTATATATTGATTGAAAGTCTGTTTTTTTAACCCCGTGGATAATTAAGATTCGTTTTGGAATCCATTGTTTGTTTAGAAATATTCCTTTAAATAGTCGATGATTCAGATTAATGAGAGAACCAATTACTGCTATGTAAATGAGAAATGGACGATGACTGTACCTACCTATTAACGTTATACTTTGGTTTGTTTTGGAGAGACAAATCTAACTTACTCTAGTAAGTGATTTATAATCACGATCCTATTTTATACATTCGTCATAATTACTAGCCTCTGCCTGCGACTTTGTCCATCAAACATTAAAACCTGATGCCATGGAAATTGGTTTATATTTATTCTATGTGTTAAGCTTGATCTGTATCTGTACGAAACTATCTATATACGTTCGTTCATACGCGGAGACGTATTTAGGTAAGTGACAGAAAAACGGTCTCATTAATAATATCAGTGAGAGAAGCGCTATATTTTCAGATAAATATTGTCGATTGCAGAGATTGTCAGTCGGCAACTGACAATATTTATAATATAATTGATTGTTAAATTTCAATGAATTGGAATAAACTGCATGCTTGTTTCTCTTTCATTATGATACTCTACAGTACTACATATACAGAATAACACATAGGCTATACGTTATAAATATTCTACCTTAATAGAAACTAGAATTTAATAACGTGCGCAGGCGCCGGCACAGCTAGTCATTTACCCAGATCAAACAGATTCGTCTAATGAAACTCCTCTTGTTTTAGGTCTATTCCTGGATATATTCTACAGCAAAGGTAAATCTCAGCCAAAGAAAACAATGGAAAAATGATTAAGGGCTGATTATGAGGTTTGAATAGCATAAATTTACTAGAAAATTATAAATAGACGTCGATTCACCTCCATTGTATTTATTGGCACGAAGAGAAAATTAATATTAAGCACATTTTTACATTATCAATACGACATATGTAAATATTATCCGTAAACATGCATTTTATATAAATAGGCGTTATTTTTTTTATTCCAAGACTATGTGATTCAAAGTTAAATATGATTTACAACAACCCCTTTTTAATTCTCATAGAGTTTCTTGCTGGATTTCGAACGGGCAGTAAAATAACTGTATAAGTAGTTTAAGTGTTTGTTTGAGACCGACATGTTGACTTGTTTCAATGATTCGAAGACTGAAATAACACGGTCCTTCAGTAGTCTCACTATTCATATATCATCTAAGAGCCGTCGTTAAGGTATTACAAGAAGGGTACTTTTGTAACATGTATTATATACTTTTCATTTTAAATTATACAGTATTCTGAAAAAGTTTCATTTAATAATTTTGAGACCTTTGATTATATTTTTTAAATATTTACGTTTTTGTACTAACTTTCAATGGATTTTTAAATAAAATCGTATTAAAAAAAATTGTAGTCACAGTGAAGTTATATTAAAAACATTACTGTTGCCGTCAGTTCAATTCGGGTACTTTTCTTCGTAAATTATTCCAACTCTCTAACAAGCTCTTTATATTGGAGGACAAGACTCGCGCCAACTTATTTAACATCGCGTAGGCATAAAGGCACTAAAATTGTTTAGTTTTTAAAGAAGTTGGTCTTTGTAACGTCTTTAGTTATTTTTTATATTTATCTTTTTCGTGCAGCTATGAAGCAAGCTCGGGCACAATGCGAGATCACATGCTCCTCCTTTGTCTTGTCTACATTTTCCCGTATAACACCGAGTAGAAATCCTCAAGAGTCCCCAAAATTTGCGAGACCGCGAACCCCTGACAATGCGATACAAAGCTATGACTCCGTCGGTGAGGTTTTACCGTCGAATAGTTTTGAAGCATCTAACAACGAGAGTTTAGAGGATAGGGATGCTGTGAATATGTAAAGCTCTGAAACCCCCGCGATGTCTTTTTTCGCATTGGTGTGGTCGTTGCAACACATATGATGTTTGTCAACAACCAAAACAATTCGTTACGGAGCTATTATCCGTCTTTCGAAAAATTATCAGGTAAGAACCTTGATACAGTCGACTGCTTAATAATGATATGCACGCACTAATGATATCTTCGGAATATTTCTTATTTTGCACAAATGGCCTATTATAATGGAATAATTATTCTGTACATTTCTATACATTGGCGACCCAAAAGATTTGCGGTTACCTGATCACGGGACACCCTCTGCGAATCAGCTTTATTTCCCCCTAATCATCAGGTTTTGGCACACATTAACTTCTGTTCTCATGTTTCTGTATCTTCTTTGCTGTGATTTTTATGTGAGTGAAATAATCATATTCCGTATAAATAATAAAATAAAATATATTAATACAAAAAGTCTTATTTATTTATTAGGGTTCCATTATACTTTAACGCTTCTGTTACTATGCATACGAGACATTTATCCATATTAATTTTCTCTCTGGCCATAATATAGTGAAATGTATGTAATAAATAGATTATTAGTTATCCATCTTCCCTTTTGAAACCACAAATCTCAGATAATTCAGACTGACACACCAATTCCCTAGTTCCAAACTAAGCTTATGCTTGTGCTATGGATACTAACAAATGTTCCTGTTCATCACTTGATACATTTGCCCCTAGCGGAATTCGAACCCGCGACCCTTGGTTGCGGGTTCGTGCATTTATAGTTTTTTTTTAGGTAAGTTGGTATGTACCTAAATAGATTTTATTTATCATTTTATTTACCGACAAAATGAGATTTTGTACTACTACTTTTGTGTATAAATAAAAATATTTATCTGTATACAAAACGTGTGGCAATATTAATAAATTAAGTTTAAATGAAATATTTTTATGATTATGGGCGTGATGTTATGTATGTATGAAATATTTTTCTTGTTGAGTTATTATTGTTTGATGCCCATTTTTAAGGTTCCGTACCCAAAGGGTAAAAACGGGACCCTATTATTAAGACTCCGTCTGTCTGTCACTAGACTGTATCTTATGAACAGTGATAGCCAGACACTTGAAATTTTTACAAATTACCTATGTATTTCTGAAAATAAACTGATTTATTATTATGTCTCTCGGCACAATCATTATTATTGTTGTCTCCTTTTCTATATCACGGAAAGTTTTACCTTCCCGGTCCTTTAGAAGGCTTGCATGGGGGCACAGGCCCAACATGTAGAGGCCCCTTGAGACGTTTTAATATGAGAGTGTGATGGAGTATACCAGTCGGATATTACTTCTGAGTATACCAACATAACTTAATATTATTATTCTGTTGCCGCTATAACAACAAATACTAAAAACAGAAATACATAAATATTTAACGGCTCCCATACAACAATCGTAATTTATTTGCTCGATGTTAATCAAGGCAACAGGTTTGAAATATTTACAGAATATTTGATTGTTGTCTCTTTAAAAATAAATAATGAAATGAAATAAAATTAATGTTTAAGGGGGGTTCCATCATACATCTTGTTTATTTAGTGTAATCCTTCGTGCTCGAGTCCGACTCGCACTTGGCCGGTTTTTATTGTCAGATTGAGATAGTTAAGGAAATGTGATAACATTTTTTTATGAATATTCCATCACCCTTTATTTGTTTTATTTGCCCTTGTACATACCTATATTAGTCTAGCGTGGCAAAACTTTAATCAACAGTATACTAAACAAAGTATCAATCAATATCCAACCAAATAAGGGGTTGAACCTTAGAATGAGAGGTAAAAAGCTGAAATCTCGTATAGACCTTTATTTTCCTATTTCAAAACTGGTCTCAAAAGTAAGATATTAAGGTCAAAGGGTCCAAAATATATCAAATTTTCTCTATCCAATCGTATTTGCATAAACTTATTACAAATATTGTCATGGATTAAATTGTTAACAACTTGTTTTTTTTACTTTTTTCATATATTAAACCGTTTTTGAGATAAAGGGTGCAAAGTGTAGAGCGCTTAGCCTAAAAATTTTTGTAATCTTTATTATTTTTTTTTATAAATAGTATTAAATTATAGATAAAGTTATGTTTAATGAATCATCAAGTAAAAATCTGGATCATAAACAGAGATTAACGATTCCGTGCTCACGTACGTAATGCGGAGCGCTCTACACTTTGCGCTCTTTATCTCAAAAATGGTGCGATCCTCTAGAATTTTTTTTTAATAAGAGCAGATTCATTGGAGATAAAGTAATATTCTCAAAAAAAAAAATATTTTTGGGGTCTTCGACCTATAATATATATATTTTTTTTTAATTTAGGCCGCGGACACGATATTTTATGAGACTTTTGAGACAACGTTTAGAATGGCAAAATTAAAGTCTATACGAGGTTCAGCTTATTATCTCTCATTCCGAAATTGACCATCTTTTTCGATTTATTTGACTGTATTAAAAACTAGAAATGGTGTCACAAATGACAAAGCTATCTTTTGCATTAGGCTAGTTCAAGATTTCCCAAGCTATATAACCTATGGGTTCCGCATACTATAATACAAATAAATTAACAAGCAAAGTGTCTGAACTGCCGAGCGCCTAAAAGTGTATCTATTACTACTTTCAGGGTATCTGTAATCGTTATTAGTTTACCAGGGAACTGCCGTCAAGTTTGGTTGGAAAAGGCTGTAATAGTAGATTCTTTCACATGTCGTGGCCAGATCGTTCATATTCGTATTATCCTAGGATAGGGGCGTTGACGTCATTTTGCAACATGGCGGTGGGTTGTTATTCTTAATTTATTGAATTTAAGATATGAAATAAATCTATTTATTCGGTATAAACAATTATAGGGTCATATTGACCATATGAAAAACAGCAAAAGGCAATGGTACAACAGTGACTGGCCGTTATTGTAAAATCAGAAAATTATAAAAGATAAAAATAAAAGTGTAAAGGTTGCGAGTTCAAGTAGCATTTCTTTTCCGTGTCAGCTGGCCGCAGGAATAAAACTTCACCATTAAACCCTCTCATTATTATGAAGCTCTTACGTTCTGGCTAAGACATTTTATTCTATATACTATATACCAAATACTATACATAAAGCTGTCATAATAAACGCACGCATATATATGCGTCTGTACATATACGAATATTTATGCGGAAAAATGGATAGCTACTTGCGACTATATCATATAATATGGGCTGATGATACAAATGCTTTAGATTCTATTTAGTATACAGTGTACAAGTGCAAAAAGTGCAAACTCAAAAGAGGTCTAAGAAAGTGTCTAAAATCATTTAAAAAAATTCCTCAACTGACAGCAGAAATGTGTAATATTGGCTATAGTAGGTGTTGAATTCCGTAGTCCGTGACCTGTCTAAATGGCTTTTGACAGATACTTTTGCAGAGTTTGCTCTCCTTACTCTTGTACACTATATACGAAATGATTATACGTAATTTATATTATGTATTTCTGTTTCTAATATGCGTGCGTTTCTTCCAAACACAAAGCTGAGCTAGCCTGATGGCTACACATGATATGTATGTCTATTTTGTAGTAAATGTTTGAGTAACATTTTTACCCACATGTTTGTTATTGAATTACAAATTTAAACTCGTCGTATGATGTTGTAGTTATGGGTATTGTCCGAAAATAAATATTTTTGTATTGTATTGGCCATTTTAATCATGACAACGTTTTAGTATATTTTCTTAAGTAATTGTAATTTAATAAAATTGAGGCGGTGCGGTGGTAGCTCAATGGCAAGGACACGCGCCTCTTAACCGAGTAGTGTGGGTTCAAACCCGGGCACGTACTTCTAGATTTTTCAAGTCTATGTACGTTTTTATACCTCTAGCTCGATGGTGAAGGAAAACATCGTGATGAAATCTGCAAATTCCAACAACTTTGGATTTGTAATCATGATCCAAAAATTGTCTGGTTTCCCTATTTTAGTGTTATGCAGGTCAGTTCGGCAGTCGCTTCAATGTTATTACCAGACTCGCTAAACCCTGGATCATGGTCTAACCCGTCTAAACACGGGACATAACGCTAGGAAGATGAATTGTAATTTAATAAAGATAATGAAGTTTATGTCTGTTTTATTAATAAATGTTCACCTAGATTCAAGTATGTACTGCTAAAGAGGCTAGCTCTAGAAGCTGGCTTAATTGAATTATTCAGTGATGTCACGAATCAATTAAGTTATTTAATCATGTTTTGTTTATTTTTGAACGCTTGTACCTATTTATACTATGTTTATATACTAGTTACTCTTTAAGAGTAACTCACGAAGCCTAACGAAGATTCCCATATATTGAATCGAACTTAAATACCCTAACATAATATGCTAAATGCAAATTGGGAGTTCGGTGAGATGCGCGCGCATACTGCGGCAACCATCTGTCCTAGAGTATTCTGAGGAACAAAGTCGGTTGAACTTGTTTTCCATCGACTAACGCTGCTGTGCTAAGGAAGTGTGCGCTCGGAAACAAAATGAAGAAAGGAATAGGCATGTCTTTTTTTATTTGCCTTATTTAATTTACTATAAACATAAATTTACTATGCAAGATTTTTTATCTTGTTTGTTGACCAAGTGATCAGAGTTACTGGTAGTTGCTAAATTCTGGTTTAAAGCTTGGAGCTAGGAACACATTCATAATAATACTGACCGCGCCAGAGGGAGAGAGAGAAAGTGATAGCTACAAGTTAATGTCTCCTATGTAAGGGGTTCTAGCTTGGGATTTTATAAAAGGGGGTTCTTTTCGAGTGGAGAAGTTAAGGTCTGAAAGAGATGTGATTCCTTAGGTAACGGTAGCCGCTTATTATCACCATCTTTATTCTTCATCGGACTTCTTCACCATCGGATTTGTTTGCTATTGAGACGGCAACGAACGTTATTTACCCCAGAACCAGTGTAGCCCACTTTAAAACGCACACAATTATATTAAAGTTCGTACACAATTTTCAAACATTGACATCTTAATCCTAATTGCCTGCGAATTAGTGTGCGTGTACGCATTGCTACACGTTACTACATAGACAAGTGACAGTAAGCTACGCCCCGGATTAGATAGAGCCTAGGGCATGTCGATAAACATTGCAGATGTATTAATAAATGATGATAACATGGACGAGTACTATTTAGATAACATTAAATAATTTATCTATGTTCACCCATATTTAATCTAAAGCTGGTGACATTCTTGCAAACCCGGATGTGTTAAAACGGTGGAGTGGATATTTTGGAAAAATGTATGAGTATGTCTCGGATGTTGGCACTGAGAGTAAAGCTATGACTGATTCTGTGGTGCCAGCGTCTGATGAAGACATCACTATGAATGAGATTGAATGATCGATACGAAGTCAGAAAAATGGAAAAGCCGCGCGAATAGACGAGGTCTCTGCGGAGGAATCAAACACGAAAGATTGACTAAACAGATATACTTACAATGCGAAAATGAAAAAATATAGGAGCCGCGGAAGGCCCAAGCTCACCTGTGTGGCAGGTTGGTTGTGTATTTACAGAAAGTGTTGCTAGGAGTTGTAAGAACCGTAGAGCTTGTATGAAAGGGATCATGAATGTTGAAGAGGCGAGTGAGGTGTGTAAGGATCGTGCCTTATGGCGTTCGGTTCTCTCTGCCTATACCGCTAGAAAGTGGCGTGAAATTTAGTTAGTTAGGAAACATAATACGACACCCATACGTATAGGGTCCTTACTTTAAACAACAGCACAAATTGAATTATTATTTAACGCAGTTCCATTTATCGATAAACTACCGATGAGGCAGTTGTTTCTCTACTCTAGTAAAAGTATCGGCGTACTTAAATAATTTGTGCGTGGCGACCGTAACTGTAGCCGCGCAATATATTGCGCGTGACGCACGCTGTTCCTAGAATATCGGTAGTGGTTAACCAGTAGTGTATGCCGTTACTGTCGTACTAATGAATTATATGTCAAAACCATAATAGATTGCCGTTTTTTTCCGAAATTTTAATAAATACAGTAAATTTGTAGTAAGGAAATCACTCCTGGGGAACCTTTTAGTTCTTGGCTCCTTATTTGACACAACAAAACAGCACAACACGGCATTTTACTATTTTTTAAGTCACTAAATTCCCCATGCGCGTCTGCACTACGACTGAGCGGCGTTTAACAACAGTAGGAGCGTCTGCTCATATGAGCTGTGCTTAAAAAGCGCCAAGCCCCTCACCGAGTCTATAGTATTTATGTGGTCAGTGGCTCTTGCTTTGTGCATCAGTCAAAATTCTAAAAAGGTAACTAGCAATACGATTTCTATTTCTTTCTTTTATTAAGTTTATGATTAATTCTTAACGAGCTGGGTCATCTTATCTCGTTCCCTATGTCTATTTTTGATTCCGACCGATCGATTATAGAGTCAGACGAGCGCATGCGCGCCCCCTATGCGGTCATGCCAGGTTATGCCATACCTACGTATCGATCTTAATTGCACCAAGCTGTTACCGATCCAACCCCTGAACCTTGCACAATGCAGAATATCTAATGGGACTAGATTATTTTCATATCAATATAGATATAACCATTTCAGGGTCGTGATTTACGTGTATGTCATTATAACTCGCGTCGTATGCACAGAGTATTCGATCTGCTTTTTCAGAGACCAGCTATAATTAAAAGCTAAGTCGAAATTACATCGTTTACTTTATGTGGCAGATTCTTGGTTGTGATGTTGTCTATTTTCCTTCCATGTAAAATGCTTACTAAGGTGATATTGAGTTACATACCTAATGGCTCCCTTTAAAATTGATCTTTCTGTTCCGATATAGTGGTGTTTTGACAAGTTTTAAGTTTTATATTCTTTTATTTTTTTAATATTCTTTTATATAACCAATGCTGCCATTAGGCTAAACATATGTTTTTTATTGTTATCACTAAAAACATAGTTTAGCTAATTTCTCCAGGCTGACACTCATTTCCTGTCCCGCTGAATCGGAGGGGGGGGGGGGGGGAATCAGCGGGGTGTGTCGGACTCCCGGGGCCCTATAGGAGGACCCTGCTCCGCCCAAGGTGGTAGTAGGCGGGGTATACCGACTAAACCCCTGGGATGTTTTGACTAAACCCCTGCAAAATTTGTTTCCATAGTCTGCTTTATTTCTGTAGATCTATCCTTTGAACCGACTATCTAATTATATATACATAAGCATCTTTATATCTTAGAAGTCTCGTTCTGCCGATATATTATATTTATTTATATCATAGAGACCACTCCAGCTATGCGAAATGCTTAGCAGCTTATCCTGTAAAACTGTGTGACCTCTTAAAGCTGTGCAATGTGGCTATATAGGTACCTACAAGGTTATTTTTATTGCGAAATCACTTACCTTATTATTTTACTCATTATTCTTAGGAACTAATTTAAAGGATTTTAGAAAATTACTTTAATTGAGGACGAGGCCTGGTACGCACGGGAGCGCCAGTGCTTCCCGCGCACATCGCAACGTATCAGCAGTGCGCCCCTGCCGGGTTACCGAGGATACGGAGGCGGCCAACGACAACACCTAGCTCCTCCTCTTCCTCAGCAATCCCAGTCCGGCCGCCGGCAGACAGGTAGGGATACATCACCCCGATAGAGTAAAGTCAGTGCCTACCGTAACCAACTAATTAACCACATGAAATTAACCACGTAAGTACGTTACTCTACTATCAAAATTAAGTGTTAAGTTATAACTTTTTTTTCTACAGAAGTTCTTGAATTGAATAGTTGTCTATTATTAACTCCTCCCTTGAATTCCGGGTTCAAAAAAAAAACAATAAAGCTTTATAAAATAAACAATAATTTTGGAACTGAACAGTAATCTCGCTCTATCGCCATGGCTCTTTATTTTAAAACAATATTCATTCCAACCTTATGAGTCCTAGTAAGGTCCCAATAAGGAAATCCCAATAAGGTACCTAAAACCTATATGAAGCAGGCTCGTTGTTTACATAAATGCTATGTTTCCGAAATCATTCAACTGAAATTCAACTCCAAATAAATAAAAAATAAATGTACATTTGCGTGCTAGCGGGATTCGAACCCACGACCCTTGATTTTGTTCCCAGTGTCTCTGACCACTCGACCAACACGCCTGATATACATGTCCTTACTCTAAATTCTATCACTTAACTGCTTACATCAATCCTATGGCTCCTCAAGAAGTCACGAAAACGCTTATTTTTTTCGTCAAAAATGTCGATGTGGTTAAAGGTGGGTGGTATCTTTAACGCTTTAATAATAAAGCGCTTACTTCTATCATAACTCGTACAAATTGGCGTGACAAAAGTAATCCTGTGACGTGCGCTAGGTTTGGGACACGTGAAATATAGTTTGCTTAACAAGTATGAAGAATCAACTAAATGATGACAATACAATTTTGTGCAAAAAGATTTGATGCCTATGCTGTTGAGTGGGTCAGATTCACAGACCACATGAACACTATAGACGCGGTAAGGGGCGTGGCGCGTGTTACATACAGCTTACATGAGCAGACGCTCATGATGTTGTCAAACGCCGCTCAGTCATACTGATGCGCGTGCGGAATTTAGTGACTTAAAATATAGTAAAATGCTGTGTTGTGCTCTATTGTCGTGTCGAACTAGGAACCAAGACCTAAAAGGTACCCCAGGCGTGATTTTCTTAGTACTAATTAACTGTATTTAATAAAACCGCTATCTATTATGGTTTTGACATATAATTCATTAGTACAACAATAACGGCATACGCTGCTGGTTAACCACTACTCGCCTCTTCAACATTCGTGATCCTTTTCATACAAGTTCTACGGTTTTTACAACTCCTAACAACATCTTCTGTTAATACACGACCAATCTGGTCGTGGTAGGAATTGAATTTATTTATTTATTTACTTTGGCATTGTATATCAGTTAATCAATCTTTCACACATGTCCGAACACGATGACTGCCCGTCTCCAGTCTTTTGGGACCTTTTCGTTTCTTCAGCATAGATTGCACAAGAACCAGAAAGCGTCCTGGACGCTAGCGCCACCTAGCTTGATCATCTCCGCAGATACCTCGTCTATTCCCGCGGCCTTTCCACTTTACAGACTTCGATATCAACCATTAAATCTCATTCATAGTGATATATTCATCAGATGCTAGCAGCACAGAATCAGTCATAGCCTTACTCTCGGTGCCAACATCCGAGACATATTCATAGATTTCTCCAAAAACTCCACCGTTCAAACACCTCATCCGGGTTTGCAAGAATGTCACCAGCTTTAGATTTAATCTGAGCGAACATAGATAATTTTATCATCATTTATCAATACATCTGCAATGTTTATCGACGTGCCCAAGGCTCTAATCTAATCTAATCCGGGGCGTGGCTTACTGTCACTTGTCTAAATAATAACGTGTAGCAATGTGTACACGCACACTAATTCGCAGGCAATGATTAAGATGCGAATGTTTGAAAATTGTGTGCGAACTTTAATATAATTGTGTGCGTAATAAAGTCGGCTACACTGGTTTTGGGGCAAATAACGGTTGATGCCGTCTCCATATACCTACCTACTCCGTGGACAGATTCCACTGCGAATTTTAAAGCGTTACACTTTGCCCCACCAGTGGGGCGCCTTAGTGGGGCAAAGTCGAAGAATCCTCTTCGACTTGCCAATAGTTAAATTTTGGTTACGTTACAATTTTACAAAAAAAAAAATCTTGAATCTATACCACAGACGCGTAATAAATTTATCTAGAATAATTTCAAGTGCATTAGTGTATTTCAAATAAGTACATAGGGTTCCATACGGTTTAGGCGTATTCCAGTTGCGATCTCATGTAGGCATTATACAGCAATATCGACGTATTTGCATTATTGAAATACGTTTTTTGATGATAGATTAAACCGAGTAGTTTATAGGCCTTAGCAGCAAGCATCTTAAAAGCAACCCACAATCTAGCTGAACACCCAGATCCCTCACTTCATCAACCCTTTTCAGTCCCTTACCATAAAGAGTGTACTTAATTATAATTGATAACATTTTTGTTTCGTGTAAAGGTGATTGTTTAACATTTAAATACAGTTTATGATCGAAATTATTTTAGTGTCATCGGTACAAGCAATATATTTCAATGTAACAATTTACGACATCATTTATAACAATATTGAAGAGCAAGGGACCAAGGCGTGAGCCTCGTGGTACACCGGAAAATATAGGTGTGTAACTGGAAACAAAGCCTTTTATTGTAAATGCTTGTGTTCTATTTTTAAGGATAGATGTTAGCCACTGGAGTAAATCACCTAGTAGGTATACCAAATACCCCATGCTTAGAAATTTACTTTTATGCTTTTAACCCACGGGATATAGTTCTAAGAACCGGGCTGGATTTATTGATTTCACATATACTCAGTGGGTGTGTGAGGGGCTGGGAAGGTGCGACGTCCCCCTGAGTGAAAGCTAACCTGAATCCGGTACCTATTGATTTCCGCATTGCAGATGCAGCCACCACGTATTCGTGGTGTAGATAGCAATCATATCCTTTATTGTACTTACATACTACCTAGATGCGAACCAGGAACGAAGACGCTGTTAGGGTAAAATAATAAGTGGGCACATTTTTTAAACATTTATTCCGAAACATTTATTACATAGGTACATTAACACATTTTTACACATAGATGTTTGCAATAAAACTTAATATTATTACAATAGGTTTAATTAACACATAATTTCTGCATTTTAAATATGATAATTAAACAATTAGAAAATTCACAAGCTGTTAATGAGGCATCATTATTTCATTATCGTTAAACAAAACTTTGGTGTATTACAATTTTTTGTTATGAATAAGCTGTTCTTTTAAATCTGATAAGCAATTGTTAAAGCGAATTGAACTTACTTAGTTTATATTACGGCAGATTCACAATCCCATAAGGTGCAAACCCATTAGTCATAATGTAAGCTAATACAAATATTAAGATGATATTTGACATAAACATAGACATCAATTGAATTAAGTATATTCAAACGAGAGTAGCTTAGAACGACAATAACCTACGAGAATTTCTAACATTTATTGTCACTAAGTCGTAAAATTCGTTAAATTTTTTATTTCAAATGTATACAGATCTAACCAATAGTTGATATAATTATATATATACGATATTTATATACCTAGATAGTTAGTGTAAATATATATAGGAAAATAGTTTTGATTTTGGCAAAAAGGTGTTATTTTTTAATCTAGAGTAGAGTAGAAAAACGTACATACATACATACATATACCTACATAACATCACGCCCTATATATTCTTTTATAGTCTCAGAGCAACACTGGACTCATAATAATATATATAGTGAAAATAGTTTTTATTTTGGCATAAAGGTGTAATTTTAATCCACTTTATGAGATAAAGCAGAGTAGAGTAGAACAAGTAAAGATAAATTTGACACAGATTACTAAAACTTATGCAAAAGCGCTGTTTATGAGTGCGTGTTAAGCTTTGACCCAGTATTTAGATACCTAATTAGTCTTTACTTATCCAATGTTAGATAAATAAATTATTACGATCAAAATGTGGGTTTTATATTATAAAAGACAAAAATAATTGATTGCAATTTACCGATGTCCGAACATATATTTTTGCTTCACGTCTTCAAATATTTTTATGAATTATTTTGTGTTACCAAAATTTGTTAGAAATTGACTTATCGATTTTCTACTGAATCGTGTGCAGCTCATAAAGATGATAGTAGAACACCTACAATCGATAGACTTTTTAAACCATGTGTAATTTACACATGTACAATACCTAAAAAATGTAGCCCTTCCAGTTTTGGTAACATACCAACAACATTTAGGTACCCGGTAAAAACAGAGATACCTATATCTATTCATTTCCTGAAATTTGGTATCTCTACCACGAAAATATCTCAAATTGGTGAACCATTTTAGTTATTAGTTATTAAGCTAAACATAAATGCGATTCTATGTTAGTATAAACTACATGATATTTAATATTTATGGACTTCTTATATTTTATTAGTCGAATTACATCTAAGACTAGTAGGGTTACGAATAAGTGTATAAATATATATATATATATATATACTCTTACGAATATTTGGAGTAACATTATCATACCTGTTAAATGACATTAGAAAACACTAAGTACCCGTCCATTGATTGAGTAGAAAGCACGGACTAGTAAAAAAGAAGGACTCCGCGCCGCTAACTAGTCCCTGGTAGAAAGGTACCTGTTATTACCTTTTACCTACATGTTATTTCAGATTTTTTTATTTTATAAATGACTTATTACGGCTATTCAGTTTAACATAGCTGTATCCTCATTTTTAGATGCTGGTATTTTTCGGAAATATAACGTATCTACAATTTTATTTTGCTTCTGTTACTGTTCTTCCTAGGACCGCTCCTAGGAAGAACAGTACAAAAAAGCAACAAATAAGATGCACCTTTTTAAAATGTCTCTTTTTAAAAAGGTGCATCTCATTTGTTATACTATCATTTGATATAATTGAACTTTAATAAAGTTCATTTTATATAATAATCATTTGTTATATCAACTCATAAAATAATTTTGTTTGTCATAATGTTTATATAGTATTAATTTTATATAATATCTAGGTTACTATTTAGTATAACGTGCATAACAAATAAATACGTTTGAAATAAAACTCATTTTAGATATCGTTCATTTGACATATCTTTTAATTTACGCATCATTTCATATAAGTAATATTTAAGATAATAACGTTTCAAATAACGATTAGTAGAAATATTTACAATTAATATAACCTTCATTTTTAACGTTTCAAATAACGATTAGTAGATATATTCTACAATTAATATAACCTTAATTTTTTATAACTTTACTTGTTATACAATACAGTACATACATATTGTACATATTGACATTATTAATACTTCAGGGAAAATCCGACTCAGCCAACCTCCCCTCCACGTAGTACTTGTGTGTCCTACCCCTAGAGTGTAATTCAATAAGGCGGAGGCGCGGAGGGAGGACTACTAGACTACTGGCCCATGTCCAAAATGACTCTTTATAAATTATTGCATTAAATACCCAAAAAATATCTAAATGCCGTATAAAAAAATATCGTCATGAATTTCAACTTACATTTCGTTAAGTTAGGTATATGGATTTTTCTTACATTTCGTTCTATGGATTTTTCCTTGAGTTTTTTTCCTTACAAACCTTTGGACCAATAAAAATGTACGGCATGTAAAAAAATATTATCTATGCATAAAATACTTACAAAATAAATTAATTTTATGTTGTGTTAAATCACCCCCCGGACCACGGAAAAAGAGGGGGATTGACATGTTTTTTGTACGGCGTTGCGGAATAATGGATAAGTAGCTGTATAGAAACAGGATGAAACTGATGCCGTACAGAATCAAATGACCAAATTTACCCTGGAAATTGTCAGAAAAAAAAAAAAAAATACCGAATATGTGGCGCGCCATTTTTGTACGGCACTGTGCGCTTATTATTTTTCATGGATCTATCGATGGTCAAAATGCCGTACAAAAATAAGTGACTAAAATGTAGGTACTCACTCTACAGGCACTTTTGAATTCTCACCAGCACCCAGTTGGACAGCTTACAAGTGACGGCATAGTGCTGAATCTTATTATTTTATGCTCTTATATTGTCCTATATACGTCACCTGGTGGTTCATATGACCCATCCATTTTGGACATGGGCCAGTAGTCTATACAGCACACTAAGCACCTTAAGTGTATGATAGCATGCTGCATACATAGGCGACGATTGTCTTCGAATAATTTATCAATTTAAAGATTTTACATTATTTTTAAGTACTTAAGTAGTGGACGTTATTTTAGTAGGTAATACAAGTGCCTCTGATGCTAAATATGTTTACATCTGATTTCTAAAACCACTTTCGAGGCAGTTGTTCACAGGTATATCTGCCAGTAAAATTTATCCTTTACGTATGTTTACAACTGCAAACTTAACCGTGTCAAAGGAAAGAGACTTACCTACTGTACCCATAATATGGTTGTTCATTAAGAGTCATATTTATATGTCAACGTTTAAAGTTAACATAGACATAGAATAAGAACTCTAAAGAATTAAAGAATCATTATACATAGCGCAAATGAAATAATCAAAAATGTATAAATAATATAAGTCATCTCTTAAAATTGAAAACGTTGTTTATGTTCTCAATGTCTGTAAAGTTATTCAACCTATTGTAAGAATTTAATCTCAATCTATAACGATAGAATGCAATTTGCGTTATTTTAAATGTTGATGTTAAGACAACATAATAATTCACCTACATTGCGTTACGTTAAAACGGAAACAACATATTGATTTTTTTTTTTTTGACGCGGATAAATGCTTTACGCACCGTCACCCTACCCGGGGGGGGCAGGATGGTGTGTGAGGCTCCCGGGGGCCCTTGAGTAGGGGGCCCCTGCTCCGGCCAAGATGGTAGTGGCCGGGGTATACCCACTAAAACTCCGCGGTACCCCTCATCGCCTTAGTGGAAGTGAAGTGTGGGTGACTCGGCATAGCCTTCGCTTCCATAAATCACCTCCGGCGACCGGCCCGCCCGATATGGCGGGCACCACTGGTCCCCCTCCAGGTAGTATGGAGGGGCAGGCAGAAATGACCGGGGATACCGAGTCATTCCCAGCCGGCGGCGACGGAGACACGTGCAAGGCAGGTGGGAGCGCCCTTACGCCAACCACCCGCTGGTCTCCATCAGGAGGGGCGAGGCTATTGTAATGATGCCTCACACGTTCTCACCTACGCCTGCGAAGCAATGGAGCGGAAGGGTAATTCTCCCGCTCGCTCTCCACTGCATCCTTCTGCGAGATGACTTCCTCACAGAAGGTGGCGGTTGCCGCCCAGGCCCTCTCGCTCCGGAGTATGGTCTCCACCACGCTCGGGAGCGAAAGGTTTGGTCCGACCACTGCGCAAAGGCGAGCGCGCTGGTCGGACCACGACGGAACATATTGAACCATTATTTAAGCAAATTAACTAACTTAACTTCACGCCACTTCCCTAGCGGGGTGGGCAGAGAGAACCGAACGTCATATGGCACGATCCTTACCAATAAGTAAACCTTCTAAATAAAGGGTTTATGTTACTACGTAAACAGCAGTTTCAGAAAAAAGTACAACGCATAATCTATGAACTGCATAAAAGCCACGATGGTTCCAGCCGTTCAAAGGCCAAATCTTATGTTATAAATGGCACTCTACTGTATGGTATGAGCAACCTTTAATGAGATTACTTATTCACCTAAAATTTACTTTCCGCATCCTAACGTCTCCTTCTATTTATGATCGTTGTATACATTCTTATCTACATAGGTACCTAATTGGATGGCGTTACCTAAAATGTTGACTCTAAATAAATAAATATCCGACTCACACACATCTCATACATTGATCTGACTCCGAGAGAAGTAGCTTAAGCGCTTTATCATCCTCTTGCCCTTCTGCCAGTTCATCTGGGGTCGGCGCAGCATGTCTTCTTCTTCCATACGTCCCGGTCAGCCGTCATCAAGCTATCCACTTCCATTTTACTCATATCATCTTTCACACAATCCATCCATCTCTTATTTGGCCTTCCTCTTCCTCTCCAGTAGCTTAAGCGCTTGTGTTACGGATATCACAATCAACAGTGGTATTACAAATATATACTTAAATATTGGATATTAACACCCAGACACACAACAAACACAAATATTTCATTATACCACAGTGTAATATACTACGTAATAGTAATATACTAGTAATATACTACGTAATCATACGAATGTTTGTCCTGGGTGGGGATCGAACCCACAACTCTTGGCGCATGGGGCAGAGTCACCACTGAATCGAGCAAGTCAAAATATTCTTCTTTGGTAGGTAATTATTTAAAGTATTTGAACTCTTTCAAACAAAATATGAACAAACCAATATAATAGTAATAGTTAGACAAAAACTTATCAGACACATGTGGCTTAATAGTAACTGATACCGCAATGATTAATCTATAATATAAAAATTAATCGCTGAATGTGTTGCTAAGCGCAAATATCGAGAACAGCTGAACCAAAACGCTAATTCTTTTTTAGTTGTGTTTGTTATTGTGAAATGAAGGTTCTTATGAAAAAAAAAAAATGTCGCGTGGTCGAATAATAAAAAATGGGTATTAAAATCTGAGAACGAGGCGTTACGAAGTGAACCGGGTCAGCTAGTTTACAATAAATATTTCCCAGTGATGTAGGTATTGTTAAAAAAACGAAGTTCATAACGAAGCTTTGAGATATTACACACCTTCGGAAAGAAGATAAGCACACATAATAAAACATTTGAAATGCAGTTTGGTACATGGACCCTATCAGGGTCAATCAGGGTCAATCAATTATGAATAAATAAGTAAATAAATGATTGCGCTTGATCTATTACTCTCAGTTGTTACGCTTCATGAGTTAATTCTAGCCTTGTCTTCTGTACAGTCAAGTTCGTACGTACGATTTTGATTTTACAGATATTACTAGGTCTTGCTCGTAAGAAGACTAGAACGGTCTGGGCCATTCTAATGGGTCTAGATATATGGGTATACTAGCAATAGATCTATTATATTTTGAGATTCGACTGTAGACATGAAACCCTACCTATTTGCTGTCCCAATTAAGTTTGAAAGCCACCGATTGCTGCTGTATTCGTGTTGTTTGAATAAGTACGCAGCAGTTATTATGGTGGCTGTTAAGATGGTGGTCTAGTGGATAGTTGGTGTAACATCACTCATTTCTTTAGTCGTCTTCTACGACACCCAAGGCAGAAGATATGGGGTGGTGCTATTCTACTCTGCCGGCCCCACACGGCTATAATGCCAGTTATTTAGTCCAGCTCTTCAGGTGGTATTTTTTAGCAGGTCTGCGAGATATTTTGTAGTGCGATAATGGGAACGGGTAGCTCTCATAATTCACTGCTGTTACTAAGTTACCACTGTGCAAAGTGAAATTGGAAGCAAGAAAAACCTTTGCAGTCTTTCATGGAGTCTTGGAGGATGGAGAAGTTGTTACGACAGATCACGAAAGAATGTCAGTGGCTGAATGTATAACTGGCATTATTGTTTTATTCTTTATTCATTAGGTGTAGGGACAACATTTTTCTAGAAAAATGAAAAACCAAATTTCTGCAGCAGTAGGTATACCTACATCGCGCCGAACTAAAAACACTACTTACTACTCCTGCTACGCTTTTAGAGTGCAGGGCTATACTTAATGTGTTAAAATTTTGGTCAAATGTTTACTCGATTGATTAACTTTATACAGCTACAATATATTTACGTACATACTACGTTGTAAGTGTTTTCAGGTGCGATATGATCACTTACTAGGTTAAAACGGTAGTAGTTGATCGGCCTGAATTAAAAAACTAGCAGTATGCCTAACAGAATTTTAAACACAACTTTACATAAGACTTATTTTGTGATCTACTTATCCTTTGCTGCCCCAGTTTACCTGAAATGTTTAAAAGCCGACGATTGCTGCTGTATTTGGTTGTCTTACTACGCAGCAGTTCATTATGGTAGCTGTTAAGATGGTGGGTTAGTGGTAAATTGGCGTACCACTTAATCGTCTTACTATTTATTTTCTTAGTCGTCTTCTACAACACCTAAATGAAGGTGCTATTTTACTCTGCCGGCACCACACGGCTATAATGCCGGATTACATTTAGTCCAACTCTTCAGGTACCTAAGTATACTAAGCAGGTCTTTAAGATATTGTATATAGTTATATACGGATGACTGACTTATCTTACTGCTGTTACTAAGATACCGTTGTGCAAAGTGAAATCTGAAGCAAGAAAAACCTGGATTATCTTTACTAGAGTGACCAGTAAGAGATATCAGCGGTTAAATATATAACTGGCATACTCATTAGGCGTTGGAACAACGTTATTCTATAAAAATCTGAACAACATTTCTAAAGCAATACACATCGCGCCAAACTACTATACTGTTACAGAGTGCAGGGCTATGATTAATTTTTTATAATTTTGGTCAAATGTTTACACGATTGATTATCTTTATACAGCTACAATATTTGACAGGCCCGTTGGTCGAGTGGTCAGAGACCCTGGCCTCTAAACCAAGGGTCGCGGGTTCGAATCCCGCTACGAGCAAATGTTTCGTGTGATGAACATGAACATTTTGTACCTACTCGAGTGATGGAAGTTTATAGGTAAACACGTATTTAAGTATGTCTATCCGTTAACCTAGTATCCATAGCACAAGCTTATACGTTTAGTTTGGAGCTAGGGAATTGGTGTGTCTGGCCGGAGTATTTATTTATTTATATGTATATTTACGTACATATCTACATACTAAGATGTTAGTGTTCTCAGGTGCGAATTGACCACGGAGATCAACGGATCCTCACTTTTTAATTCCAAGTAAAGACTTAATAGTTCAGGTAATAATATTTGGTCTGCCTGTATACCCCCTAATAGGGGGTTCATATGTACACATATGACCCCCTTTTAGAACCTAGATATTTAGCTGTCCCTGTTTTTATAACATTTTCGAAAGCTAACGATTGCTATTATATTCGAGTTGTTTAACTACGCAGCAGTTTATTATGGTGGCTTTAGAGATGAGGCTCTGCTCTTCTGTTCTTCTACTGCACCACACGGGTATTAAGCCAGTTTTACTTCATCTCAACTCTACAAGCAGAGATACTGAGCAGGCCTTCAGAATATTGAATAGTCTTATGGTCGATGACTCCCGTTTTTACGTTATTACGAAGTTGTCATGCAAAGTGAAATGCAAAACTAGAACAACTTTGATGGAGGAATAATAAAATATTAAAAGTAGGTAAACTATTCTCCAATTTCAATGGTATAATTCTATCACAGTAAAATCTTTATTATTTTATTTTGTTTTGCCTGAATTATGTTAATGATGATGGATGGTACTCCGCTGATGTAGAAAGAAGAGTGAATGCATGGAATAGGGTGAATGGAGCGTTGCGCAAACTTCTAGGCAGTACAGTCTAAGCAAGAAGGCCCAGCTCGCTATATACAACGCGATACTGATAACTACTGCTAACATATGGAAGCGATATTGGGTATAGCAGAATGACCATGAAAGTAGAATAAACGCGGTCGAGATGCGTGCGCTGCGTAAAATCTGCGGTGTATCGCTCACAGACAGCGTTTGGAATGATGATGTAAGAAAGAGGGACGGTCTGAAATACAGCGTCGGAGTCAAGGCAAGAAGAGGCAAGCTCCGATGGTTCGGACATGTGGAAAGAATGGATACACTGCGAAAGTGGAAGGATGTAGCCGCGGAAGACCCAGGCTCACCTGCCACAACCAGATTGATCGTGCATTAACAGAAGGTGATGTTAGGAGTCATTAAAACCGTACAGCTTGTATGAAAAGGATCATGAATGTTAAAAAGGCGAGTAAGGTGTGTTGGGATCGTGCCATATGGCGTTCAGTATTTCTGCCAACCCAGCTAGGGAAGTGGCGTAAAGTTTTAGTTATTAGTTAGTTTGTGAATCATGTTAACAAGGTTTTTAGCCGCGGTACCCTACATTTTAATCAAATATTCAATGTCTGGTTACACTACAAAATGAATGTAAAGAAAATATCGTATTTACAAAAGCAAACAATTATTATTTATACAGAATAAAGGTTCGTTCGGTTCTCTCTGCCTACCCCGCTAGGGAAGTGGCGTGAAGTTTAGTTAGTTAGTTTAATAAAGGTATTCCAGCCATAGACACTAATTTTGATGTGATATTTTCTATATGGGGCCTCCACGTAAGTAGTCGTTTAACGTTAAACTAAAATATTGTTCCTTCGAGGCTTTTGTAAGTGCATCGCAACGAACTGAAAACTCTACTACTTCTACTACTCTTTTATTGAGTGCAGGGCTATACTTTATTTGTTACGATTTCCGTTACATAATGTTTTTAAACATCCATATGTCTATCTATTCGCCTAGTATCCATAGCATAAGCATTTAAGCTAAAAAAAGAAAAAAAATAAGCGGGATGAAACTCAAATATTTTTCGTTCAGACCGTCTTTACTAAGTTATAGCTGTTTTTTATCACAATATTGGATACTCCGGCCAAAGACTAATTTGGTTAGTGGCAACGAAATCTCTGCTATGTCGAGTAAAATATTGGACGTTTAATCAAAACATTTGCATTTGGTGTTCTATTTTAATAGTTCATGGATTCCGTGAAGATGGCTCATTTTGTAGAAGTTTGTCTTAGTGTAGTAACAGGATAAAGACTATTTTATAATCCAGACATGAATTAACGTTAGTCGAATAATAAAAATTGCAGTATATCGGAAATATCCAGTATTTACATTCTTTGGTACTACTGCTGTAATAAACCATAACAGAGTAGTTACGATCTTATAATTATATCCTATATATCCTCTAAATGTTTATTTATGTTATGATTTACTACCTACCCATGTATAACTTAGTTAAATAGACCGAAATGCCTCTTGTGCGGGCATCGCTGGTTACAATTCGGGCTCGTACCTCTAGGATTTTTCAAAGCTACTGAGTTTCCCATGTTAGATACTAAGCCTACTAAGGATCTTAATTATGTTTGTCGGGCCTTCAGGTCGGTGTCTTCATTCGTTAACTATAGGTATGTATTAGTAAAGACAAACTAAAATGTTGTGTTTAGTAAATTTAACTATGTATGATATATTAAGGAAATTGGCGATCTGACGTAGAAATTAAACTAAAAACCGTTATATGGCAAATTTAATCAGAGCAATTCAGGAACTGGTATATCTTATACTAGAGTCCCTAACTACCTATACTTATATCTACACATATTACTAGATAACCTATACATCGAATGATACCTACGTATGCAACATTAGATTTTTTTTTTTTGTTTTTTTGTTTTTTTGCTACCCTTGTACTTCACCGCACTGGTGAATTATTGTTTGTGCTATGCAGAATCAAATCATATCGCAAACTTATGTGAATGAGTAATGTTTATTAAGAGTAGACAGTTATAATGTGTTAAGTGTTTCAGTGCTGCGAGGAATTTGTTCTAGTACGAGTCTGGTTGATATTGTTTTTGTACTAGTGTTGAGTTTGTGAATCAACGGGTAGGATAACTCAATAATCGATTCAAAAAAAATTATGTAATTACCTTTTTATTAAATTATGGTATCTTAAGTCTTTAAGCGCAAATGGTACAACTATATATTTCTGAGTTGCTTGCCTGTAGGTACTCTGTATGCAACAAAACGGAATACCTAGCTCAGTTCTGTTCTTTGAGCATTGTCATTTAGAGTTACTTACTGCATCTAAAACATTTTTTTTTTGTACAAATATAAAATAATGGTTTGTTTGTAATCAATAAAAAAAAATATTATTATTATTATTGTTGTCTCCTTTTGGGTATCACGGGAAGTTTAACCTTCCCGGTCCTTTGGAAGGCTTGCATGGGGGCACAGGCTCAACATGTAGAGGCCCTTTGAGACGTTTTAATATGAGTGTGATCGAGTATACCGGCCGGATCTTACTTCTGAGTATACTAACATAATACACTCAGTAGTAACACCTGGCAAGTGCAACACTATTGCAATAAGGTGGAAACAAAAAATATGATAAAAATATGGGCTATTGCAATGGATTTTTGTGGAAAGAAAAACTGAGCTATGGGGTGAGATAACGGTCGCATGCCATTGCAATATCTCACAAATTAAAGTGCGGCAGGCGGTGACTCGCCCTCCACTAGATGGGCCCCCCAAATCAGCCACCGCGCAGGGTAGCAAGGGGGCAACATCGGTATGGTGGGCTGAGGGTGTAGAGAGGTGTGCACCGGTTTCTGGATCGCGGTAATCCGGTCAGCCGTTTCCCGTTATTACGCAGATTGAGCACTTCCACCCTTTCAAGCATACAGCTCTTGCGCTCCACTTTGGGCGGCCAATGAAGGCAATCCAAAGGTGGGAGAGAAGATGGTAGGTTCCCCCGGGAGGTCTCAGGTCCGTGGTGTCACCACACACCAACAGCTCACCACAAGCTGCCCTGTGGAGACTGATTGCACTGAAGGGAGTTGTTGCTCTTCATGGTGCGAAGCTCACCAACTCTCGACAGCGGGCGATGGGGGCATCACGTCCCTACGCCTTTATTATTATTATTATTATTAGATTAAGTTATCCTACTTATTTATCTACCGACACTGATTCCATCGTATATTCTTACTTCTAAAAGTATTTACACTTAAGATTAATTTAGAATTCTGCTACGCATTCCTGTCTTAAAATTAAAATGACGCAATAGGTTAGAAGTAACTAGATGGTAGGGACACTAACAAATACTATCCTAAATTGTTCGGAGTGGATTAACGGGCAAGTTTAGTAGGCGTTTAGGGCTAAAACTACTTTTGATCTTGCGATAACACATTTTTGCCCGATCATAGTGGGGCAAAAAGGAGGGTTATTTATGCCATTAAGACTCGTGAGGTAGCAAGTATATGAGCGGAGACTTTTGAAAAATAGGTATTTCAAAACAACTGATGCTGTTCCGCTTTGGTGCTCGGATCAACGAGCCTTGCGATAGGGGCAACTGCAGCCGAGCTGAATATTGGGAATAAACATTTTAAAATTTAGGGTTAGGCTCTCGACGATTTTCTCCTTCAATATTAGTTATATGAATAAGGAATTTCAACCGTAATAAAAAATTAGTTGTAAGCCTTATGTTTTGCATTATTAGTATACTTATACGTATACGAGAGCCACGAAACTAAGGGTCGCGGGTTCGAATCCTGTTAGTGGTAAATGTTTCGTGTGATGAACATGGATTTTTATACTCGAGTCATGGATGTACCCGTTTATAAACATATTTAAGTATGTCTATCCGTTCACCTAGTATCTATAGCACAAGCATAAGCTTAGTTTGGAGCTAGGGAATGGGTGTGTCAGTCTGGAGAATTTATTTTATTTATTTATTTAATCTCCACACTAAACGTATTTAGTTGTGACAAAAAAATATATTTTATTGCTTAAAATATTGCGAAAAGCAAGTTATTAAGAAAAGACAGACATAGGAGCATAGAATAAGTGAATATTTATTTTAAGTATGAAAATAATTTCTTTAGTGTAACAAATCAAGAAGGAATTCGTCGAGAACGTTTGTATGGAAAATACAGTGCCCGCCTTGATATTTACTTCGTAAGTATTTCATGATTTATTAACATTTATCAAATTAACCACAGTCCTATTTGTTGGTTTCTTTATGGCTTGTGAATTGGTTAAAATGTTCCTTTAGACTAATCATTTAACTATCAGATAGTTAGGTATTTAGTATATATACATTGTATTGGTGCGAGTGATGGTAGCTGATGTAGCCAAGATGATTATTGCAGTTGCGTGTCTTTAACTGATTGAGTATTTTTGATGACTAAAAATTTTTCGTTGATATTACTGATTTAACGTCTAGGATTAGGACTTATTTTTAAACTGGAGACTTTTCTTTCGTCTTTTTTTATATTGGCTCAGTATATTGGCTCCGCTCACCCTGATGGTAAGCAAAAGAGGAACCCAAATCGCTGTGATGACGAATGCGGTAACATGGTTTACAATCCGTTGGCACCGCCATACAGGCCCGCAAGGTGCTTCGTCACGCTTCTATCTACTTATCTACTATCTTATCTACTTCTCATCCTTACATCTTGGGACCGGATTAGATTTTTTCAGGATAAGATTGATATTTATGTTGAGTATTATCTGCCTTAAAGTTTAGATTGTATGTACCTACTGCACTTTTCTAAATATAAACGCACGTAATTTTTTTTTTAGTTAAAGATAACTTGTATTAAAGTCAATTGCGCTTGAGTAACAAATATGTTATCATATAGATATAACTGTTAAAAAAATACCAATTTTTAATATATACTTCAAGTCCACAATTATGTCAGTGGGTACATAGGCTTTCTTTTGGATAATTGAATATAAATGTTAATATATAAGTAGGTACACCTGTAAATAAATCAGTGCTTATGATTTAGTCGACTACTGTGAGTTGCTATCTCAATCAAATTAAACTATCTATTTCGTTGTCTACCCCATTATATTTGCTATGTGTTCAGGTGGAAATAGATATGTTACATAACTACCTTGCCTATTTTTATTTAGTTTACACTGACCCACGTCTGTGCTAAACTTACAATATATCTAAATACAATGCTTATATAGAATTTTTTAAATTACCTTAGGAAGTCCATAAATATTCAATGAAACGGAAAAAAATACCGTGTTTACCGGAGTATAGGAACATATCCGTGGTCTACCAGAGGGTTTAATTAAATATATTAATGAGTTCGATTATAATATTTATCAGTCTGATGGACTGATTAAAGATAGAACTACTGTTCATAGCAACAAAATAGTCTAAAATAGGTATTTTAGAGTAGCATATACATAGACTTAAATATATTTTTTACTTGTGATATTAATATAGCTAAGTTACTTGGCCGAAATGAGACTAGCAATTTTTTTATCCTTTTGAACAGTCAGTTCATGCGAACTCGATGTTAAGATTACAAATTACTTTATGCCAAAAGGTTATAAATTTTTTAGTATGTACCTAATTTTCCTGTTTCTTCATTTTCAGTCCATTTTTCTAAGATTCCTATTTTTGATTAAATACTTAGTTAATTTTATTATTCATTAAATGAGCAACTACAGAAAAATACCCTCTTCGTATGTTTCTATGCATAAGGTAGGTATTGTTTACATATATATATATATATTACGTATGTGTAAAGTGGCTATAATTTGGAGCCTTCAACCACAATTGTAATTAAAATTCGTAAGCTAAGCTGAATGAGCTTAGAATTAGCTTTCAAATTAAAGGTCAAGAAAACAGACTTAGAACAACGCATAACACCTACTTGCACACTTACCATACCACCACCGTGTTCACGAATCACTTCATTATCCAACCCTATTCTACGGTCATTTGCATTTGGGCATCTGGGAAATTGAGACAATTACTTTTATCTAACTCAAATTCTGAAATGTTGTCAAGCATAAGATGACTATTCTTCCCCGGTACTCCTAAATTATTTCGCTAACTAGCTCAAAGTTTGTCCGATGTCATACAAGATGTCAGTATGTTTTGAGCATATACTTAGTTTATGTCATGAATGTACTCGGTAGATGAAAAACGTTGCCAGTTTAAGTGGGTGTATTGCGGCCTTTACCATTTTGGTCGAAGAGAACTAGTCCGATTTATAGGGGCGAGTAAGTCTTCCCAGACATTGAGATGTCTAACACAATTCTCGAAGGAAAGAGAGTTTACTGTACATGCTCTAAGTATCTATGATAACCTTCAATTTTTAAACTTGAGTTTTTATAATAAAATTATGTTCTAAGTCGACCTTCTAGACCTTTATAGAGGACACTCAGGATTACAAGTAGTAATCTGCTATTGTACTAAGCTCGTTAGGTACTATATTGTATATTCTTTGTAACACCACTATACCTAAATTCAAATTAGAATTTTGTAGTGATGTGACTTAACGTGTTAAGAAATAGCAAAAGTGGGCAGCCGGTAAAGCAATTACATATTTTTTTATAAAAACAGCATGACAAAGTGCACCTTATAACTATTAACAACAAACTTACATCTAATTATCCCACTCATGTAAGAGATAGGATATACAATTTTTTATTATGATTATGAATAGTGACTAGTTTTATAGGCAAGCAATAGAAAATGTGATTATTTTTAGTTCAATGTAGATATATAACCAACCACTGTATTTTCTCTATAAGTTATATATTACTGAGGTATTACTTGATAATGAGATAATAGTCACCATTCCGACATGTCTAGGATTGCCAACTTGTACGAATGTTAAAATGACCAATAGCACTATAGTTCTATGTTCACAGGACAGGGTATGAATTTGGAATAACGTGTATAAAGTTTTAAAATTTGACATTCAAGTTTACAGCAAGCACAATACCTAACGCACTCTCTATAAAACTTGGGAACGTTATATTTATATAGGTATATACTGGATTTTTACAATAGCTTGTTATCTTAAATATTTAAATTTTCCATTGAGAATTCCAAGATCCATTCTCATTAAGTAACCATACTCTTAGCATGAAATGTCGCAATAAAAATTGACCTTTTGTTCATTTTTATCGATTGTTGGATAAAGATTGTTCTACGTTAACATGTCCCTCTTAACACAGAACTACTCTACAACGTAACAATTAAAGACAAGTTGGCAACACTAGCTATCTCCCTTCCCAACCACAAAATAGTTATACCAAAGATCAGACTACTAAAACGCACCAATGAAGTGCATTGTACAAGCAAGTGTTCTGGTATTTCTATTTTGTGACCCACCCATGACTTAACGCAGATGTTATGCTTTCGTCGGCAGAAACAGCCCTACTAAAATCCTGATGGATTTTTATCACTGTTGTCAACTTTTATTGCACATCGAAGGTTATACAGCATGTTACAAAACTACCCGTAAAGCCGAAAGGAGGTCCAATGGGGCCTTATAACGAGTCCATTCACAATATTTAAGAACCGTAGTAACGCTGTATACCTAACATACCCCAAAAAATATATATATTTTCACTGATGTAGGTACAAACCCTATTTTAGTAAAATTAAAGAGTAAACTACGCAGTATGATATATAAATGATATATATATAAGATGATATATAAAATTTTAAAAGACCTAACCTAACGAAACAAACTAATTTCATAATTAACGTCAAATTTACAGAAACGGCTCAAAGTGTGCTCCGCCTCAATACACAACCTCGTTCGTCGGGATATGGCTTGTGTTATATATATTGTATCGATTATATTACAATAACAGTTGTAGGATATCAATAGTTTCACACCATTTCACACCATCGTCGGTGTTATCGATGCGAAAACCGATCGAACACGCTGTTCTATCTCGGCAACCGTTGGGTAATCGGAGAAATACACTCAGTCCTTCATAATACCACCAATACTACAGTTGCCGAGATAGAACAGCGTGTTAGATCGGTTTTGGCATCGATAACACCGACGATGGTGTGAAATGGTGTGAAACTATTGATATCCTATAACTGTTATGGTAATATAATCGATACAATATATATATATATATATATATATAATATAGAGGTCTACATGGAAAAAGCTGCAAGAAACACACATTTGCACCGAGAAGTTGTTAGTAGTAGTAAAGTAAGTATATACATTTGCGTTAAGCCCCCCACGAGAGAGATATCACCGGAATAATGATGAAAATAATCACATTTGTTTATAGCATTTTCTTATTCACATTGCAGACCAACTTTACAAATTGATTATTTGGACTTCAAAATATGTACTAGAACTCGTTTGGTTTCATTCACAAATACATAGAAAACCTGAACACAGTGTATACAATGAACTAACTAACAGTAAACAAAGTTAAATATTACATAATAATATTATAATTTCTTGTTAACTCACGTAGAGATTAAATTTAGATTTTTTTATATTTTGGTTACTAACTATTTCGATCAAACGTTTTGTACCGAACCTAATGGACCTCAAAGGCAACTTTCCCTTCACATGAGTAAATATTTTTCTTTTTGTATGAAACGCTTTCATTTAAAGACGATGTACAAATCAAATATTTGTACCGAATAAAGTGTATGTGACATTTTGGGTCAAAAATTGATGCTTATAGCACCTAGTTGCTTAAAATATGTACTTTCAAAGCAAGTTGTTTCAAAGTACATTTTTACATAATAAAACTAAAATCTTTTTATGACCTCTTTTATCTGCTTGTCCTCTGGATCTGCCTTTGGGTGCTATTCATAAAAAAAATATTGTGTTTTAATTTAATAACAAAATTATAAAGTTATTATTTAATTCAAGGAATAAAATAATGCATCGTCGTGAATTGTCGTTCATACGGTATTTACTCATGTGTCGAACTATACCACTAAACATCATAGCACCCCTGTTTGCCATCTATCTTTGAAACTTAGTCTGCATTTAATCTATCTAAAATTTTTATTTGTTTTTATACTATACGATGTTGTTGCTACCAATTAAACAAATTACATTTTTCATGATTCTATTAGTAGTCAAGTAACAAGCGATTCATGGTAACACAAGTCGTGAAAAAAATATCAAAATATGATCACTTATCATCTAAAATATGTACTTATAGATGCCTGGGTTCTTGAAACAGTAATATTTATTTACCTTATATGGTTTAGAGTTGTAGTTCAACACCGTATATATGTATGTGTAAATTGGCTTAATTAGCTAAAGTACATATTTTACCTACCTATTTAGTAAAGGTAAATTAATGTTATTAATGACATAGGTTACCTCGATTACTTCATAAGACTAACATATTTTAACATTGATATTTTTTTGTTGTTTAGTGAGTTTAATTATACATACATACAAAACATCACGCCCATAATCCCCGAAGGGGTCGAGACTGCCTATAATTATACAACATATATACATACATAACATCACGCCCATAATCCCCGAAGGGGTAGAAAGTCAAAGGTGCAGCATGCCCCTTCAACCACATTCAGCCAAAAATAAAGCCGGGCTGGGTTAGATGGAAAATTGTGAAAAAGCAGTGACAAGCGGCTAACCTGTCGCCTGCACAATCACACACCCCAAACCCGTATACCATTAGTCGCCTTTTACGACATGCTAGGCAAGAGTCACAGTTGGCACATTCTTTTTTTTTGTCTCAGATCAATATGGGCCAAGTCCCAGACCAACATGGGACAAAATTAATTATACAAAAGGCTAGATTAAACCAACGATTAAACACAATAAAATAAAATAAAATAAAATTTGGTTAGAGAGGTTTCCGCCTTTGACTATTACTTTTATGTTAGACTAGACTTGACTTTTATGGTACATAATAAGTAAACATACTTTACTGACTAACTGACTTAATAATATACATAATAATAACTACAAAAAGTTTTTAAAAAGCAATTGATAACTAGAAATGTAAAAATTTGTTGCAATTGATGAACAATTTAGCGTCTTATATGCGTCTTTTTAAAATAAGGTACCAACATGTGTTTCGGATTAACTTGTGTACCTATATTGCCATCATATCTATTATTTAGTTAAGTATAATGTAATTGTATTTAAAGCAATTAGTATTTTTTTTGCGCTGTTATAATTTCAGTTGAATTGCTCTTAATTTAAATTTAATTTGTTTTACTCTTAGCTTTCTTTTTCATAATAAATGCAGTAACAGGAAAACACATCATGTTTTCCTGTACCTGTAAGATCAGTCACGAATTGTTTTAAGCCTGTGATATTTATAATGTATGTGATGTATCTTTTGTAGGCATCCCAATAAAATATAAATAAATGTATGCATCACATTGTAAAAGAAAACACTAATAAAGTATATAAAAATGCTATAACCTAAGTGTTAGTTGAAAATAATCGTGACTGCGTATTAGTAATTGTACTACCTACACTATAAGTGCTGGTAGAAAAAGCTCTCGCTCACAGTTGAAACGAATTTGATGGACCATTTGTAAACAGAAAATAAATAGCTTATTAACAAACATTCAAGTTGGGTCAGCCTTTAAAAATAAATTCTTTAAAATAGTACTTTAGCAAATAAAAATTAGACTTGAATGGTTTAACTTTGCCGTAACTTAAGTATAAAATTAGACTTGTGTTTATAAAAGTTGTCAATACTATGGAAAAATCTCATATCATCACTACTCTGACGATATGAGTTTTAGGTACTGGTCTCAGCCTCTTGGCAGCTGGTAAAACTGGTAGACGGGTCTGATCTTCGAAACTGGTAATCCCTTTGCCTGTGTAATAAAATATATTTATATATACACTATTCCTACACTTTGAAACGTACTTAGTCAAGTGTTTCAATCCTGTTTAGACTTTCATAAATAATTACACTCCTTTTAAACATTGGTACTTTCTTCTGGCAAATAATTCAAATATGAAATGCGTAAAAGATTTGCGTATTTTGGATTCTGAAACTTAACTCTAACAGACAGATTCTGCCGGATGAGCCGCCGACAGAACTTTCCCCTATCGGGTATTTCGACGTTAGGATTTTTAAACTACTTACTAACGATTCGCCGACAGAACTATTTATTAATGAGCCAATCAACGACGGAACCTTTTCACTACGAACGTTTCGCCGACAGGACGATTCATTCACGAGTGAATCGACGACAGAAACTTTCAATAAAGAAGGATTCGTCGACCATACTTATTTAGACATGGTTTTACACTATACATATTTTGAAAGGTCAAATATTTTTTTTTTTAATAAAATTTACTACACAACGTAAGAGTAATACTGGATCACTGTTGTAACCTTCAGCGACACCAGATGGTTGAATGTGACGCCATATGCTTTGATTCAAATTAAAAAAAACATAGTTTATTTGAGCAGTCTGGGAAAAAAAAAATTTATAGCTTTCATTGCTGCACTTTCAAAATCGGTAACGATTATTTGAGGACACAAGTCGATATTCAATGTGTTTTATAGTGTGTAATATTTCTAAAACTATTTCATAACATTTTACAGTCTTTTGTGAAAGTAAACCATAAATTAAAGGAAGTAATTTATGCGTACCGTCCGGGGTTCTAACTATTAAATAAATAAATAATAATTAATATAATAAATAAATATCCGACGACATCACATACAGTAGAGCGTCGATTATCCGAACTATTTGGGGGACATGGGTGTTCGGAAAACCGGTTTTTCGGATAATCGAACTGTATTGATTCGGTAATTATATTATTATAGAGGTGAATAAAAAAACATATTAGTCATACTTTACTACTCATACTTAGATTATAATACATCTTTAATAATAAATAACTTATTCCTATTGAATCCATTTGTCATGTAGTATAAATAAACCGCGTAATGTGTTTCAAACCAACGCATGATAGACTTGGTTCCAACAAACTTGGTAAACCAACTTGGTATTCATTGGATAACTGCGTTGCAGTTCCACCATCCTCTATCCGTTTATAAATTTCGTATTTTTCGTATTATCTTTCATGGATAGGATAATAAGTTTACATTTTTTATTAAAAAAAACGGCCAAGGGCGAGTCGAATTTGCGCACGAAGGGTTCCGTACCAACACCGAGCAAAAACGCTAATAAAATTGTTGTATGGGAGCCCTCCTAAATATTTATTATATTTTTATTTCATTATTTATTTTTAAAGTAAATATACAACTAAATATTCTGTAAATATTTCAAGCGTCTACCTGTGACCGTTATTAAAATCGAGCAAAAAACCGACAAAAACTGACGTTAATTTTTTTTATTCTGTTTTTAGTTATAGTGGCATCAAAAATATAATATCATCTGTGAAAATTTTAACTGTTTTACTATCACGGTTTATGAGATACAGCCTGGTGACTGACGGACAAACGGACAAACGGAAGACGAACAGATAATCCCTTAGAGTACGGAACCTTAAAAACCAATAAATCAGACTGGCGAAGTGTTCGGATAATCGGTCGTTCGGTTGATCGACGTTCGGATAATCGACGCTCCACTGTACATAATTCTGACTCCGTAGTAAGTAGCTTAAGCACTTGTGTTACGGATATTAGATTCAACAGTGGTATTACAAGTATATACTTAAATATTGAAGTCAAAATGTATTGCATGTATAGAATATATTTGGCTAAATGGGGTGACAGTTAAACGTTCCATTCATCAGCCAATAATTTGCTACACTTAACATTCTGCAATTCTTTTTTTTTTTTTTTTTTTTGTATTAATTGGTTTATGTTTTTGTTTATAATTTTTGTGTGTAATGTGAATGTAATGTCAAATATGTGTGTTTGTTGTTTTAAAGAATAAACATCTATCGATCTATCTATCTATTCTCATTTGTACCAAATACGGTTGCAGATTCTTCATTATGAGTGTAGATTCTTCATTATGACCAAGAAAAACTTCACTTTGATTTTGGTCAATTCATCGGGGAATCGCAACATCATGTATATCTTTGGGGATACTTGGTATATTCTTATTCCAAACCCAATAAACGATCTTCGCATAGCGTCATTATTTTAGTACTTGGTACATCTTGCATACACCGTTGAACAATTTGTGAGGGTGCATCCATTGAATAGTGTGCTTTTTGTTTGATATTATCTTTTAAAGTAAATTTTATCTGCTTCCCAGGGTCCGGTAAATAAATATGTTCTGTATGTTTCGATATAAAAATATGTGAATTATTCGTACACACTGTTGAAATAGCCACATTGCACCAATTATAATCTTTTTTCTAACACCACCTGAAAACTTTGGATCTCGAGTTATGTTTAAATGATTAGAATAACCTCCATGAAGCAATATATTTTTGCTATTATGTTGGGAAAGATTTACATTTTAGCTAATTATTCTTCAGGCTCATGACATGAGAAGTTGACGGCGCATTCGGTAGTGACCCTGTTCTATGCGCCGTAAGTCGTGGGTTTGACTCCCACCCGGGGCAAACATTCATGTGAGGATTAACACTTGTGTTTGCCTTGTATCTGGGTGAAAGTATGTTTTATTAGTAAGTATATTTGCAATTTCACTGTTGATTCTGATTTCCGTAACACAATTGCTTAAGCTACTTATCTCGGAGTTCATCAAAACGATGTGACATTGTATGATATTTATTTATTTATTATTTAAATAATTTTGCGTACCTTAATTTGCTTTAAAAACGACTAAAATTTAGATTTAGCCACACATAGTGTAAAACCATGTCTGAATAAGTTTGGTCGACGAACCCTTCCTTAGTAAAAGTTTCTGTCGTAGATCCACTCGCGAATGAATCGTCCTGTCGGTGAAACGTGCGTAGTGAAAAGGTTCTGTCGTCAATTGGCTCATTAATAAATAGTTCTGTCGGCGAATCGTTCGTAAGTAGCTGAAAAATCCTATCATCGAAATATCCGATCAAAACATTCTGTCGTCGGCTCATACGGCAGGGAAACGTTTATCGGACTTTAGTTTCAGATTAGTTTTTTAACTTTATTACTTTAAATTTGAAATTTTCGAGAAATTCCGGCCTGATAGAGGTGATATGCATTCAATTCTGGTTGGTCATTTATATTATTTAAATCTACATAATATATCGATACAGATATTTCGTTGTTCATGTTTATATTCAATTCGTAGAGCGTAGCTAGGGTGGGGCATTGGGGAGCAATGCTCTACCTTACTAGTGAACCCTACAAAGTCACTTAACATCATATAATACAAACTATTTTTCTATCGTGTCTGTTAACGCCCCCTACCAGTAATTACGGCTGTCCTAACTTATTTTCAACTAAAATCTTGAATCTGTAAAATATTAATTATATTCGTCTACTAAGTACATACCTGTAGTCATGCTCAATAGTGGCCGTGGTAGTGATGTCGATGGGCGTCAAGCTTAACCGCCTGTGGGCCAGCAAATGCGGCCCTGTATAGGTCCCTGTAGATCTTCTCATTCTGAAAAGTAACCTTCTATGCAGGAACCTTATATGCTTTTTTACTAAATACCGATACCTCAAGATCAATTGTGATTATTGGCTTCAAATGATCTGGATCATTTAACTAGATACAGCATCTCATCCAAAACTATAGAAGTGTCTATAACAAGCTGTAAATTTCGAATTGTTGTTTACGTTAGAACATAATTCATATAACTATTTGCTGAGACTGAGTCGCTGTATTTAAATACATAGTTTTGGTAGGTTAATGTTAATATAAATAACTAACTAAACTTTACGCCACTTCCTTACTGGGGTAGGCAATGAGAAACCGAACGCCATATGGCACAATCCTTACACACCCCACTCGCCTCTTAATTTAAGGTCAATATGAGAATCTCAATATAGGTCGGACCCTACATGAAGCATGTGCAATGCACATACATACTCTTTGTAAATGTATGTCACATATTATACGAGTAGTGCACGATTACTTTCGAGTGCAGGTGTAATGTCGCACCATAAACTTACCTACCAACTTAACGGAAACTTTATGTATAAATCATATATACTTAAAGCGTTAAGTCGATTTTATTGTAATTTGTTTCATTATGAATGTTAAAGAAGCGACCGAGTAGAGGACCGTGTCTTCTCTTTGCCTACCCCGCTAGGAAAATGGCGTGGAGCTAGTTTAGTTTACTTTAAAATTTTTGTTTCAACGTTATTTGGTCCGACTTAATACAAATCGAGTTTTCGCAGCAGCCTGTACATTTCAAATGAATGGTACATCATACAAAACATCTGCACTTTAGCTTTGTCGGTATAAGCGAACATGAAATGTAATCGCTTAAATTCTAGGAAGTCAATAACACATATGTGCTTTGCAAATTCGCTCGCAGTTAGCAACATTCACATTGAGAAAGAGTTCAGTTGCCGCAAGTACACAATATAACGTAAAAAACACATTCGCATCGTGATAACTAAAAATATTGGTTAATTGTCCTATAAAGAAATAAAAGCGACGGCCATTAGTAAAAAAAATTACACTCATAAACTATTCTGGGTTATTTTTGAAAATAGACAATCAAAGCATCATTTGTGTCCTTGGATAACCTTTATTATCATCAAATTAGATCTAATATTTGTACTAAAACTGCCTCTTATTATGTACATACATACATACATACATACCGTGTATCATGCCTATAATCCCCGGAGACATAGGCAGAGCCCTAAGGGTCGTTGCTCCTAAGAGCAATGAGCTCCTGAAACTACACTTAGCTAAAAACTCCTTTTGGGTCCATTAGACAAAGTAGTAGCTAAGATTGGGAAGAATAAATAATGTTACTCACTCGTCTCCGCATGTCAATGAGATCTGCCTGTCAGCTAGCGTCCTGGGCTTGCGGGTGGGGCGGTACCAGTTGAAGTGCTGCAGCGGTAGCTTCGTCTGTGTACCCTTAGTTTTGGTCCTAAAAATACACATTCAATTAGTTGGTGAGCAGAATTTCCATCTGTGATTGCATAACGCTAAGGTCTTACTACGACAATATCAAGAAGTGAATAGTTCATACTAACTATCGCCGAACTAAGCAAGTAGCTTTTACTTAGATATTTGATAACTTTTATTAGAAAAAAAAAATTTCATCGCATCATCATTTATCCCTAGCAGGATTTTAAAATGTACCAGGAGACGCGTTAAAAAGGTGCAGTACCTTTTTAACGCTCTATCTACTTTAACACGGAAAAAGATATTTGTAAAATGGCAGCCACAAGCCGATCGTGTTATTTTTTATTAAAACGTCTCAGATACCCGGGCTGGAGTCCGGGTTTGTACCTTTAAGTTTTTTAAAATCTATTTACGAATACCATTAGCTCGATGGTGAGAGAAAACATCGTGACCAAATCTACATTTTCAAATAACAACAACAACAGCAACATAACATAACATTTATGCCCATAATCCCCGAAGGAGTAAGCAGAGTCAAAGAATCAGCAGGGCCCTTTAACCACATTCAGTCAGAAACAAAACTGGGCTGGGTTAGATGGAAAAGTATGTAAAAGTGGTGACAAGTAGCCACTTGTCACCACTTTTACATACAATTCAGTGCATCTGATTGTGTGGGCGACAGCCTGGCCTGGCTGTCGCCCACACAATCCGAAACCGATACACCATTACCTAAGAACCGATACACCATTAGTCGTCTTCTACGACACGCTAGGCAAGAACCACAGTTGGCACATTATTTTTAAGTTCTAGACCAACATGGGAAATGGACTGGGTTAGATGGAAAATTGTGAAAAAGTAGTGACAAGTGGCTAGCTCGTAGCATACACAATCACATACCCTAACCCCATATACTATTAGTCACTTTTTACGACATGCTAGGCAAAAAACTCAGTTGGCACATTATTTTTAAGTGCCAGACCAACATGGGACTAAATAGACTTACTTTTAAATAACTACTACTTTATATGTTGTACTCTGTCTGGTTCTCCTATTCAAAGGTTATAAATACGTGAGATGAAATGCTCAATTTTATAAAAATCAGACTCGTTAATTTAACTATTGTAGAATATCTAAATTTGACTAGGAAAATGGCACAATGTTTATACAAAGAGCTACGAAGCAATAATGGTACAGAAACAATCATATCTAATAAATAAATAAATAATAAATTTTCCAGACTGACACACCAATTCCCTAGTCCCAAACTAAGCTTATAAGCTTGTACTATGGATACTAGGTAAACGGATAGATATACTTAAATACGTTTATAAACATCCATGACTCGAGCACAAATGTCCATGTTCATCACGCGAAACATTTGCCCCTAGCGGGATTCGAACCCGCGACCCTTGGTTTCGTGGCCAGGGTCTCTGACCACTCGACCAACGGGCCAGTCGATATTATAGGATAAACATTATTTTTTTTGGTTCTATTTTACGTAAACGTGACGTTAAACACAACGTTTCAAGTAGTTGCTAGGGTATACATATTAGGGATAAAAATGTTTAAGTAACAAAAAAAATTATGAACTTACTTGATGCGAGGGGTGGGCCTGCGAGCAAAGGTAGGCCCACGAACAGGGTTGGGCCTGCGTCCATTGTTCCTGAACAGAGAAGCATTGTGTCTTCGGGTGTCCCTCATGGCCATATAGTTCTCATAGTGCTTCTTAAGCACCATGCGTACCTGGTAGACAAAGGTTGAAAACTTGAATGGTTGTCCTATGTTGTCCTATTCACATTATTGTTTGTACTTGCATACCAAATATCTATTTCTACAACATAATATTATTGTATTTACGAGTAGATAATATAAGTATATAAGGAGTATTTATATTACATATACACGACTACTTTTAAATTTGTACAAAAACAATAGGGCACTCAGTATCGGTTACTGATCATATTTATGTGGTCAAAAGTAAAAAAGGTAAATCCCAAAATAGTGAAAGAATTGGTCAAATTAAATTAAATCAATGTGACACGCGCCGATAGATAAATAGTACTACGCGCAGTGTTTTTCCATTCCTTTGAACGATCACAGTCCATTGATAAATCCCGGCAACCTTGCGTCGAAGCTCAAGCCCCGCCCCTTTTACTGACCCAGCGATCCTTGCGGAAGTTCGAGTATCAGATAAACAAACAGCAGTGTTGCCAACTACATCGTAATTACGGTAAAAACACCGTAATCAGTATATATCTACCACCTACCGTAGGGTCATAACTACGGTAGCAAAAAACTCTGTTATAATGATTGAATCGAAAGGAGCGGTGGTAGCTCAATGGTAAGGACACGCGCCTCTTAACCGAGGAGTGTAGGTTCAAACCCGGGCACGTACCTCTGGATTTTTTCAAAACCTTTGTATGTTAAGGAGTGGAGTGTATTAAATCGGCTTCCATTTAACCATAACAAGTGTAAAACTATAACATTCACGCGGAAAAAATGACCATTAAACATATTTTATAAATTATCTGTCGCGCCCTAAAATAGGGTTAGTGAAAATCGTGACTTAGGATTAATATTGGACTCTAGACTAGACTTTCACAACCACGTGACTACTTAACTAACAAACTAACTAACTAAACTGCAAGCCACTTCCCTAGCGGGGTAGGCAGAGAGAACCGAACGCCATATGGCACGATCCTTACAAACCTCACTCGCCTCTTCAACATTCATCATCCTTTTCATACAAGCTCTACGGTTTTTATGACTCCTAACATCATCTTCTGTTATGATTCCTAACGCTCCATTTACCCTATTCCCTGCATTCTCTCTTCTTTCTATATCAAATCGGAATACCTTCCATCTCTGCTAAATGCACATCCTTAATATACAATTTCATTCACCTGTTCCAGCACAACATCATCAACCGTTATCCTATTTCCGTTCTGGTTTCATCTCTTTCAAAGAATATAGAAAACATGTAAGCATTTTCTGTAATCAATCTAAATGAACTAACAGTTAAAAGCCTGTTCCTATTGTAATAGGCTACTCTATTACTATTTCAGGGAAAAGACTCGAGAAATAATATTATAAGAGTTATCTAACAGTTAATACGACAAACTCTCACTTTAAGTACTGTATGTTAACACTTTATGTACTGTGGTACACAACAGAAGCACAAACGCATTGGAATTATGATCTCAATACTATTTGCAGCTCCCACAAGCCGGCACTTGCAGTTCAGGTGAGTCTAGACCCGACAATGTGTTGACATTGCCGCTTGGCAGTTGGACACTTCACTCCATATTCTTACCTCGGGATCTCGTTAACACCCTCCAAAGTGTCGAGGACGCGAGCTCCTTTCAAATATAATGGCGTGAGAGCCTCCGAAAATGCGCCAAAGGTCATCTCGCGGGGTCTATAGCTTGTATTTGTAATTAGTTTTGTATTGTGATATTGCAGATTCGATTTAAGGGTGCGGGGATTTATTAAGCCCTTAAGTTTTCTTTTATCTCTAAATATTTCCAAAAGCTTACATGTTTTTTTTTATGAAATATTTAACCACCTTTCGGTAATGAAATAATAATAATATTATTTTAACTGATATCGGTTACAGCGGTCAATCTCAACGAGGATTAGCCAACTGCGCAGGAGATATTATAGTGCACAGGTGCACTCTCTATTTCTTCACTCTCATAATCCGGTGAGACGGCAATTCGACATAACCGGAGAGGGGTCAGGCACAGGACTAACGGCTTGCCGTGCTTTTCGAGGCACAGGGGTGATTAAACCGTCAACTTTCGGACTCCAGTTGTTACTGAGTAATTACATTATTAAAAAACTCAGCCAAACATTTTGGCCCGAACCGAGATTTGAGCCCGTCCCGGGCGTCTTGGTTCATAGGTGGCGCATGCTACCAAAAAACCAACGAGGCATTGTGAAATAACAAGATATTTGAATATCCGGAGATATGTAGTAATTATAAGGTAAAAAATCTGATAAAATATACATTGTTGTTACATGTTTGATTCATCACCATCCTAGCGTTTTGTCTCGTGCTTAGGCGTTGTCCGCTAAGTCCATGATCCAGGATATCTATATATTTGCTTAAAACCAGTAAAATACAAATCAAATAAAAACACAACTTATCCGTTTTAGATAACACCGAATTATATCATATTATCAAGAGAGATGTAATATAAGTAGAAAATAATTTCTTGGCCATTTAACATAAACACTCACACACTCACACTCACTAACTTGCCGCATCGTTGCCGCTCTAATAGGCCAATATCGAGTGCCTATCGATAGTCTATCGATAGGCTAATTGATACTGAAAACTATCTGTAAACCTCAATACTATCGATAGTATTGCACTAATAGAGACATCGATACAATCGATACTATCAATATTATCGATTGTCCTATCGATCGTATAGATGATTTGGCCCTTAAACTATCGATTGCAAAACTATCGATTTTTCGGCAAAACTAATTAAGGCTAATTGATACTGAAAACTATCTGTGAACCTCAATACTATCGATAGTATTGCACTAATAGAGACATCGATACAATCGATACTTTCAATATTATCGATTGTCCTATCGATCGTATAGATGATTTGGCCCTTAAACTATCGATTGCAAAACTATCGATTTTTCGGCAAAACTAATTATAACCACCCTTGTCAGTAGGTATCTCCTACTACTATTCTCCAACTAAGATACGAAACTCGTACTACTCACCTCAGCATTCATAAAGCAGTAAATAAGAGCGATGAAGAATCCTTGAAAAGATCGCAGGAAATATGTGGTGTAGCTCCAAAGAGCGAATCGCCAGACGCTGCCGTCCAGAGAAGCCTCTGTCATATCCAGAGCGTTGGTGATGCCCAGGAGAGGGAGCAAAACGAAGGCAGCCCGCACCGCCTTCCTGCGCCCGCAAAAAACACGGCTCATGTATTTTAATGCTCTAATGGTATAATGTTTCATGATACTAGTGGAATAAAAAGTATGTCAAATAAGGTAACCCATCACAAAATGGTTGTTTAATAATCAATAGATGTGGACCATACATATGACGTTGGGTAATCAAAGTTTTATGAATGGAAATTAGTCAAGTCAATAAAGCCAAGCCAAGTACTAGAAAGTCCTTAGAAACAGCTCCGATTTTGATGATTTTTTTATCTTGTAGGTTAATATATACTATTCAAAATTAGAAACCTTTTAAAGAAGGAAGGTACGATTTATATTAATAAATATTTAATAAGTTTATATAGAATTGTTTTTTTCTTTGACTGTATCTATTGAAAACGAAGTAAAAGAAACCATTTTTGATATATATTTACATTAATTTCATAGATGAAATCAAAATAGCGGAAGATAGGTAACTCGGCTGTAGCGCGTGGACCGTTTAAATCAGGTCACCGTCGCCTCATTGCACTCAGTCACAATCGGCGAGTGACACGAGCGGTTATCTTACGCCAAAAATCTTTTATTGTTTTAAGTGGGATACAGGTCACCAAAATGCCTTCGTGAGCTTTTATGCGATGTACAATAATTCAAAAAGAAATATCTAATACTAATATATTGAAAAAAAAAAATCTAATGGAATCACATTACTATCGTAAGTACATAAAAACCTATTTATTTATGATATTTATAAATTCACGTATTGTTTTGATCGCCGATTTGCGGAGCGAGATAGAAATATACGGTACGTTTAATGTGTGACAAGTTATGTAAGATCACGTGTCATGCGGTGCGTAGCAGTAGGGTCAGCATTAAAATATCCAAAAGTGTAATATTACAAAATTTCTAATAAAAAAAACATCTTATTTTATTGTTTATTTTTAATACTGTGATGTAAAGAAACAGTGTTGTCATAATATATATATAGGGAGATGCTATATAATAGGGCCATATGCTCTGACAAAAGGCTATTAGAATCAGCAATTATATAGTATTTCTATTTGCCGAATCAATTATGGCAATAGTCTAGGTTGAGTGACCAGCAATGGTACGACTTTTGCACAAAGCCACGCCAGAGCCATGACTCATACCGCACTCGCGCACGCTTTTTTATACCCGTAGCGCAGCGAGCCGAGTAGTGGGGATAATCGGGTGACGTAATTGGTGCGACTCGGCTAATTGCTAATTACAAGAACTCAAATAAGATGACGCCGCCGACATATGCAAATATCAATTAGTTTGTATATTGGTGTTTGTTATAATTTTTTTTCTGAAAACAATTTTCGTCTTATCGTTAATAATAATATAATTAACAAAGGCAAGAACCAGACTGGATATTTTTCGGTGACAAGTCACAGACATGAAATAAAAAATTAAATCTTCGAAATCTCGGAAACCATTAATTTTCGACTCCTAGTTGATAGAGGTCAATTTGTTGCGAATGACTTCTGGAACAAAAAATAGGTCGAATTACTAGTCACCTGTATAAAAATAGTCCCTACATAATATGTATGATAATTTCGATTGTTATATGAATAAATAATTGAATGTTTTATTTTTATTTGTTGACCTTACTATGTTAGCCATTTGTTACTACTTATTCATAATTTTCCATTTCACCCAACCCAGTTTTTATTTTAACCAAAAAATAGTTTAAGGGGCTTTTGATTCTGCCAACCCCCTTTGGGGATTGCGGACGTGGTGGTATGTATGTGTGTTATTACTTCTATCTTAGTGTTAAATAACACAAATTCATAATAAATTGCTTATAACATTTTTGAAAAATTAATACGTAATTTTTAATTTACTTTTTTTTTTATGTGAATATATAATATAAATGTCTCCTTTTTCTTCGTTTTCAATAAAGTTGGTCGAAGAAAAACAATCTATATAAATATGATAAATATTTATTTAAGAATATAAATCGCTCCTTCCCCGCTTCAAAAGGTTTCTGATTTTGAATATTATTATAATAACCTAACTTTTTTTCTCGTAGGGAATGTACTTACGCATCTTCCAAGTAAACCTGGCTTCGGCCTACGAGGGATGTGTCGGACTCAGAGTTGTCTAGGAAAAACACTCCACTATCGACTAAACCTCACGTTGTTCATTCTTCGGGCGTGGCGCAGATTTCGGGCTCCCCACTACGGGACTCTTCGCGAAATCTATGTCTACATTGCAGCCGATCCATGCGGCATATCTCGAGGGCAGAGAATCCTTGCCCCTGGCACGCAACGCGGTGCTTACAACGGCACAGACCACAGTGTCACCCCATCCTATTTAGCGGACGAGGATCCACGTGTCGTCGTCTACTCTGTGGCTGCTTGAACGAAGTGAATGCAGGCCCCCCCGCAGACACACTACAACCCCAAAGGCCCTTTTAATCGCCTCCTACGACAGGCAGGGATACCATAGGAGTATTGGAGCCCCCCTGTAGATCGCATAATAACCTAACCGAACCTAACCTACAAGATAACAAATAATCATTTAAATCGGAGCTATTTCTAAGGACTTTCTAAGATGGCCGGTTTTACGGCTGTATTGACTAGACTAAATGCAGAGTTATATAAATGATAAAAATGAATGATTAACTGGGTCTTTGGTTTAACGGTTATAAATCATTCAAGCAACAAATATGTGTAGTCCCGGTTTAGTTTATCCGGTTGTTCTGTTGATGAATTTAAAAATTAAAATGTCATTCGCTTTATGTATGAACAGTGTATCTGAAAGGATGAATGCAGAATACTATTAGAAAAATAACATAAGTTATGTCCGTAATTACTGATATAAATTTTGATTAATTGATCAAAATTTATACGTAAATTAAATAATATTGATCAAAATCATTTTTGATATATATACTCTAAAAATAAAGTGCTATAAATGACCCCTAAGTATAATAAGCTTAAAAGGGGTGATGAAACCACTTCTAATTAATTTCAAGACAAAATTCATTTAAAAGAACCTTAAATCTAATTATTTAAGACCTTAAATCATTCATCTCATTTATTACTTTTAATTTTTTTTTAATGGCAAACCATTATTAACCAGTATTTCTTTACTAAATGTATGAAAGCATTGCGTTTTGGAAGCTTAAAAAAGTATGTCAAATAATTGGTAGTGTCATTTAACCTATAGTTGATCAACTGATGTTGCTACAAAATAATAAAAGCCGCAAATAAAACCAACTAAACGATGCATACACTAACCTGACTTTGTTCACTTCGTTATTCTCGCTGCGCTGGAGTTTCAGTACTAAGACTTTTAATATGTTTAGCAGGAATATCATGTTTACCTAAAACAAATATTACAAATTAAATAAAATGCTCATCTCCAAGAGGACATTTCAAGATGTGAATATCTTGATATTTCCCCCTCCATATCAAACATATGATTTGAATAAAATGTTTTCATCACACAATATTTTCTAAAACACTCTCTCACAATATTAAAATTCTAAAACATGTGTTATTTATTAAAATTAATACTTAACCGATGAGTGTGGGTTCAAACCCTGGCACGTACCTCTGTATTTTTCAAATCTTTGTATGTATTTATACCACTAGCATATTTTTGAAAATCACTTAAAAAGAACTAACGTTGGTCGTCTGTAATGAAGTTGTTATGGGTCTTGTTGCTGAAATATTAAATTACACGACGCTACGATCCTTATACAACTTCCAAGAGAGAGTAGTCAGAACTACTGAGAGCTGATGGACATAAACCTATCATTACAGGTGAAATAGCAGAAATTGGATATTTGCTACCTAATAAAGATGTTCACTTAAAGATTTAGAAGTGAATTATATGGATAGGTTGCCTATTAAACAACCTTATTTTGAGTATTATGGAACATGAAAACTGTTTGTACAGGATTCTTAATACAATCGGTTGGAATTTTTTTTTATACCATGTAATATTGTGTCTATGAGCGGTGGTAGCTCAATGGTAAGGACACGCGCCTCTTAACCGAGGAGTGCGGGTTCAAACCCCGGCATGTACCTCTAGATTTTAAAAAAATCTATGTACATATTTATACCACTAGCTCGACGGTGAGGGAAAACATCGTGATGAAACCTACAAATTCAAACAACTTTGAATTTGTAACCATGATCCAAAAATTGTCTGGTTCCCCTATCTTAGGGTTACGAAGGTCAGATCGGCAGTCGCTTCAATGTAATTACCAGACTCGCTAAATCCTGGATCATGGTCTAAGCGGACCCTGTCTAAGCACGGGACATAACGCTAGGAAGATGATGATGAATATTGTGTCTAAATAATATTTACAAAAACCTTCTCTATTTTAAGAGTCGTAATATTCTGCACCCCAATAAGTTTTCGAATATTTCCATAAAGGCCAAGTCTTTCGTTATCTAATAAACAATTTCAGCGGCGATTCCAGGCTTCGACACTGTTTTGGGTGCGTGGGAGGTATAAATGATTGTTTTTTTCTACGGACCACAGGTTCGATGGAAACAGTGGTTGTAGCCGCGTAACTTGAATTTTGTCATCTATATTGCGGCTTATCAGTCGGCCCAAAACATAGTTCTCCTTAAAGTATCTAGTAACCTCATCGGCTTCTTTAGAGAAGAGAGTATCTTTAAATTACCTGACTATATGTAGATAGTATATCTTCGGCGGGTAGATAGGCTAACGCATTTGTACCGCAAAATTAGCGTCTGAACCATATCGAGCATTAGACCACAAGCTTAAATTTTTCTCCATATATTTTGACTAAAATGAAACATACAACCACTTTGGATTTTGTTAGAAAATTCGATTCGAATTGCATTAATTAATGCTTAATTAATCCACCTTAAACACCACCAAAAAAAGGCAATGTGTTGCAGAAAATGCCATTTCAGCAATTCTTAGTAAGAAAAGCTTAAGCTTCAAGTACTCGTATATACTAAAAATAAACGATAACTGACACCGAATATGATGGTTTTAATTACCACGTTATCATCATCTGCCTAGCGGTACGCCCGGGTTTGAACCAGCACACCTCGCGTATGAGGCGCGTGTCGTATTGAGCTAACACTACTCTTTAATTTGTTTTAATTAATACATGAATGACATTCTCAATACTAGCTAATTGTAACTACATAAATCGAAACACAAGTATTCGAAGGTATGAGGCAGTGAAAACGTTTTTCGAAACAGCGTTGTTCGCGACTACGTCATTCGAATCAGTGAGCGTTCGAACCTATGAGGCAGTGGAAAAATAATTCGCAACAGCGCGCTTCGCAACAGCGGCGTTTGAAACTACGTAGGGAAACCCAATAAAACAGTGTCCCGCGAGCGCATCGCTTGTCACGGTATGCCAGTTGGCCGAAGCCAACTAACTATACGCGCTTTACAGTAAAGTAAAACTAAAATCCTTATAGATTCGTAAGTTTTTAAGATACTATTGTAAGATTTTTTTATACCGATTATTTAAATGAAAATATTCGACCTGTGTTTCAGTTTTCGTATATACTTAAAATAATCTTGTATATTATCTACATACTAACAGGCTCGCAGGGTCGTTAAAGTCCAAAAGCAACGAGCATCTTTAACCATTTTGAGCTAAAAATAAATTATACTTGAGTTTACATAACTCAATCATTTCAAATATAAATTGGATTGTATTTCAAAGGTTTTAGTTGCATAACCATTAGGTGGGTAGGTGAACAAAAGACACCGGGTTGAAGGCTCTGTCAGTTATGAGTTACTTGTGTAGAGTACCTACAAGTGGAGATGTTTTGTAGGTGTATGACAAAGACACACTTGTCATTTCAATTTCATTTCAGTCATTAAAGTTGCCTTCGAGCTCTCAGATTGTAAGTGCATATTGTTTCGTACTTTCTGTTAGAGCAGGCTTGTTTATCAACTGCGCGGTTCATTCGCATCGCTATAGCCTTAATAAACTGCCCTGCGAAGCGATCGCTTTGTAAACCGTGCAGCCGATTTTTTGTATAAACATCCATACCGCTAGCATGTGACAGCGACAAACCTTTTATTAACGTCTGTAACGTCATTTAAGCATTTCTACAAAGTTTTTAAGAATTGTTTGATACTGATTAGGTAGATGTGTTTCGGTTTATTTTTGATTTTCTCTTAAACATTTGGATTTTCTTTTAAAAACTAATCTTCGTTATCTATAATAAACTAATCACGTTGGTTTACAATTATATTTTCCCCTTAGCCTAACTTTAAAATGATTGTGAGAATATCTAAAGCTTGAAACAAAGCTCGTACAAAATTCAGTCATACATTATTTTTCATTAATATTTTCGAAGTAAAGATTTTGAAACTGTTAATTTCAGTAACATATGTATGTATGTTATTAAATATAATCATTTCTTGATTTGAAAAACATAGATAACTTTAATTTGCTAATTTAATAGATTTAATTACCATTTACTAAAATTGTAGCAATACCAAAAAATCCGACTAATAAAGGTATTTGAACGCTATTTTATTATATTTAACCGGTTTTATTTACGAAACAGAACTACTAGGTGAATCTGTCAATTTCTGTATAGCACCATCTCGCTCTTCCACATAAGAAAATAAGACGTCACAGCAGACCAGTGACAATATAATGGTGTACCGGCAGGGATAACTTGGATTAAAACGTTGACCAATGCTTAAAGTCACGATACGATTTTATACAATTGTTTAGCAGGCCTGTTTCTAAACTGCCCGGAAAACGCGCAGTTTGTTCATCTCTTTATGTGGCAGTAAACCCCCGTTTGAAATTTTAACTTACGTCAAACAAGATAACAGTCTGAACAAATATACATTGGCACTCATCACATCTGCAGTTTCCATAATCTATTTCCTATACTACAAATCTTATTTATTAAATTTAAACTACAAAAGTATATTTTTATTTTATTTATATTAAATTATAAATACAAAAGTATAAAAAACCCGTCAAAATACGTTAGCCTCGCTGACAGGCTATGCACAAAACATTCAGTCCAGCAGTATGTGGGTGTCGAATCATGTGTGGGCTAATGCACCCTGGGGTCGCTGTCATTCACACGCACTGCGACGCATTCTACCTATCGCACGCCGGTTACGTACTACAGGCCTTATTTTATTTATCTACTACACCAGCAATAGTCACTTATGCGTACTGGCTGCGTGAACGCAAAGCTTTTATTTATCTGCCACTGGTAATACCGAAACTATTCACCTTTTCGTCGCACTTATTATCTGCGTTAATAAGTGCGACGAAAAGGTGATTAGACGCGTTTGTCGCTGCTGGTCTGGGACTTAAAATGAATGACTGTGTTTCTTGCCTAGCTTATCGTAAAAGGCCTTATCGAGTATAAGGTCTGTGACTATGTAGGCCAAGAAATAACCACTTGTCACAACTTTCCATCTATTATAATGTAATTTAATTTTGTTTTTAGCTAAACGTGGTCATTACTCACATTGAACTCAGCTTATCCCTTCGAGGTTTGCGGGCGTGATAGTACCTATTTATAGTAAATGTCTTATATTTTTACTTATTACCACTTTTACTTACTATAACTACTGCTAAGCGAGGTCCTTGAACTATCCAGTATATTGTCAAAAAGTTATATCCGTACCAACATCTGTAACAAAAAAAACAATTATTTGCCACGAAGATTTACCCGCAAGCTGAAATTTACTACATAGATGTTTTTTTTATTTAATTGATCCTCATGGCAAAATTACTAAGTGATAAAAGATTGTTGATGGTATGTATTTCAAATCTACATCTCCGAAATTCGGTAGCCAATTTTACACTTTGGAAATCTGTTTAATTACAAAACAACATAATAAAGCGTGTTTCAAAGCTGCTTACAAAAGATAATGGAATAGCTCGCCGAATTTCGGTGGCGTAATAAATACCAACATTCTTAAATCTAGTTGTAACTTGCACTTACTTGTTTACTCTTTCCTTTTGATAATGTATCGCTGTCACTACTGCCCAGGAGACGACGACTAGTAGAGGCAGGCCCCAACCGATGATTAGGTATACTTTGTATGATAAATTTTCTCTTAATACATTGGCGGTGACTACATTGTTGAGATAGAGGCCTTCTATGAACATCCACATGAACATAACCGTGATAACATATTCTAAGAGCCCGTAAGATATTTCACACAGGTATGGCTGAAACAATAATATAAATATTAGTGATGCACTATTGTTAAATGAAGCACTAAAGCGATTCAGGGCTTTATAAATAGCAAGATCTTGCTAAGACAAACAATCGACCTAAGCAGGACCATATTTAACGCTAGCGCCACCCCTGTGAACTGTAGAAAATACTGCTGTTTTCGGGGGACAAATTTAATTTTAGTTATGGCGGGCACTCCAGATTTCGCCGCCTTCCAAAATATTGCCGCCCTGGCCATAAGTACCGAGTGCTTTAATTTAAGCCCAGGGCTGGACTTTTCAATAGACGGATACAATAATTAACCGACAAATTAATTTATAAAATGATTGACTGAATAACGACTAACGGAAGTTCTAGTTCAATCTTTTGACAAAAACCCCTGTAACAGTTACTTTTCTGCAATGAAAACTATATTTAGTGGCAAATCTTATACTAGATTATATATTAAGCTACAAAATTTGTTTGTTTGTTTGCTTGAACCGCTAATCTCAGAAACTACTGGCCTGAATTGAAAAATAATTGTTGTCTTGTATAGTTACGTTATCGAGGATTATAGGATATATATATAACATTAACCATAAGCAGGGGTGGAACGACGGGCACAGGTAGTCTATCAATAAAACGGTGATAGATCTACAATTTGCGATATGTCGTAAAAAAGGCTCAGTTGTTAACCAAGACATTAGGCGCCTTACCTAATATATGCACACATGAAATAATGGCTTCTGGTGACCCAGTTCACATGTGAGAATACTTGGTTGTATTATGTGTCAAAAACAGTATGCTGCTTAATGCTTGTAGTGACCGGCAGCCGATACGATGGTGTAAACGATGCTACACACAATCGGTAAGCCTGCTCAGAGTTGGACAATGTGTCTGTTTTCAACATTGCCTACAAAAAAGCCAGACAACATTACATACATTGATTTGACTCTGAGCCAAGTAGCTTAAGCACTTATGTTGCGCATATCAGATTAAAAGAGCGGGATTACTAATATATACATAGATAAAGGATATTAACACCCAACAGAACAAACACAAGCATTAATTACACGACTGACTGTCCTGGGGATTGCACCCACGACTTTTGGCGCACAGGGTCACTACCAAATGCGCCATCGAGACAGTCAAAATGTACTTACAAGATGTAAGATTATTACATTGTAACTAGCAGCGGGCCGCGACTCGAAACTTCCCTGCTCAGGAGGGTTCAACAGTTCCGCAATTTTTGAGTACTCTTTCAACTTTCTTCGCCGTCCTTAGAACAGTCTCGTCGTTTCTATTTCGCGTTGTATAAGAAAATAAGATTGATGTGGTGTGGGAAATGTTCCCTAAATAGAATAAAATGCTTGAAATAGAGTGCGATAAAATGAAATGATCTTTTTTAATACAGTTGCTCAAAAAGTGGCGTATTGCAGGGACGTATAGCGTTCGGGATGTGGGCTATTACATACTCGTGCTTTTTTTTTACCTTTTCCGAACTCGTGCGTTCTCTTTCCCAACTGTCAAAATAATGACTATTAAAAAGAAAAACTAACCAAATTTATAGATGTTTTTATGATTTATGCAAATACGTATATTTCTAAAAAGAAGCTATTAATTTGTTTCTATATCAGATTTAATGATTTGATTGAATGAGTTATCTTAGGTTTCATTTCATTTCATTAAATTTCATTTTCATTTCATATCAATAAAAAAATTCTACTGAAGACTTGGCTGTATGGACATAGTTCCCTTTACCTACCAGAATAGGTGAAGAAAAACTATTTATAAGAATTAAATGATTAGTTAGTTGAGTTTATCGTGTTTTTATTATTTTATTAAATTGCTTAATTTTTTCGCAACTGTATTAAAAATAGTCGTTCAGTACACGTACGGAACCGTCATTGCAACTTGTTCCGACTGTCAACCCTCGCCTTCGGCAGCGCCTCGGCTCAGGTAGACCACAGGGTAGACATTTGTCGGAACTCTTTGCAATGACAGCCTTTCCGTACTTGTAATGAAATATACTATAAGTACTTATATAGGCTTCAACAATGCACTTATCGTCAAAACGTCAAAACAAAATCAAAATAAGTATAAAAGATCAGTAAATGTAATCACCCAGACTGTAAAACACTAAAAGAGTATCTGTTATCTCTAACATCATTATTCTGACGTTACACTCAAGTTACGAATTTTATCCAATTGAATATGTAAAAGAAAGAAAAGGATTAAAAAAATCCAGCCATCAATCTCACTACTCCGGGCTAACGAGAACGTCATGAACCCGGAGTGGTGAGTTTAAGCGAGAATATAAAAACGTGTCAATTGCGAATTTCAACTGACATTTATAAAATAGGTCTATGTAGGCCCGTCGGAACAGAAGTCCTCTGTTCCGATGACCTCAAAATAATAGGCGATGTGCATACCTAATAATATTTTGGTCACTTAATGCATTTATCGAAAACGTATAAAAGATAATAAATATAATTGTAACAATGATTTGGTACAATGGAAGCTGATATAAGTAGGTAATCACCGAAAATGTAACTGTTGAGTGATATTTGTACTTATACTAATTTAAGTATTTACTTAGCATCGACCTCAAATTTATAAGTATTGAAATACGTAGATATTACTTTGGACTAAGTAAATTATTTTTTTACTTTTATTAGGTTCGATTTTGAAGTCGGTTTTTTTTCTTATAAATAAATATGTCCGTCTTATCTCTTACGAAAATGACTTTTTATATAGCGTTGTGGTGACGATCTGTATGACAAAAAATATCTACAATATTTTTTATCTGCGCTGTACTTAGAAGACTAAAACCAACAATTAAAAAAACATATTCCCTACTCCTGATCGCTATTATGTTTTTGGCCTAAGCCACGTCAGAGCTTTATTTAATGACTTGCAGCTTACAACGACAGTATCCAATGCAACACAGCTGAATAAAATATCACTAAAGTGTGATATTTTCGCGCCACCCTAGGCTTAGAGTTGTTTAAACTGGCACAGTGAAGCAGTATGTTTGTAATTCCGTTTAAAAGAAATAAAAATATCTTTATTGACTTCGGCTCTAAAAACCACTAAAAAAACTTTTAATAAAATAAAAGACAAATTAATCTAACAGCGTTTTAGTTCTCGAGACTCGACAGTACATAAAGGTACGTACACTTACATATATTTGTCCAATATACGTAGCAAGGCAAATAACATTTATTTTGTAATCTCGTTCAATCATACTTATGCAATAAGTGATGGCACTTCAAATAGGAAAGCATTATCATTACATGCCTAATATAAAACAATGCCCCTTCGTGAATCCGTCGGAACGCGATAAGCTTAAAACTTAACGGATTTTCTTAAGAATTTCACCAATGAATAGAGTGATTAATGGAGAAATTTTAGGCGTATATGCTCTGCTACATATGCTATGCTCTGCTACATATGCTTTGTTCTGCTACATATGCGAAGCCGGGGGAAATCGCTAGTACTGTATAAGACGATTTTTCTTATTTATAAGTTATATATAAGTTGTCTTATTTCAGAACGTATTTACACATACTACTAAAAAGGCAAGGTTGTATGGTTAGCTTCATAATAGAGTGTGTGATTGACGTGCCACCAGTAGTTAGACTGGCTCTATCGCGCAATCGGTAGTGACCCTGCCCCATGCGCCAAGAGTTGTGGGTTCGATTCCCACCCAGGACCAACATTCGTGTGATGAATACTTTTGTTTGTTCTGTGTCTGGGTGTTAATATCCAATATTGAAGTACCTATATATTTGTAATACCACTGTTGATTCTGATATCCGTAACACAAGGGCTTAAGTTACTTACCACGGAGTCAGATCGATGTATGTGATGTTGTCGGATATTTACGTATTTATTATTTATTTGTAGTGATAGTGGTGTAACCAGTAGTAATAGACGTGCCACCAGTAGTGATAGTAGATATATATCTAGTATATTTTTTTTAAATATTTAGGAATTTCCCGCCGGGTTTCTCCTAGTAGAATTTTCTTTACGGACCGGTGTGTATTGTCGATGCATGAGTGCTTTGTTGAGCTTAAAAGAATAAATAACTGCAATTTTAATTTGAAGGCAAATATTCTGCTTCTTCCTTTTAGTCTTTTTCTTTAGTAGCTTTACCTATAGTTATGAGTATAACTTCTGTTCCAAATTGTAATTAGGTTTTACACATTTTGAACCAGATGTACATAAATACATCAAGATATACATACGAGATGTATAACGTTGGGCTTGTCTACGTTTATCAATCACTGCAGCGCAAAGATTTAATTTATGTTTATTTTTTAGAGAAATGCTTTTACGCTCCCTTACCGGGGGAGGCAGGTGCGGTGTGTGGGACTCACCCTCGAAGGGGTACTACCATGTGGTGTTGCCATGGAATCCAAATTCCGCGTTAATTGGTACTATATAGAGAAGCATACTTGTTTTTAATAGACTAACATTAAGGGCTTTGGTGGTTTAACGCTGAAGAAACGCGCCTCAGATCCTCTACAAAATTAATGATGGTGTATGTATGTATGATCTCTTTATGATGTTTAATTCAAAATATAGATTAGTGTTGTTTTTTTTTATATATATATAGATAAAGCAGATGAACTGGGAGAAGGGCAAGTGGATGATGATCATGATATAGATAAAGCAGTGTACCGAAAAATGTGGGCCACACGGTTCGAATGGATCATGGTCCATAGTTGGTAAGTCACGCTAAACATCAAAATGACAAGTTTTGTTAGAAAGGTAGTATCTTTAATGGTTAGGTAAATAAATAAATTCTCCGGACTGACACACCGATTCCCCAGTTCCAAACTAAGCTTATGCTTGTACGGATAAATACATTTAAATACGTTTATAAACAATAATAACCCTAGTACAAATAAAATGATAAGTACCATGCGTAAATACTTAAACAATTTGTCTAAAATACATTGTACGTGCCTATAAAATTTGAAGATTTCCCTCGATTTTCCTGGGATCCCTTCATCAGATCCTGAATTGTTGGCAATGGAACCATCTGGGGAGTACCTAAGCTTATTTGTCATCTCTACCGAAAAAAACTCTCCCGATCGGGCGACTTGGCACCTTTAGAATTTACCTAATATTACTATCGTCAACTCGCAAGCTCGTACAAAGTACAGCCAGGTAATAAATTTAAACAAAATTTTCCAAACGCCTTCAAATACAATGACAATAAACCCTTTTGAATAAAAAAATAATTTTGAAAATTTGTTAACAATTCTCAGAGCTATTGAGTAACATACTCCTTCTTTTTTTTTTGAAAACGTTAAAAAAAATCAGTCGTATTGTAAATCTCCTCCATTTTTTTTGAAGTAGTTTAAAAATGAATCCTGGTCTAACGATTTAAGGACCCCGACAGGACCTAAAGGAAATAAGATAATTTAGACTTACGTCGAACAAATGATACCAGACTTTTCGGATGCGGTGTTAATTGCTATAATCGGTACTTTATTCCGTTTCACGTAAGATGATGCCCGTGATAGGTATCATTACTCCTTTTCATGCATCGTACTCTCTACGAATAAAATATTCAGTAGGTAAATACCCAGGTAGCATTCGTGGTGAACCTGCTGATTCATGGTTTCGTGGTATATTGATTCGGGCAAGTATTATACGTGGTAGCGTGATTTCGAGATGCAGTTATTCGTGTTTCAAGTTTCGTGTACGAGTACTATACTCCAAGTCTTCTGTCTGATTGGCTCAAATTCTCAGCTGCCTTCAATGATATCTACTGTCTACAGCAAAGTTAATTCCACTGCAGGAGAAGTATTTTCCCCAACTTCGAGTTAACACCTCACATTCTAAAGAGCAATACCCACTAAAGTCAAACCGCCGACACAGCCCGCCGAAAATAATCATGTTGGCGACATGATGCCTGCGCAATACGTTAGTGGCATGTTGGCTGTTTGAGTACGTAAACGCCTGGTGACATTTGAGCTGCACTGAGTGAAGCCTTTGAACTTTAGCCGTCTAGGGCCTACAAAAAGTTGCTGACATAGGCGGGTGCGTGGCCTATAGATTTAGAATTTATTGACTACGCAATAAATCTAAGGCGTGGCCAGAGTGCCCAGTGTGTAAGAGGGACCCGGTTATTTTAAACTCCATCGATCCCGGGACGCGTAACAATCAGGGTCACCTGAGGGTCAAGATGTCTCCCGAAAGAATCCTTTCGCAACTCATTTTTGTATGGAATCGCGTCTGCGACAACCTCTGAGGATTTCTATGAATTCATGGGCAATCAATCGTGTTTATTGTTTATTTGAACATAAATTGTAGTCTATTTCGTGTACTACCTGCATTGATAGATATTATTAGCATCTAAGTAGGATTTTTAAAGTCGTGAGTGGAAAGATTCATTCAAGACTAGCTGTCCCGGCAAACTTCGTATCGCCCAGTAAATGAAAATTGACATTGATTTGTCGATTGACATTTAACATTGACAGATACGAATCCCACCGTTTCATATGAGAAAATACTTTTGCTTTTATTTTGTTTTATCGTCAATTTTTTCAATGTTTTTAATAGTTATTCTGTTACTCCGGCCGAAGACAAATCCAACAAATCAAAAACAACGTAAATCGGTTTAGCCGTTCTCGACTTATAAGTGGTGTAACAAACACGACATTGTTTTATTTATATATAGATAGATAGATAGATTAGTAGATTGGATACACTAGTAAATAACAAGTTTGTGATAAGCCACAATAAGTATGTGTAATTGAACTATAGGAGTCTACGTAAAGACTATCTAAATTTATAATTATAGAACAAATGTATTATAAAGATATTTAGAGTGCAAATAATTACCATAATAAATACCATATCTAGGATCTGCATTTAGTAGAGATGGAAGGTACTCCGCTGATATAGAAAGAAGAGTGAATGCAGGGAATAGGGTGAATGGAGCGTTAGGAAAACTTTTAGGCAGCAAAATCTTAAGCCAGAAGGCTCAGCTCGCCATACACAATGCGGTGCTGATTCCTACGCTAACATATGGAAGCGAGAGTTGGGTATGGCAGAAAGAGCATGAAAGTAGAATAAACACGGTCGAGATGCGTGCGCTGCGGAAAATCTGCGGCGTATCGCTCACAGACTGCGTTCGGAATGATGATGTAAGAAAGAGAGTTGGTCTGAAGGACAGCGTCGGAGTCAAGGTAAGAAGAGGCATGCTCCGGTGGTTCGGACATGTGGAAAGAATGGATGACGAAAGATTGACTAAACAGATATACAATGCGAATGTGGAAGGATGTAGGAGCCGCTGAAGTCCCAGGCTCACCTACCACGACCAGATTGGTCGTGTATTAAAAGAAGGTGATGTTAGGAGTCATAAAAATCGTAGAGCTTGTATGAAAAGGATTATGAATGTTGAAGAGGCGAGTGAGGTGTGTAAGGATCGTGCCATATGGCGTTCGGTTCTCTCTGCCTACCCCGCTAGGGAAGTGGCGTGAAGTTTAGTTAGTTAGTTATAATTACCATGTTTCTCAAAAAAACATTTAGCGGTATTCGTTTTTCTTCAGTTCCAAGCTATATCTACCTCGACACGAAATTTCTCGCACGTTTGATACTCTTCTACTAGAGAGCAGTCAATTAGTAAAGAAACTTAATACGTTGTTAAAGACTCCAACTTCCATTGTGAGTACCTAAATCAAAGCTTACTTCATACGTATATGATTTTGTTAGACATCGAAATAATTTCTAACTGCGGGTGAGTTGGGTTGTGGGCTAAGCAAGGTAATGGCTTATTTTACTTCATCCTTATTGGATTTAGTTTTCGAAACTGCCTGATACTAATTAATGTCATGTTCCTAGCGTTATGTCCCGTGTTCAGACGGGGTCCGCTTATACCATGATCCAGGATTTAGCGAGTCTGGTAATTACATTGAAGCGACAGCCGATCTGACCTTCGTAACCATAAGATAGGGGACCCAGACAATTTTTTTTTGGGTCATGGTTACAAATCCAAAATTGTTTGAATTTGCAGGTTTCTTCACGATGTTTTCCTTCACCGTCGAGCTAGTGGTATAAATACGTACCTACATAGACTTGAAAAATTCAGAGGTACGTGCCCGGGTTTAAACCTGCACTCCTCGGTTAAGAGGCGCGTTTCCTTACCATTAAGCTACCACCGCTCACAATGATACTGATACTAATTTATATGATACAATAATTTAAATAGTCCTGTTATGCTTTATATAGATAATGCTTGTCAACAGTGGCAAAATTATATTGTAAGCTGATCATTCGACAGTAAAAGGCATTAATAATGATCGAATCATTTATAAAAATATCTATTCAAAACACAAAATGAATTTCGGAATGTTTCCTCCTATGCGTTCCTATTAGGAAATCAAGGAACTTCCTAAACTACAAATTACATTATGATTAAACTTTGCTAAAATGTTGTTAATAATGTTAAAAAAGTTTTTCTGTTTCCCTTGATACTCAAATACTTTACCACACAACCAGTCTAGAAAGGTATTATGAAATTAGAAACCCCATAACAGCAGGTATACGATTGATACACAGCAGGCGTAAGAGTCTTAATCTATACTTATAATAAATCTGTAGAGGGGTCAATTCTGTACATAAAATATATTTTCAAAATAGCTATCAGGGGGTGATTAGTGATCGAGACTGATGCCAAAAATGCAATCAGGAAAATTTTTGTCTGTCTGTCTGTCTGTCTGTATGTTCCTTATAGAAACAAAAACTACTTGACAGATTTTAACGAAACTTGGTTCAATTATTCTTCATACTTAGTATAGGTACTTCTCATCATGCTACAATCAATAGGAGCAGAGTAGTAAAGGGAAATGTTGGGAAAACGGGAGAAGTTACTCCATTTTTTAAGCTTCCATCGCATGTGCAGCCTTAATGGTTAAATTTACATAGAAATCATGTATGACGGAAATAGTATTTATATTATTAACCATAAACGCGGGTGACACCGCTGGCACTGGTAGTCTTAAAATAAGCTCTAAAAACTGATTTTTGTGTAGGCGACGAGCTAGCCACTTGTCACTACTTTTTCACAATTTTCCATCTAACCCAGCCCATTTTTGTTTTTGGCTAAATGTGGTTAAAGAGGCCTGCTGCCCCTTTTGATTCTGTCTACCCCTTCGGGGATTATGGGTGTGATTTATTTTAATAAGGCCACTCAAGTGTTATATCTTGCTACTGCGAATTGTCTACGGTTCATGGTGTATAATTGTTGGATTCGATAATAGCTGTAGAAAAATGTTGCGAACATTTAAATGTTTGTAAAAACATTTAATTTTTGTAGTTTATCTTATAACTAATTTGACATTAGTAGATACATTTCAAAGACAAATTCTTAAAGAGGATTTTGAGAGAACTTGATCTCTCATTTTAATATTGTACCGTTATTGCTGGCTTTTTTCTTAATCGTGTTTAATTCAAAAGCTGAATTCAGTGAAATGATATCGAAACTGTAATTCAATGGAATGGCTCTAACTGCGATTTTTATAGTCAATGTGCCTTCCAAAGCGCAGAGGATGATATGCAATTATGGCCCTCAAAGGCTGTGCGCCGTGCGCCTTTGACATTTTAATCGTATGTCGATAGCACGGCACTGCTCTATAATTGCTAACAGTAGCAATATACCTATACTATAAACTGCGTATGGTTCGAGATAGCGGGACTACATCTATGCTATTAGACTTCAAAGCGGTCACGGGTTCTGCCTCAAAGAGAGGCTGAAAATGAATTATCATTTCCTTGAGCTTTTGGAATTGACTTATTAATATTGGCCGATCATCCGATTAAGTCTGCATTCTGCGGACAAATAGTGACGATAGTGACGAGTCTAGAACTGTAGTATGCTTGTCTGTAAGTACGAGAGTTTGTATCGTCGTACATCACTTGCAAGAGCCAATTCAATCTTTGCCTTTCGCGAAATTGATTGAGCCTTACAAGAGTTGCTTTAATTTGGACGAACCAGTCGCGGCACCGGCCGCGGCTCTGTCTGCAGTTGGACGAGGATTGCAGAGAAAGAGGAGGAGCAGTGTTTCGTTGCTCGCCCATTGTTTAGATTATCCTCGGAAACCCGCCAGGAGCTCATTAAGGATGCGTTGCGGTGGGTCGCGAGGAGTTTGCTTCCCGCGTCGTCAGGGCTCTGCCCTCAATTTGAACCGCCGGGTGGAAGGCGGCCCCCCTCCTCGACGAGATATTCTACGCGTGTCCCTCTGATTCAGCAGAGGGCACAGCGTGAGCCTACGACGCCGTTCGCGACGAAGGTCGTCTGATTCCTGGGCGGAGGAGTACAGATGTGCTGGGTGTCCTATCACGTTTTTCTTGGAGGGTCCAGCGGGTAGAGGTCGGTGGGCTCTGACTCGCACTTAACAGACCTGCCCGTCTTGGTCCAGTCGTCTCAACTCTGGCGCGGGCTAACGCTGAGGCCTAGCGGAGGATTCCTTAGGGGCTAAGCCTCAGTCAGCGTGGAGGACGTATCCCGAAATTTTAGTGGGTATACTCTGGCGGCTAACATTTTTTCCGGAAAGGTCGCCTGAGGCAAAAGTCCCTGGGAGTATTATTTAAGTATAAATAAAAAAGATAAAAAAACAAAAAAAAGAAAATCGGATATTTGACTCGTATTTGGTAGCATACTAATGTAAGTTACGTTAATATTGAGTGAAGTAAATAAGTAATTATGACCCTGCAAAGAAGGTAATTATAAGCTATTCTTACCATGTTGTCTATTCCCCGGATCGTGGAGTTGTCAAACGTGTCAAGGTCGAAACGGCTGCGTACGAAGAACTGGTCCATATATAGGACAAGTCGTAGAACTACTTGGAGAGTCATAGCGGTAAACAGACTCTTGTGAATCCGGGTGCGGTGGTTGTGCAGAGATCTGTGAACCAAGGAAATCGCTTGAGCATGTGCCGGAGATTGTCTATGGAAAGTATTATTAATCTTTAATATATATACATATATATAACTGAAGAGTATGTTTACTTGTTTGTTTGAACGCGCTAATCTCAGGAATAAGTGATCCAAATAAAAAAATATATATTGTGTTGATTTATAGACGATTTATTAAGGAAAATTACATATAGAGGATATTTATAGAGAAAAGCTATATGATAGACAACGTGTTACAAATGGCATAAATCTAGTAAAAGGAACTGAATTTTTTCAATTGTATAGTAATAACGTTGTAGCAGGAAGTTGCAGCATCACACTTCCAGCATATCAATACCCCTTATTGTTGGTGCACTATATTCGGGTAAAGCATAGTAAAAGCAACTCTTACTCTGCCTTTTATCACTGCTCTTACGGTAGCAGTAAATGTTCCAGCATCACACCTTCAGCACACCAATAATCCAGGGTTTGCTGTACTGTAGTCGGGTGCAAATTGGTCATTTGTGAAAATGTCTGAAAACTATTGGAGTTGTTTCGAAAAATGGAAGCTGCCATGAATTCAGCACGGGGCGAGATCGGCAAGGCATCTGGCAAAGCTGTGGTTTGCATATCAAGCTATTAGATGTTACTATTAAGTTAAGGTGCTGTACACAAAAGAGTTCTTTTGTGTTCAAACCTTTATACTCATGGATCCCTATAATTATTGTGGAAATGCATTAGTTGAAATATTTTCAGGTACGCAACTATCGTATCTATCTAGATCTCTTAATGATTAAAATGTCCGATTTAGTAGGTAGGCCCGAAGCGTTTAAATGTATCGGGTACCTACTATTTGTAACAATTGCCAAATTTATTCCTGCGAATAAAGCAGGTGGAAGAATTATGGCTTAACATGTGAAAATGAAACCCTTTCGCTCTGTGCATACATTTTATCTACACTAAAGACCTACATTTATTTATTTTATTTATTTATTTATTTATTTATTAGAATCTCCAACATAGGATACACACATTTAACAGAATTTTATAAGGCTTAGTAATAAATCATTCGTTGCTCGTGCTCCCACAATTATAGGAGATCACAGCATGTTAATACAGTTTTGTTGCAACCAGACAACAATAATGCTATTAACTATAGACAATGCACATATACATGCCACAATTAATGTAAACATTTTATATTATGTACTCATTATATATATAAAAAAACAGAAAATGTTCAATTGTTCACAGACTTAAATCTGGCCTAACTCAATTTTATTATCTGAATGTGTTTTAACAATCTTAATTCTCTCCTTGGCCTCAGATTATTTGGAGAAAGCGGGCGCGATGGTATGAGTTGTGTGTATGTAACTATTCTTATTATTGTACATTAAGAATTCTCCAGACTGATACATCAATTCCCTAGTTCCAATCTATGCTTAAAGCTCGTCCTATCGATACTAGGTGAACTGATAGACGTACCTACTTAAATACGTTTATAAACATCCATGACTCGATTACAAATGTTCATGTTTATCACACGAAACATTTGACCCTAGCGGGATTCGAACCCGCGACCCTTGGTTTCGCGGCCAGGGTCTCTGACCACTCGAACAACCGGCCTGACAAATTATGAATGTGCACTTACCGGTAGTAGGAGAAGATGAAGAGTGAAACTAGGAGCGCAATAAGCGACACGCTGAACCCAACAATCTCCAGGTATCGCGTGCGCTGCGCCACCGTGAATTTGAGCTGCAACAAGCCGATTGGTTAAACATCGTTCTGACCATAAATAAATAAATAATAAATTCTGGACTGGTTCGATAGCACATTCGGTAGTGACCTTGCCAAGAGTTGTGGGTTTGATCCCCACCCAGGACAAACATTCGTGTGATTAATACTTGTGTTTGTTCTGTGTCTGGGTGTTAATATCCAATATTTAAGTATATATTTGTAATATCACTATTGATTCTGATATCCGTGTGTGCTTAATATACTTACGTCGGAGTATCAATACATGTGATGTAGTTTTATACTTATTTATTTAATTCTCCAAATTGACATACCAATTTCAGAGCTTCAAACTAAGCTTATAATCTGTTATGGAGCTAGAGTTTATTAACTCGAATAAAAATGTATATGTTCATCACACAAAACATTTGTCCCTAGTGGGATTCGAACCCGCGACCCTTGGACTCGTCGTCATGGTTTCTGACCACTCGACGAACAGTCTGGTTGATAACTATAAAAATACAGAAGAAAGTTTAAGAGAAGGATTATTTATGCATTTTACTGACTTGTAATTGATTGACTCGATGGCGCAATCGGTAGTAAGTGATCCTATGTGCCAAGAATTATGGGATCGATCCCTACCCAGGACATCCCTACCCATTTGTATGATAATCTAGCGTTTGTTTATCTAATATTGTACAGGCAAGCGCGTGCATAGATCCGCGTCAGCGCAATTTTGACCTACTTTGGGAAACTAACATTCATTATTTTATTAAATGTACAAATCAGTTCGCTCACTTCCATAACTCAATTCGCGCGTTCTCACTTTACCATTCATCTTCAGTTTTAACAAGTTCAAAATACAATTGCATAAATTTTATAATCATACACTCTATCATTTCAATCAACCCCAAACAAGTTACGGCAGCCCCGTACAAATATATCTATAATATAAAAAAATAATCGCTAAATGTGTTGCTAAGCTATATCGGGTTTTGGGTGTGTGATTGTGTAGGCGACACGTTGACCGCTTGTCACTGCTTTTTTACAGTTTTCCATCTAGATCAGCCCGGCTTTGTTTTTGGCTGAATGTTCAATGTGGTTGAAGGGGCTTGCTGCCCCTTCGACTCTGCCTATGCCTTCGGGGATTATAGACATCATGTTATGTATGTATGTATGTTTTGCTTAGCGCAAATGTCGAGAATAGCTGTACCGATTTCGCTAATTCTTTTTTTGTTGTGTTTTTTATTACCAGGTGAAGTGAAGATAGATAGATAGATATATTCTTTATTACACGAAAAACAGATACAGAAATAAGGATACAAACAAATACAATATAATTTAGGCGGTCTCATCGTTAGAAGCAATCTCTTCCAGACAACCTTCAGGTAGAGGAAAATAAGCTATCGAAAAGAGAGGGGTAGGGCCGTGCAGTAAACATATTACTTTGATAATTATAAAAGGGATACAAAAGAAAGGATGATACAATACTTAAATAATTATACTTATACATACAAACATAAATACAACTGCGTAATTGTGTAAATATCAAATAGTATATACAAAAAAATACAAAGCTACAATCCATAACTTATACTTATACCAAAACTGTTAATGAGAAAAGCTCCAAACAACAGAAGATCTAATGTACTCTATCTGTACATTTTAAAGAGAAAGAAAATAGGATTCGACTCGGGACTTAAAAATCAGAAGACTGTCAGATAACCTGATAGAAAGAAGAAAAGAGTTCCAGAGGCGAGTGGATTGGATAGTAAAAGATGGAGCATAATACTCAGAGGAATGGGAAGGGTATGATAGGTGAAGTATTCGGGATGTCCGCATTTTATGATCGTCGGTGGGTTGCAGGAATTGGAATCGTTATTTGAGATAAGGTGGTGAGAGAGGATTAAACAAAATAGAAAACAGGCGCGAAAGATTGTGAAGATCTCGACGTCGACGGATAGGAAGCCATTTAAGTTGGCTTCTGAAGTTGGACACATGGTCAACTTACGTAGTCCAAAAATAATGCGTATGCAGAAGTTTTGGAGGCGTTCAAGTTTGTCGAGAAGTAATTTGGTAAGATTTAAATAACAGCAGTCTGCATAATCTAAAATAGGTAGTAATTATAGGGCCTGTAAAAGTGCAATTTTGGTGGGTATGGGTAAAAAATTTCGTAGTCTAGTAATTGACCTCGCCGAAGAAAACATTTTCCTGCTTATTTCCTTAATTTGAGCATCCCAGGACAGGGAGCGGTCTATATAAACACCAAGGTTCCTTACCACTTGACTATAAGGGATTTGAACTCCGTTAAAAATAATGGATGGCAGGACTTCCCAGTTAATCCTTGAGATCAGCCGTGAACCACCAACGACACTAACCTGCGTCTTGGTGGGGTTATGTAGGCCATACGATCTGCTCCAATCCGATATCCGCATCAAATCCGCGTTGATATTATGAACTATGTATGGAAGGTCATCCAAGCTACCTTGAGAATACACCTGAAGATCGTCTGCATAGAGGTGGAAGGAAGAGGTGAGATTGTAAGTGATAGAGTTGATGAAGATAGTAAAGATAAGAGGAGACAAGACACCACCTTGAGGTACACCAGCAATAATATCGCACCATGAGGACAGAGTATCCTCTGCACGAATGCGTTGCCGGCGACCATATAGGTAACTATGAAACCAGTCAACTACCGTTGGAGATATGTTAAGAGAGCGTAGAAGACCAAGTAGGATGTCAAAGTCCCCTGTGTTAAAGGTATTACTAAAATCTAATAATGTTCACACCGTAAGTCGTTTATTGTCCATACCTTGGCGGATATCATCAGTAACCTTGATCAAGGCTGTAGTACTACTATGACCAGGGCGGAATCATACCAGATTGGTATGGGTTTAAAAGGTTATTATTAGATAGGAAATCACTGAGTTGTTTATAAACGATGCGCTCGAACACTTTTGACAGGAAAGGCAATATGGATATGGGACGGTAGTCAGAGAGGCATGACGGGTTGGTCTTTTTAGGGAGTGGGATAATTTGGGCATCTTTCCATCCAGAGGAGAAAGTGCTCGTGAATAAGGAGTGCTTAAGGATGTGTGTGATCATGGGAGTAAGAATATCAAGGAGAGGTATAATCATGTTACGGCTTATACTATCACTCCCGAACCTATGGACAAGATGCTCTTTTTAACATCACAATCGGATAGTTGACTAAAAACGAAAGGAATATAGTCTCGCATCGGAAGAGATGACAATTGATTTAAGGTATTCGTTTTCACAGTACCATCGATGGTAACAGACGATGAGAAGTGCTTATTCAGAAGATCGACATTAATATCATTTGATAGTGAATCGTTGCGAGTTCTTCCGGTACCTAATGACTTAAGAATTTCCAGACTTTGGCTGGATTTTCATTTTCCACGGACTTATGAATATGGCGTCTTTGAGCGTCTCTACACAATCTATTGCAGCGATTCCTTAACAGCTTATATTTCTCCTGGTTCTTGTCGGTTGGGTCCATTTTGAATTTATGTTTAGCCGCATGCTTTTTATCTCTTAACATTTTCAAATCTTCAGATAGCCAGGGTGCAGGAGTATGTTTGATTTTGACAGGGCATACAGGAGCATGTTTATCAAATAGCTGGACTAACAGTGAGTTAAAAATGCGTACCTTGAGAAGGTACGCATTTTTAACTACACAATTTTTAACAACACAATTTTTAACACAATTTTTAACGACAACAATGTCGGTATCTCCAATAATAGACCAGTCCATATCACTAGCGTCCTGTCGTAAGTCGTCAAGATTCATGCCACCAAAATTGCGCTGTAGAAAACATTTTGCCTTAGATTTAGAGGGTCGGATTTTATAAAACAAGTATAGGAGATCATGGTATGAAAAGGCATCAGCAGGACATTGACCATGTTTGGCTACATGGTCAGTGGAAGACACAATCATCACATCTAGAAGAGATGGGGTGTAGTTTGGAAAAAAGTGTGTGGCATTCAGTGGTAGGATGTGTAGATTGTTTGAGTCTATGACAGATCTAAGGCGACATGATTGAGAATAATTTTAAGTAAACATGTATTGAAATCTCCCATTAGGGATGGTGTGTGAATATAAGGGAGTGAGATCCTCAAGCAGTTTTTCAAGTTCTGAAAAGTAATCTACTCTAAGAGAAGGACTGTAGAAGACCCCAAGAAGAAGTTTTGTATGGGATAGAGTTAATTCAATAAATAAGTGTTGTGCCATATCAGATGAAGAAGATTGAGGGGAAATATTAACTATTGAAGCGGGGATATTGGTTCGAATATAAATTGCAATATCACATCCAGTACGAATAATGCGGTCATTCCTGAGAAGTTCGAAACCAGGTAAGGAGAAAGAAGTAGGAAGGCTAGGGTTTAGCCAGGTTTTTAGATAGCGTGAATGTCTCTGATGTCAAAGGTCGTCAATATATCTGTAAAATGGGCCGAAATACTCTGGGCATTGAATATGAACGACATTAAACATTTTTGTGACATCAGAGAAAGCAGTTTCAAGTATGCTAGAGAGAGAAAGAGAGGTGGAGTGAAAAACTTTCTTCCGAGTCAGAAGAAAAAGAGAGAAAATTGTCACTATTATTTGGTATATCCATGATTTATAAACATGTATACTTTAAAAATAATACTAATAATATTATGATTAATTAAAATAAATATAAAATAAACTAATTTACAATATAGTTTCAATAAGCTTGGGTACGCTTATAAATGACTTTTAGTCTTATAACCTCCTCTACCCGCCAGTAATAGTCATAAATAAAAACAGACAATATAAAACGCTCGTATAAAATTATTGTGTGAAACGAAACGCTCAGAAAGTCAAGTTGACGCTGACAGTTGACAGACCACATAAAAATTAACAAAAAAGCTGTAAAAAGTGAAGGTGCAGTTGCAAAAACCAAAGTGAAATAAATCGTTGGTAGCGAGAAATTAAAAGTATTAGTGCTAAGAATAACTATCCAACTTAAAAATAAATTTGTGTCGGGGAAAATATACGACGTATTTCACTCACAGCAATCGCAGATGTAGGTACCTACTATTTGCGATTGCGCCTAGGCCTGCCGATGCTCGCTGCGTCAGGGACAATGATCTCGGCAACTTTACTCGGCAGACGGCTGCGGACAGATCTTGTTCAGCTCACATACTGATGTTACATTATGTTGCCTGCCGTCCGGTGCAACGACGACAATTACCCCATTCCGAGTCCAGCTTTTTGACACACCTAGACGTTTTTGGGCCTCCAAAAATGCACTGTGTCGTCCCTTGGTCAAGAACTCGGAAACCGTTACACCGGAGCCCCTCTTAGCAGCCTTGGCATACCAAATACGATCACGGTCTACCGCCTCACGGAATTTCACCAAGATCGGCCTGGGCTTATCTTTTAAAGACCTCCCCATGCGTTGACTGCGGCTGATGTGGTCTTTTGACAGGGGAACCTTCACACGCTGAGCGACGTCTTGAGAGCGATAGAGATAGTGTCCTCATTTTGTGCCTCAGGGACGCCATGGATCAGAAGAATTTTACGCCTGGTGCGCATCTCTAAGCGATCACACTCACGTGCAAGAAGCTCTACCTGTTGTTGTAGATTTGTGAGCGTTGCCATCACAAATTTCTTGAAGCCTGCGAAGTCTGCAGTCAGGGAATTCAAAGAGGTAGCCGATGGAACTTGAGGGGCCCCCATGTCCAGTGTTGACTGGAACTCTGCCATCCGCTCCGTGAACATACTTCTTACTTCCTCCAACGATTGCTGTAGTGACTCCATTTGAAGTGCAGTGATGTTGAGTGGAGTGATATAGTAGAGTAATTGATGCTGCGAACCGTTCAGAGTATAGGAACTATGGTTATCGGATTTACTGGCAGGTATTCAGTCCATTACACAAACATTTACACCTCGATAAAAGCGATTAGTATTTTAATTTATTAAAAATTATGAGGAGCACAATTTAACGACTTTTACTTTTGACAGCCTACCCACAATGTGAAGGTACTTATGAAATAATAAAAAAAGAAATTGCGGTTTATAATAATTATGATAAAATTGTTGATTTCTCACAATTTATTAGTTAAATTTATTAGTGCAATTACAGATATAATATAATAGAAATAAAATAGTCTAACACTGCTTTCAAGCCACGTAGACACGTAGAATTTCTGCTGCACACGGCAGAAATTAATGCCAGACACATGTATGTTTATAAAGTCTTAATTTACAGAACCAACAGCAATAACAAACACTACATACATAGGTATATAGCAAAACCAAACCACAGAACAATGGGACTCGATTGTTCAAACAAATAAACGATATTACTATTAGGCCATCTTATACAAGTCAGATCCACACATACTTGGTACCGTTGTACATTACACATATTTCTATTATTTTTAATACCTTCCCGAAATGGAACCAACTTTCTGTGGTTACGCGTAAAATAAATTAATAATTTAATTTTAATATTTTTTCGAAAAGGAACCACAAGCCTTACGTTCTATTATGTATAAATATATACATAATAGAACGTAAAACAGTAGAACTACTAAACTCTGTTTCACTTAAGAAGATTCCCGTGACATGTCTCAATACTCCTTTAAGCATCGTACTTTTTACGAATCAAATTATCGGTTTTAAACTTATTTAACTTCATACGCTAACATCATTGTAAAAAATAATTAATAGTCTCCATTTATTAATGTAAACGCGGTTTATCAATTTTCTACATAAATTTATTACTTATTTAAATTTATAAAAAATATCGTATGTATTGCATACTACAGGAATCGGAAAGTTTACTCTTAAACATTGACATTGCTATTCACGTCACATCATTAATCGATATGGCCGGCATCTTGTTATCGAGTAGGGATATTTTACAAAAGATATTTCTTAAGCGTACATTTAAACCGAAAAAAAGCATATAAAAAATATATCATAGTTTGAAATAATTTAAATTTTTATCAGGATAAAAAATAATAATAAAAAAATCCATTAGTTCGCCTTAAAACTTTTTATCGAATTAAAGAAAATAAATTAATGGCTGTCATACGGATGCATAGCTATTAACGTCAAATCCAAAGTGTCACAGAACTCTTCTTAGGTGAAATGGACTATTAGTACTTATGTGATTTCATTATGTATATGACGTTTGGTAACCTGGTAAAATTCGTTCAAAGATACCAAATGAAATGACTAGACTTCTTTTAATTCCATATAACTGTCCATGGAAGTACGTGAATTCTGCCTACTCCCATGGGAAAGCGGCGTGACATTATATATGTAGGTATGTATATAACTGTCATTCCATTAAATCGAAATTTAATGGCTGAAAAGGTGAAACGTCTTACATCTGTCAAATTAGGTGAAATTCTACGAAATAATTCGAATGCGTGACGACCGTTTTTAACTCATTTGTAAACGTTCTTTCTTCTCCAACCTCCCACTCACAACGTCAAGCAGTCTAATCTCCTGTCCGCGTATTGCTAACTTCCTTCTGAACTCTAAAGTGGATGATTGTAAAATTATTTTTGTGTAATAAAAATAATTTATATTGATTCTGGAATAGTTTAGAAACATTTTAAACTTTTAAACAGACAAAAAAAAACCGAAGACCTCTGGGGCATTTCAGTTGATATTGTAAAAAATATTATTCACCACGTTGCCTGTTTGCCTGTTTGCCTGTTTACCGGTTTGCCTGTACGTTTGTTCACGCTAATCTAAGAAACGGCTCTATCGATTAAAATTTGGTTTTTACTAAAGCTTGGCGCTATACTCCTCTTAAAATTTAGTGTTATTTCATTTCAATCGGTTCATAAATAAAAGAGTTAAAATAATCTATAGAATGACGTATAAAATGCTATAAAATTTAAATAACCGATCAGTTGAATTGGCTGAAACTTGATGAAGGTAAGTTAAGGTAAGTTCAGCAACCCCGGTCGTGGTTCCAACTGAGATGAATGCGTCTTGTATAGACGGTGGTTGTAACGCTTTCACGCCTAAGCTACTAAACAAACAATACTTAAATCTGATGTCTGATATACATAGAAGCACATAGGAGAATCGCATCGCAATATCTTAGGAGATATCGCAGTTTCAAAATAACATCACAGCCCAAATGTATGCAACGGAACCAGACTCAAGTAACATTTCTTCGCAATAAAATGTTTGGTAAAATAGTTTTGACTGGTCCAGCAGTAGAGCTAACAGACTGATACCTCGCATGCCTATGATACCAACGGGTTTGCCTTTTAACTTTAAAATAATTCAATTTCCGATGAAGGTATCGTGTAACAATTTATAAGGCCCAGGGGCAAACGTTTAAGCACGTAGGAATAGATTTATGCCAATAATATTTTTCGCACGAGCAACTAATGTTGCCCTATCGAGATCTAGTTTTTGAGAAAATTTATATCTACTTCTGCCGGAAGTAAATAAAACGAATATTTTGGTGTAATTATAGTTTCTTCTGCGTAGTACTTTAAAATAATAATAAAATAAATAATATCTAATATCCTCTCAGGCTAACTGTACTATACCTGTAATTTATTAACCAAACAATATATATATTTTTTTAAATGTTAATTCGTGCTTGGAACTCATCCGCAACGCCAATTTCCATTGTCAGATCTAATCTTCACTTTTTTTGTCGACTAGGCACATATCCGTGCGAAACGCCTACTAAAAAAATATTATTATTGAAAGTGGACGTTTCGCACGTTCGGGCGAATGAATTTCGTGCGAATCAACTACTAAGCCAGTAAATATAGCTGCGGGGGGCCAACGGGACCAGCAATTTTTTTCAAAGTGCTCAAACAAAAAATAGTTTGGTTTCCTCTGATCTACATGATAATAAGATTATAAGACCCAGTATTTTTATCTAATGTATTAATGTCTCACTTTTACTAAAAGTAGGTACCTAAAACAGTTCCATAACGTACGTATTATTTAAAAATATTTTCACCATTTACATAAACAAAGTCGCGGGTTCTAGTTAACATTAGCCCAAAGAACTATTCCACGGGGACGAAGTCGCGGCCTGAAGCTAGTTTTTAATTGATGTATCGATGTAGGCCAATTTCCCAATTTAATGAAACTAAGCAAAGTTCCATTGTATAAATGAAATTGGTGGGGTGGGGGTTACTTTTATCAACTGGATAAAAGTAACCCCACCAATTTCAGACCTATATCTATACTAGCTGCTTTTAGTAAGATATAAATTATATTTACTCAGTTATTATCGCTTTTTGAAAATAATAAGCTTTTGCATAATAAACAATACGGTTTTTCTAAAGGAAAATCTACAACTGATGCAGGAGTAGCCCTCATCAGCCATATTTTTAAATCATGGGAAAATAAGAAAGACGCTATAGGAGTTTTCTGCGATCTGACAAAAGCATTTAATTGCGTCGACCACCAAACGTTGCTAATAAAGTTACGGCAATATGGTGTTATGTATAACTTCTTTGGCTTGATTCAGTCGTACCTAACTGTCAGAATACAAAAAGTCAACATCAACGGAACTGATTCTTCTGGCGCTTCTTTATCTATGGGAGTGCCCCACGACTCGATATTAGGACCTTTGCTTTTCCTAATCAATATAAATGACTTTTCATACTATACAAAAGATTGGTTTATTTCAGTTATTTTCATAGCGTAATGTTGTACGGCTTTTTGTTATGGAGGTCCGCTGCTGACAGCAGATTGCAGAAAAGGGCCATCATGTAAATGTAAAACAAATGAGCTATATTCCAAAAGGGTGAGAGGTGTATCAAGAATTACATTATTTTGAATTTCAGTACAAGGTTGTGTGTTATCAAACAGTTTTACTTACTTGTGCGGCAGTTTCATCTTCAGAAACCATGTCGAACAGTGTCTTGACTTCTATCGGGAAGCAGGGTGTGTAGTTAGTCCAACCGATGGGGCTGGACTCGTTCGGTCGCCGACCGGCCCACTTGCCTGTCTCGTCGCACAGCCGGAACGCTAGTCCTGTTGAACGTTGCATTGTGTACACATAATGTCCAGGCTAGTAATTGGGACCACTGAGTATGTTATTTGTTGGTACAACTCAATGTAATACAATTCGATGAGATAACTATCTTGAAGAATTTTAAAGAATTAAACCTAAAAAAACCTGAGGACTTGTGGGGAATATCAGTGGATATTTTAAAAACTATTATATATACCATTGCCCCTCATTTAGCTTTTATCTTTAATAAGTGCGTAGACACAGGCTCCAAATTTATGATATTATAATAATCAGTTAGTTTTGGAGGCACCGACTCCAAAACTAACTGATTATTGTAAATATTTAAATACGGGTTAAAGATTAATACTTTCATCGAAGCAGTCGAAAGAATTTATTTTATACTTTTAAGTGTTTAGACATTTAAATAGCTATTAAGGCAGTTTTTACTTGTGTTTTTTATAAACATTTTTTGCGGGGTTTTTTGAAGTCGGTTTTTATTTTTGTTAAAATTTAACTTATTTGTTACTTTCTAGTGAAATTTATTAAGAGGTAGGTAGACCAAATCAAAACGAGCTGCTTTAATGAGACAGTGCCGGTCTTATGAGACTAAAGACGAAAAGGTATAACGAGCCTTTGATGTTTAAAGAATTACTAAAAACTACTAATCTTCAAAGAGTTATACCTTTCATCATCAGCTAAGCAACATAACATGATGAGTACGAGACGCAAATACTGGAATCGTTTTAGAAACAATAAATAAAACACTTAACATGTCGTTAAAATTTAAGAGTGGCCCTCGTTTTCATGGAATCCCATCACTAGACCAAGACTTGGTGAAATTGAGACTATCTCGAGAATAACACTCAATATGGCCCTATAATATTGAAAGAATTATCCACGAACTCTTAATCGTTAAGGAGTTACACCTTCCATCATCAGGTCAGCAACATGAGATTATGAATACCAGACGTAAATACTTGAACTGTTTTAGAAAATAACTAAAATAGATTATACGCGCCTATAATACTTGAGGGTTTCCCTCGATTTGCCTAAGATTCCTTCATCAGATCCAGATGTGGTTCCAATAGGACCAACTCCAGGATATACCCTTTTGAATAAAAAAAAGCACTCTAAAAATCGTCTTACAATTCTCGAAGATATTAAATATTTAAAGAATCATAAACTAATTCCTAATCGTTAAGGATTTGTATCTTCCATCATCAGCTCACCAACATAAGATGATAAGCACCAGGCGTAAATACTTGAACAATCTTAGAAAATGTCTAAAACACATTGTATGTCTATAAAGTTTGAGGGTTGCCCTCGATTTTCCTGGGATCCCTTTATCAGATCCTGATTTGGTGGCAATGGGACCAAGTCAGGAGTAAACCCTTTCGATTAAAAAAAAAATTTGGAAATCGGTTAACAATTCTCAGAGATATCGAATAACATACATACAAAAAAAAAATATCAGTCGAATTGGGAACCTTCTCCTTTTTTTTAAGTCGGTTAAGAAGAAGATTATTTAAATGACAAAAATATTTGGACAAGATAGTCTGCTTGCATGCACAGTGAAATTTATATTTTTAATTTATAATGTCACTAAATTATTAGGTATATAAGTACATATGAACGTATTTAAAAAAAGCCATCTGTTGAGTTTCTTGCGGCACCTCTTCTCAGCAGGCCATTTACGTCGAGGTGCAGGTAGGACAAAAATAATGTTTGACGTGCAAAAGAATTTGTTATGAATCCACTTCCAGATTACGTTGTTTCATTTCATTTCATCTCATTTCATTTCAATTATAAATACATTAGTTGCTTTTTATGAATGTTGGTAACATCAAATAATTAAAAGAGCTATACTCGTATGCCGTAACAAAATTTACACTTTATATCGTTAATTCGCTACATTATTTGAATTGAAAAATTATTTATATAGGAATCAATAACTAATCTTTACGCCACTTACCTAGCGGGGTAGGCAGAGAGAAACGAACCCCATATGGCACGATCCTTACACACCTCACTCGCCTCTTCAACATTCATAATCCTTTTCATACAAGCAGTACGGTTTTTACTAGCTTTTATTTAACTTCACTTACCTTTGTATGTGTGTAAATCTTGCATGGAAGATTTGATCCACTTCCTATAGAGTGGTTGAGTTGAAACTTGGTATACCTACGTAATTTGGATGACAATACAATATTATGGTATCATAGAGTTGATCTGATGATGAAGGTGGAAGGTGGCCATAGAAACTCCGGTTCTTGTAGACCGATTGAGCTGAATTTTTGTATGTCTAATTAACTTGGGTGACAATACAAAAATATGCTATCATGGATCAGCTCCATGATACCATATTTTTGTATTCTGATGAGGAGTTAAAAGGTGCCTATAGGAACACTAGTTCCCGTAGACCGATTGAGCTCAAATTTGGTATGTCTACTTAACTTGGGTGGCAATACAAAAATATGGTATTATGGAGCTGATCTGATGAAGAGTTAGAAGGTGCCTATAGGAACACTAGTTCCCGTGGAGCGATTGAACTAAACTTTGGTATGCCTACGTAACCTCGGTAACAATACAAAAATATGTTATCATGGAGCTGATCTGATAAGGAATTGGAAAGTGCCCACAGGAATTCCGATTCCTGTGGACCAATTGAGCTGAAATTTAATATGCATCATAAGTATTACTGATGTTGGCCCCAGGTAGACAAAATTATCGACAATATCCAGGTAGAAGAGCACCCGTAAGTTGAAGCTTGTTGGCGCGGTCTACTATCATTAGTTTAGTTTTGGCGTGGTTGATCTAGAGATCCAACTACCCCCCCCCGGCGGGGTCTCCGGTTTGCCGCACCGAGGGGGCTTAGTAGGCCCTGGTTACCAGGATAGGGCCGAAGCCAAAAGAGACACCGAGATGGGCCGCAACTGCTCAAAGGGAAACGAGCCAGTTGCGGCACCAGGATTACCGAGGAAGAGGAGGAGCTGAGTGTGATGTTGCTCGCCTCCATATTCTCGGCAACCCGACAGGGGTGCACTGTGTTGCGTTGCAGTGGGTCGCGGAGGGATATTCTCTCCCTGCGCGTGGAGGGTTTTCCTCTCCCTCTGCGTCGACAGGGCTCTGCCCTCAATTAGGGCCATCGGTTGGAAGGCGGCCCCCTGTGACGAGATACTCTCCACGTGTCTCTCTGGCTTAGCAGAGTGCACAGCGCGAGAGTGGGCCCACGACGCCGGTCGCGGGGACGACTGGCGTCTGATTCCTGGGCGGAGTAGTTGAGACATGCTCGGTGGCTTAGCAGGTTTTGACGTGCATGTGTGCTCGGTGCTGTGCATCCGGCGCCTTACAATTGTGGGGTGCACAGCATCGACCACCGCCGCGCGAGATAAGCCGCGCAGCACGGCATGCGCACAGCGGAGGAGCTCCCGTATAGCCCCGGCAGTGGGGGTACCGGATTCTCCGGAACTGCGACGTGGGAGGCTACCTTGGGATTTAGTCGGTTTAAGTCCGACACACCGCTCTACGGATCCCCGTTCAGAAGGTTACGGCTCGTGGGAGTTGTCCAAGTAAAAAAAAAGCGGGCTCCTTTCCAGTGCGCCACATGTTATTGCATATTTTGTGCACTATACGTGTAGTGCGTCTATACCCACAGGACCCATGGCTTTCAATATACCTGATGTGAGTGGGGCTGGTCCAAAAGTTTAAGGCTTGAGCGAATTTATGCCGTCTGTGATTTCTGATCGAAGAATAAGTTTAAGAATAGGTTCTAGAGCTATTTCACTCCATTAAGTTAAGTTATATGGTGGTCTGCATTCATTCTTATTTTTATAGAGCTCCTCCGCAGTATTCTTGTCATCTACTTGCTGCCTCTAGGTCCTCTATGCCATCCTCGTCTTCGATCAGTCAAGTCCTCGGTTTAAACAGCTTGAAGAGTATTTTTACTTTCCTAAAGTAGTTCAAGCTCTGTTCTTTAACCTTAAGGGTTAATGATGTACGTGTGAGAGACGTAGGAGCGCAATTATAACGGTTCTATCTTTTTATACCAAATGCGCACGGACTTGTCCTTTCCTGTACCTTCCTAAGATCCAGTAAAGCGCGCGCAGCGGGGGTGAGTGGACATACGGTACGCCTGTATTAGGCAAGTATAGCCGCCGTGACGTCTGTGGGACGTAGCGTCAGAGTAAATGTAAGTTTTAATTTATTAATTTATTTTTGTTTTAAAGTTCAAATGGATTCCAATAAACGTAATTTGGATATTCAGTACCCGAGATCAAGTAAACAGCCTCGAATCAACGCAACTGATCTACTTTTTGAGAATTCGGTTACAAAAACCCTTGCTACAATTCTACAAAAGGCGGTGTAAATTCGTTGGACGAAAAATGCGCCAAATATTCTTGCGCCAGACGTTCATTTTGTCAAACTACAAATCAAAAGATCGACTAATTTTCATAAAAAATGCTGCCAAAATTTTAGTTCGTGGGAAACCTAAAAGGCGCACTAAAATTCCATAACTTTCCTTGGAACTCAAAGCACTTCTCACACGCACGGGTACAGCTGCGACCTCTCAGACGGAAGAAGAGTCTGAAAATTGTCGGCTTAACGTCCGTAAGAACTGTTTTGAACAAAATATTTGTAAGAAACCCGTATGTTTGCAATGTTCAAAACCGGCTTTTTATTTATTTATAGATCTACCAACATTTGTCTACACTTATACATCAATAGTTATAATACATATATGACTTAGATCTAGGATAAGTGTAACAAACAATTATAGGTAAATACAGCCACATAATAAATCAATTTAAAGTAAACAGGAAAAACTGTGCAAAAGAAATACTAACTGCCACTAAGAGGGAAAAAGATTAAATTATTAAAACTTTAAATAATAAAAAGAAAAGAAAATAGGCAGGGAGTACAACAAATAAAATTAATGCTCTTCACTAATAAGCTTAGCTATAGTATACCCAAGCTTGATTGGTGATTCAAAATGAATATCCAGGAGATCACTGTACTGATTTATCAACTTGCTAAGTCTTGCAACAGGGGAATTTGATCCAGATTTTGTTTTCCGGAAAGGTGGGCTAAGAGGAGTTATTCTGATACGAGGATACTTGTTGTATATGCTTGTTATATATGCGGTTAAAAAGTTTTTTGTTCCTAATAATATGTCATTTATTTGATTTTAATTATTGTTAACTATCTAAATATTAAGATATTATGAGATTTGTGATCATTTTAGACTGATAAGTTAAGTTTTTGAGCGGTTCAAAAGAAGGCGATTTTTGTTTGTATTAATTTTTCAAAGTTTTGTATTTTGAATACAGGTAAATAATTTCTATCTGAATGTGGTTGAAGGGGCTTGCTGCCTTTTCAACTCTGCCTACCTCTTCGGGGATTATGGGCGTTATGTTATGTATGTATTTATGTATGTTTATGGGTTAAATCTTTAATTTCTTGGTAGATTCGTTTGACAAAGTCGTTTTTATCGTGCCTGCATTGTCTCTGCATTACTCTACAGAGCTCTGAGTATTTATCTCTATCCGCCTGGCCTGACAACCCTCAGGTTTGTAGGTCCTTCCTACCTTTGATGAGTTTCCAGGTGTTAAGTTTTCTTGCAACGGGTGGCGAAATGTTACTATTGGTGATTTGCGTCTTGCGAATTTGGGATTTAAGATGCTCCCATTGCTTATCTGAATCCATGACTGCGGTGGATTGTCTGTAATTGTAGCGTCAAGTGTGCAGCGGAATCGGCTCGACCGAGTGGGGCCGTAATGCATTTATTGGAGTTACTCTACTTTATGATGAAAAGTAATTAATAAATATGATTCCAATATGTAAGAAAATATATGTTTAAAAAATATGGAGTTACACCACTTAGACAATGAACAACACATATATAATATTATTGAAATTACACTTGCTTCTGAGCCCAATATACCATTTGGGTTGCAGATTCATCGGAGAAAGTAAGTCAAAAAAAAAAAATACGGTATTTACCATTGTGGACAGTACAATAAAAATATAGCCTTCGAATACCGTACTAAGGTCAAAGCTTGTGTCGCAGCAAACAGAAATAGATATTATCAGTAGGTAAGTACAGCACCATATTGTTCGAGACGCATTGACTTAAGTAAAAAAAACTTACAAATTAAACAGAAATAAAATTAATAAAAATAAAAATACTTCCGTCTTGTGTGTGTGTGTATGTGTGTGTTGTAATGTTCTTTAATACTTTGATGATTCGGACAGCCTTCAAGTCATGAAAGATTCGTATTGGAGTAAGCAGTACTACCAATAATTTGACAAAAACGTCTGTCAGGGTTTCAATAAAAATCCGAATCACAAGAATATTCGATTACCAAAATATTCGAGCTTCTTAAGGTACATGTAAGCATATGGCCAACTGCTTATCACTTATGGCGAATACTTAAACAAGCACTGAAAACTGTTTATAGATCGTCAATATATTTTTTCTCAGAGCCGACTATCGATTAGACGCGTACTGCGACGCAAACGCATTCTTAGCATATCCGATAGATCTTTGAGTGAACCCAAAGACTGTATGCGAAGTGTGTGTCTGGATCACTGCATCAATGAGACAGTCAAACCATCATGTCATTTTAAATTCGTTGGTACATACGTGCCATTACGTTTCCAATCCCCGAAGGGGTAGGCAGAGTCCAAGCATCGGTATATTTTAAATGGCATTTACTCTAAAATAAAATTTAGTTATTTTCGATGATTCTCAAAGTAGACTATTGTGGAATAAAATAATTTACCTCCCATTTCATTTCGCAACGATAAACAAACGTCATTTATGACCAAGGCGTAAATAAACCAGCCGTTTATAAATACGTACTTACTAACTTTCAAACTTGGGAAAGTTTCCTTGTTTAAAATAAACGTTATTATTTTTTCAATCCTATAAAATGCTAGTGTATTTTCTTACTGCTCCTGAGATTCTTTTTGTTTTAAATATAGTTATACGTAACTAATAAGAGAAAATGTACACGGAATATTTTTGTTCCATGGTTGTCTGGGACTTAAAAATAATGAATCAACTGTGTTCCATACCTAGCATGTCGTAAAAGGCGACTGTATGATGATGTACTGGGTTTTGGGTATTTGATTGGGTAGGCGACGAGTTAGTTACTTCTCACGACGTTTTCACAGTTTTCCATCTAACTCAGACCAGTTTTATTTTTTTTGCCGAATGTAGTTAAGGAATGCTAACTGCCCTTTGCATCTGCCTACTCCTTCGGGGTATGACTGATAGTTTGATTTTTTAAATGAAACCAATGAAAGCATTGCCACGTCATCAATTACATTAAAATAATTGTAAAGATAGGCTTCTGTTAAATACTAGTGTTCAAAGTTAAAGTATAAATATGTTTAACACAGCTTTTTTCATTTAAACTTTAATGACTATGTAGTCGAAGTCCTGAGAAATATAACGCAAGTAGGATTGTACATTTTGAGGAAATAAGTATTAAAATATTATCACAAAGGTATGCAGGCATGCACAAATGCATGCATCACTTATTTCCACGTAAGAATTTCACATTCAAATAGTTATTCAAGTAGCGATATGAAAGAGCGTCTCGCTTTAATCCGCTTAGGGCGTTATTACTGCACCTATCAGTTATAACCAAAAGTTCCAATAACCAAAATGTAGGGATATACTGCCTTGTCATTTAGAGAATATTAAATCATCATCATCATCATCTTCCTAGCGTTATGTCCCGTGCTTAGACGGGGTCCGCTTAGACCATGATCCAGGATTTAGCGAGTCTGGTAATTACATTGAAGCGACTGCCGATCTGACCTTCGTAACCCTAAGATGGGGGAACCAGACAATTGTTGGATCATGGTTACAAATCCAAAGTTGTTTGAATTTGCAGGTTTCATCACGATGTTTTCCTTCACCGTCGAGCTAGTGGTATAAATACGTACATAGACTTGAAAAATCCAGAGGTACGTGCCCGGGTTTGAACCCGCACTCCTCGGTTAAGAGGCGCGTGTCCTTACCATTGAGCTACCACCGCTTAGAGAATATTAAATGATGCTTCCAAATTAGAAGAATCTAAGGAGTCTTAAACTTAAAAGAGGAGGCTTACTACTGACTTACTCTTGTCTGTATACTCTCAGTAAAACCAGCGTTCTAATTTATAATTCTGACTTGCGTAGTCAAATAATTCTAAATCTATGATTCTGACACACAATTAAAATTTATAAGTACAGCTTAATCAGCGCGATTGCGATAGCTTTTTGAATTTTTTATACCCAGACCAATAAAAGCAATAAGTACCACTTCTATGAAGTCCATGAGTTAGAAAAATTGAAACGACAAATTTGTACATTAAAATTGCCAGTGTTTTTGTAAAATTTCTTAGCTGTCTTGAGACATAAATAAAGATTTTTAAATGTCTTGAGTGCATAAATAAAGATCATTAAATGTATTTTTAATTTTAAACACAATGCTACCCTCTTCTATTTGACCGGAATAGCCTGTAATGCAAACCCCACTTAAAAATGTAGAGATAGTTCAAAGTGAAGTACTTACGTGAAGTGTCGCTGAGTCTTGCGGGGGGGCAGTTCTGCCTGGCGGTCCTCCCAGCTGGTGTCGGGGCCCAGCACAGGAAGGAGTCGAAGACGATATCGCAGTATTTCACATCTGCGGACAAAATGTACTTGTCAATCCTAGTATTGTAAAACCGCATGTGAGTTCGTTTGTTGCCCTTTTAGGCCTAAATTATTAAGCCTGTTCTAAAAATTATTTCACCAATGAAAAGCTATATCGTTAGCGAGTAACATAGGCTTTATTTTCTCCCCATATTTCTATGGGAACTGGAACTACGCGGCTGCTTGGTTACTGTTTTTTTAGGTTGCAAATAAGCGTTTGGCCGGCTTTTTTATAAGTGGATAACTTTATGGTATCACTCGTACGTTGGCGAACTCAGGAAATGGTTGAAGATTCACCAATGGTATATGTATATATAAGGAGTGCAGAATGTTGTTATTTTAATGAATAATGCAAAAGAAATACATAAAATAATCTATATATAGATATGTAAAAGAAAGTCGTGTTAGTTACACTATTTAGGTATAACTGAGGAAGGCTGAACGGATTTGGCTGAAAATTGGTGGGAAGGTAGCTTAGAACCAGGAGAAGGACATACCTTTTTATCCCGGAAACCACTTTCTAAAGGGGCGAAAATGGGGGGAACGTTTGTATGGGAAATTTAAAACTGGTGGCTGGATTTGGATAAAAAAATTCAAATAGATAGGTGAGATACTGAGATAAAGGATAGGATACTTTTTGTTAACAGGGTGATGAAAAGGGCGAGTATCGATATTGGTATCATTTTCTAGGTTTTTGAGTCGTTTATTTTAAAAATGATATCTATTTTGAAATCCGAAATGTTAGAAGTAAAATATTATCATCCCGTAATGGGGCGGAAAAAGGTCGAAATGTCTTAAAATCAACATTGATATCCTTTTTTAATGATTTTTCCCATACATGGTCTAAGTTCTTAAAAAAACGAAATAAATGAATAGTTATATGTTTCCTGCTTTCTAAAAAATTACCCTCAGGGGGATAAAAAAGGGGTGTGCTAGGGATAAAAATTAAAAAAATCGATATGGGTATCATTTTCGAGGAAATTTGTGTCGTTGATTTCGAAAATGACATTTATTTTAAAGAGGGTAACAAAATGGATATGAAAGGGGCAATACATGTAAATAATAATAGGGGTATCAATTTTGAAGATTTTGGCGTCGTTTATTTTTAAATCTATATCTATTTATATAAAAGAAAATGCTGAACATTGGTGGAGTGGTGGTTTAGAACCAGGATCGCGTTCCCGTGTGACGTGACATAAAACTTAAATAAAACGTAGCACCTATAACAAAAACAAGAAATAACAAAACGCAAATTACAGCTAAACGTCTATAAGATTATGGTTGAAAATTTGATAATTATTTATTTTGTCAGAAATAAATAATCTGTAATGTAGGAAACTTTTATCTCGTTTAGAGGTTCGACCACGTTCCCATGTGACGTGACATAAAACGTAAACGCATCTGACTAGAACTTATATTTTTAATTTCAATTTCTTCATAAAAAAAATTACTTAATTGGTTGGTTGGTTCAATTGTGTCGGGAGGAAACAAATACAATATTTAGGTAATATAATTTAGTAAACAAATGACACTATTCTATTTTTATGGAGGTTAATAATTATAATATCCTTTAAGGTTAGTTCAAAAGATTATTTAAGATAATTAGACTTATGAAAATGAGCGATGAAAATGAGGCTCTTAAATGTCAAGTAATTGTTTATTTGGGTAAGTGATATAAAATTTATCAGAAATAAGAAAAGTCATTTATCACATACTAAAGACCTTTATTATCAAACCAAATTACTCTAGGTAATTAATATACATAACTTACGAATCCATTCAGTATATAAGCATCGAAAATATTAATAGATAAACACCCAATTAAATTGAAAGATTAATTATAAACCTTAATTTTATTATAGGAAACCAATGTAGAGACATAAGAAAAGTGTTAAAGTATATCAAAACTTAAATATAGTCCATTATTGGTTGGTTAAAAAGGCCTGATGCCCCTTTGACAAAATATTGCTCATGTATATTTTTTTGTTCAGCAAACCAAAAATGATGAAGATACAGCGCGTTAAAGTTTACTAATTGTGTAAAATTTTACTGAACCGGTGACTTAAAAGCGTCCCACTCCAGATCTTTGATTTGCTGTACCTTTGTAATTTATCAAATATTAGTTAAAGCAAAAAATACTACAGTAATAAAAAAGGAAATAGTATTGAATACTTTTCGGCGAATCTATTTAAGTCTACTAGCCTATTACCTAAATCATGTTATCAACTAATATACCTACTATGAGAATAGTATCCTGACATACTTTTATATATGATTTTTTTTCCGAAATCTTAACAAGATGGGACTTTCTGAATGTTCAATAAATATGTATTGAAATTATATCAATATACGAGTAGGAAGTCAATTTTAAATTAATATCGATAGTCTAAAACTAAACTAGTCCGTAAAACTAGATAAGTCCGTATGAATCAATGATAAATGTGATGCTCGATTCAAGTAATCAACCAAATTGTTTACTGCTGCGTAAAAACTGTTAAAATTTGCATTAATTCTACATTGGCAGCTTCTCCTTCGGCTTATAGGTGAGATAGTAATCCCTATATTGTGGTACCACTACCGGGATCTGTCCTGGGAGTCCGCAATTTGTCAGCAGATCTTGCATCTTTTCCTCATTGAGGTCTCTCAACACACACAAATCTGATAAGAATTCTAACCATTCGTCGTAGTTAATTTCTGATTTGCTGAAAACGTAAAAATGTAATCAACTCGAGTTTTATAAAATACCGAATTTTCTCTAAAAACCCTAAGGTACATTCACAAAAGTACAATGTCATACGTCATCACTCTAATGTTAAAAATCAATCAAAAACAACAACTAACTAAACATCACGCCACTTCCCTAGCGGGAAGGCAGAGAGAACCGAACGCCATATGGCACGATCCTTACCCACCTTATAAAAACTTATCAAAAACAAATGCGTTTCATACCTATCGAGGAACTCATACGGCACTAATCTTAACACAAATTATATAATGGTATCGTAAAATACGAAACTGTTTGTTTCTCTAACACGTCTTTTCTACATAACTTATCATAATGTAATTGTCAATGGATACACGTGTCCATGGCTACATAAAAGGAAAGAGGGTTACTTATATTAAAAAAAACCATTTAAAGGATACAAAAGACACGAATAAAATTGCGTGAAAAACCTAATAAAGGGTAAAGATGAAAACGCGGAAAAAGGTGCTGAATAGGGCGCATCGGCAGAGCTATATTATCAGAAGCGCAATATTAGTAACACGAATTTATATGGCGATAGCTAATAAGTATCTGTCCCACATTTCTCAAATAGGTACTGTATAAAAAAGAAATACGGCCAACTCCAAAGCCCATCTGTTTTCATCGTACATTACATGTTACGACTACTACATGTTTACTACTTCTACTTTATAATTAGTTTTACGCATTTGAAACGCATCAAATTTGTATTGTACGTTTCAACAGTTGGTAAAAATAGCATTTCGGTCACGGCCAACCATCTATCCTTAGAAGCACCATGTTAAAAACTTTTCATACGGCTTCGAAGTGGGTGTTTCGCCAATAAAACGGATAGGATCCAGATGCAAACCTGTATTTATTGAAGAGAATTCCCGTGTCAGTCATGGTTAATTTTCTATCATCTATGATCTTCGCTTGCCTCATCCAAAAGTCGGAGCGGTATAGAGTGATAGTCTTTCCGTCCCTTTTATTATCCATTAGCTTTGAGAATTCGTAGAATTGACCATCTAGAGTAGCAGCCTCTTCTTCAGCCATAATTGAGTATAACTATCTCAAAGATACTTGAAAAGATTTGGTCAATTGCCAATTTGATGTAACTGTAAATTATGTAGATATAACATATATAATAGTCTAGTCAATAAAGCCTTAACTTTGCCATTTTGAGTTGGATGGCTTATTATTAGGCATCGATGTCATATTTTGAATACGGAGCACCTGAAAAACATACGAAACAAACAAAGCCCATAAATATTGGCGATGGAGTTCAAAACTAATTTGAAATAGTACTGTGAACAAAGATAAAATATTTGGGCTGGCAAAAATGTTAACGAATAAAAAGGCCATACTAAGCCTCAACACTTCAATTTAATACCAGTTCATATCTATAAACAACTTATACAGTGGCCGTATTAATATGTTAATAACTTATAAAAAAATCCTAAGTACTTTTTGGTATTAAAACATGTATATATCACTTTTAACAAAGGACCTGTGCGAATTTTGTATTTTTGCAGAGATTCTCAGATCCACAGTAAATATTTCTCTGTTGATCTGAGATCTGAGCAGAGATTTCACAAATAGTAGTCTCAAACTTGTGTGGTGATTGATTACACTTTGTAGGTACCTGTTGGTGGAATTTACACTTTCAGCATTATTATGTCTTTCAATTAAAGTAATTAATTTTAAATCATATCGATTTCTTAGTGCTACAAAACTCATAAATTGCAGTCTTCGTAATTCTTATGATAAATAACTTTTTATCTCAAAAATAAATAGTGCGTATCAAACGTCCAATTTAATTTTGCATCTGATTACTTATTAAAAAATATAAACAGAAACCATTTTAATGGGAATAAAATCCAGACACTATAAAATGATAAAACATTAAATCAAATTTGTCTTTTTTGTTGATATCGACGTATGGATATCAAGCTGTTTTCCTTGGTAACGCGTAACTATAGTAACGGCATAGCCAAGCTCTAATCCACAGATAACCTCCAATAGATACCACATTAAGACGATTGACGTGCGCCCATGCATCTATGCTATTACATAAATAAGTAGTTGCCATACACGCGCAACTTCAGTGCTGACTAAGAGACAGATCTGCGCGTCAGCCTTTACGGAGACACTTATATTTATGTTTAATAAGTATTTATGCATAAATAAACGTTAAAATGGCCTTCTGTTACGTAAAATGATGTGGGAAGAATTCCAGGATATCAAAATTTAAAAAAAGAATGCATAACTTTTCATCGGTAAGTAAAATAAATACCTATTTTATTCTAGACGGAGCTCAAGTTACGACGGACGAATTTTGAAAGTTAGCAAAAAATTTTTGACAAGTGTCAGCTCGCGTTGATGTCTTTTGTCACTACCCCTTTCTTTCATTACCCATTTCACTATTTTTATCCCGTTCTAGCATAGACATGCATAACAAGAGGGTTGTAACTGTGTACGATTCAGTATGTCGAATCGACATTTTCGATAAAAAATAGAGATTGTCCTAACTCAATTTGCTTTAGATTTCTAAAGGGTCCTGAAAGAAAGTCTAACTGGATCGATGCCACATATCGCGGTGATGGATCGTTCTCGAGCAAGAACACCGTCATTAGTTCGAGACATTTCACAGAGGATAGTTTTCACTATATGAAGGATAGAAGACAAGTAATGGAAACAGCTGTGCCTTTTTTATATTTACCAATTTTGGTATGTATCTGTTGCCAGCAATGTGTATAATCCAGGCATTCCATACAATATTCTATAGTTTTCTTTATTCTATTCTATTCTATACAATAAAATATAATTAACACCAACCACCAAACAATAACATTTGTTTTTTTTTGATACGGTCTGGTACGGTTTTGAGGTACGGAACCCTTTTTTTTTTTTTTTTTTTTGTTGACGGGGAGGTGAAAATCCGTCATGGATCGCCGTCCATGCCGCAATTGTTGCAAGGGCGGTGATGCCGGACTCCTACCGACTAAAAACACACTCCCCGATCCCTTCTGCCATCTCATCCATAAAGTTGATGAGGACGTGGGTAAGCTGTCGCATCTACCACAACCTCATCAACGGCATCCTTCCAGACACTCTTCCTCATTCAAACCATCACGCTATAAAACACAAAGACAACAAAAACCATTCATTCATCATCTTCCGTATTCCGTCACTAAAATCGGAGCCCCAGAGGATCCAAAGTTATCCCTACGGAGGCGTAGTGCGATTATGAGCCCGACGTCTACGTCCAACTCGCCGCCTACGGATCGGGTGAGATAGGATATTATCCTCTCTCACCCGCTCCGCTGCCTCTTTTCGTCCCATCACTGCCTCACAAAAGGTGACTACAGCTTGCCATGACCTTTCGCTGTCGACCATAGCTTTTACTACGGTCGGCAACGCGATGTCTGTCCCTACTATTGCGACCAGTGCCGCGCGCGCCTCCTCCCATTCGGGGCACGCCTCCACAGTATGCTGCGCCGTATCTTCAACGCAACCACAATGATGGCAGACCGGGCTTGGCTCTCTTCGGGCCACGTTGCACAGGTACCTCCCAAAACATCCATGTCCTGAGAGGACCTGTGTAAGGCGGAAGGTGATAGCGCCGTGTTGTCTCTCGACCCATCGTTTGAGAACAGGTCGGATGGCTTCAATTGTTCGGTGGCCGGCACCCGGCTCCTCCAGTCTGACTGTCTATTTCTCCAGCAGGATATTTTGGGCATCTTGTCTCCACCTCTTTGTCATCTCTGGTGGTGGCTTCTCACCCCTTTGACGAAAAGCTGCTCCTCGATGGTATATTCTAGCAAGAACCTCAGCATCTAGATCCCAAGGTGGGGATCCCGCCAGCACGCAGGCCGCGTCGTGCGATATAGTGCGGTATCCCCTTACCGCTCTTATGGCCAAAATCCTTTGGGATCTTCGCATTTTTGCCTTGTTGTGGGCGTTTAAGGCGTCTGCCCATATAGGTGCCCCGTATAAAGCCATCGACCGGACTACCCCCATATATAGACGCCGACACATTGAATTTCGACCGTCCAGGTTTGGCAGAAGTCCACTTAGGGCTGCCGCTGCTTTCACTAATTTCGGCGCCAGGTGACTGAAATGAGCCTTGAAATTCCACCGGCTATCAAGGACTATGCCCAGATACCGCATCATCAACTTAATGCCAATGGAAACTCCGCAGACTATCAAATGCGCATTCTCGGGTGGCTTGTTTCGGGGTCCGTGAAAGCACATGGCCTCAGATTTATTAAGAGCTACCTCCAAACCCGATCGCCTAATCCGGCCAACAATGTGTGCAACGCCAGCAGTGGCCACCAAAGCAGCTTCACGGTGATTTTTGCCGCGAGCTGTCACGAGAGTGTCGTCGGCGTAGCATGTTACGCTAACCCCTCCGAGCAGGACAGCCCGCAGCACCCAATCGTAACCGATGTTCCACAGGAGCGGTCCAAGGACTGACCCCTGTGGAACACCGCACGACATGTCTCGCCGTTGCCAGCCGCCTTCCACTGGAAATATTACCGCCCGATCCGACAAATACGACGTTATTATTTGCTGGAGGTAAAGTGGAACGCGGTGATGCCGAAGGGCCTCCTTAATGCATTCCCAGGGTAAGCTATTAAATGCGTTTGCGATGTCCAAGGACACCGCTATCATGACTTCGCCCTGCGCCACCGCGTCCTCAGCAAGATCCCTTACATGAGCAATTGCATCAATTGTCGATCTTCCTCTGCGAAACCCATACTGGTTCTTACTAAGGGCAGGCCCTGTCTCATCCATATGTTTGACGAGACGAGCAGCGATAATCCGTTCGAATAGCTTGCCCACCTCGTCAAGAAGTACAATTGGTCTGAAGGCGGATGGCGAATCCACTGGTCTCCCTTCTTTCCTCAGTAGCACTAACTTACCTGTTTTCCAACTCGTCGGTATCTGACCTTGAGACATACAAGCAGTGAAAAGCCGCCTAACCCTAGGCTCTAAGGCCCCACTTTTTAAAGCTAGCACCCAGGCTCGACCGGGAACGCCGCCTGGACCTGGCGCTTTGTTTCTAAAAAATTTAATTGATTAATGATTTGATAATTGTTGCTTTATTTATTATCAGGTTCTGGTGCTGCTGCTGCTGGACGCGATAATCCCTCATCAGTGGAGCTGATAAAATCTTAACGTATGTAAATATTATTTTTATCAACAATCTCCAAGAATTCAACATGTCTAACTAACTAACTAACTAAACTTCAACATGTCTACTTTTCATTATTCTGCGTGCTCCAGGTTCAGCAAAGTGGAATCCTTTGCTGTTTGTCACAAAAGCCTACGAAAATCATTCGTTGTGAATTCGGGTCCCATTTCTTTCTCTTCTCTTTGGCAACTTGCATCATGAATTCAGAACCAAATATTCTCATATTAGATAAATCAAGTAGCTTACCAGACCATAGTTCATATAGGTACTGTAGGCGAGCGGTTAATAATGTAGGCTGAAGTAGCAGTTGCTTCGGCCTAGAATGGTTTAGGCAAGTTAGCATCTAACAGCATGCACTCCGCTCTCTCTACTAGAGTGCAAATGGTATGGTGTACTTGTTTGATGCCTAATACCATGTTGACTAAAATAATAATAAACATCTTTATTACAGTACTCTAAACCGTTACCTGTCCGTTTATTTATTTTCTTATTACATTCATTCTTTACTTTTTTATTGAAATCCTTTAATGAATTTAGAACGCTATGCTAATCTTTTGAAAAATACACATGTACTAGTCTTGAGTTATCATCCACAAATGTAATGAAATATTTCCTACATCCTAGGGATATAGTTTCCATTGGACCACATAAATCAGAATTGATCACCTCAAAAGATTTGAAGCTCTGGATCCAATATGTTTAAAGGGTAGTCTCGTTTGCTTTTCTTGTAAGCATGTAGTGTATGTCACCGGTGAATTATTATTTTCTGCAGTCAAGCTTACTCACAGCACATTCAGGCAGTCTGTTTACATCTGGAGAATTCAAAATTCCCATGCGGCGATGCCATAGCACAACATCATTTGAAATGTTAGAATTACTTAGATTTGCATTTATTTTTATGCTGACATTCAGTGTGTATAAGTTATTTTCTAATAAACATAACATACACATATACATAATATCACGCCCATAATCCTCGAATGGGAAGGCAGAATCAAAAGGGCAGCAGGCCCCTTTAACCACATACAGCCAAAAACAAAACTGAACTATTTTCTAATATACCTGAAGTAACAACATTTCTATTGCTGTTATAAATTCCTACATTAATTTTGTTAAAATTTACGTAACAACAATTATTGACCATTGCTCTGACAGATAATAGGTTCCCAGAAAGTTCAGGTACAAAACATCTTACCTGTATTCGGTTGTCAGTACCAATGGGTAATATCAAATTAACCTTTCCAAATCATTTTACAGACAGTGTAGTGTTATTGGTAACAGTGATGGTAGAAACGGGCGGATTTTGGAAATCGTACATCCAGTCGGAGCGATAGTCATGTGCATTGAGGCACCGGAATCGACGTACTATTTATCATGTTGTACCATATTACAAGAGGCTGAGAATGCTGCTACAAAACCTTTGTCTTCACTTTTGTGTGGCGGTTTCTTCGGATTTTTGCAATTTCTGCTTATGTGGCCATATTTGTTGCAGTTAAAACATTGTGGGGTTTTCGGCTTTATGTATGCTTTCGAGTCACATTCTTCTTACATAAATCTAATTAAGGTGGCACTTAGCTATAAGTTTTATGTACCTTTCTTTGTCTGTTAGATTATGTTGTTTAAGTGTTTGTCTTGTTGGTTGTCCTAATAAATAGATAAAATAAATTAATAAAATGCAGTTGTTCTGAAACAACTCTGAACTTCTTTTAAGAGTTTGGTTTTTATGTTATCTGCACTGATTTTATCCCGGAGCTTTCTATTGCTATATTCGTGGGTTTGTATACGTCAGGCAAAGCCGCAAGCATGAATGTGCCCAGCCACTTGCCATTCACGGAAAATCCTATGTTTTTTATAGTTGCCGTCATATCTTGTTTACATAGTCTTCGACATTTTTAGAGGAGTTCAAAGTTGTTGTAATGAGGTCTTTCAACAAAGACACTTTTCTTGACAATCTGTTGTCGTCGAATGCTTTTTCTAAACTATTCTATACTTCTTTTGAAGCTTTCGCATCTTGGAAATGCACGTAACTAATGGCATCGACTCACAAATGTGTTTCTATCGTACTTTAATTTCTTTGGCAGGAACGACGTTTTCATCATCCATGCACTACCATAAGTCTTCGTGCTCGAAATAAGCCTTTACCGAAAATTTCCAATTTGTTTATTTATCTCTTTCAATCAGTTCTTCTATGTTAAATACAGTATTTTTCGACATATTCTCAGTATTTCTTATTTTCTTTATACTCAAAAAAGACGCCAACTCGAAGCCGGTAGGATTTTTGCTAATTTACACACCCAACACTCGGTAGGTATACCATTAGTCGCCTTTTACGACATGCTAGGCAAGAAACAGGTAGACGCTTGAAATATTTACAGAATATTTAGTTGTATGTTTTTAAAATAAATAATTCATATTAAATAAATATTTTAGGAGGGCTCCCATACAACAAACGTGATTTTACGCCGTTTTTTGCTCGATATAACGGCAATGGATAGACGTTTGAATTATTAACACAATATTTAGTGTCAAATGTTGTAAGGATAATGATAGAGAACCCTTAATGCACGAGGCCGACTCGCACTTAGCTGGTTTTTCTTACAAATTACACAACTTAAATGTTTCTGATCCATTGTGCATCATCTATATATATAAAAGAAAGTCGTGTTAGTTACACTATTTATAACTCAAGAACGGCTAAATTGATTTGGCCGAAAATTGGTGGGTAGTTAGCTTAGAACCAGGAAAAGGACATAGGATACTTTTTATCCCGGAAACCACCCTCTAAAGGGGTGAAAAGGGGGGTGAGCGTTTGTATGGGTCTATATATATAAAAGAAAGTCGTGTTAGTTACACTATTTATAACTCAAGAACGGCTAAATTGATTTGGCCGAAAATTGGTGGATAGTTAGCTTAGAACCAGGAAAAGGACATAGGATACTTTTTATCCCGGAAACCACCCTCTAAAGGGGTGAAAAGGGGGGTGAGCGTTTGTATGGGAAATTAAAAACTGATAGCTGTATTTGGATGATTTTTTTTAAATAGATAGGTGAGATACTGAGCTAAAGGATAGGATACTTTTTATTAACAGGGGGATGAAAAGGGGTGGGTTAGGGATAAAAAAGACGAGTATCGATATTGGTATAATCTCCGAGGTTTTTAGGTCGTTTATTTTAAAAATGATATCTATTTTTAAATCCGAAATGTTAGAAGTAAAATATTATCATCGCTTAAAAGGGCGGAAAGGGGTCGAAATGTCTAAAAATCAACATTGATGTCGTTTTCATGGTTTTTCCCATACATTGTCTAATATATAAAAGAAAGTCGTGTTAGTTACACTATTTATAACTCAAAAACGGCTGAACTGATTTGGCTGAAAATTGATAGGGAGGTAGCTTAGGACCAGGAGAAGGACATAGGATACTTTTTATCCCGAAAACTACCCTCTAAAGCGATAAAAGGGGGTGAACGTATGTATGGGAAATTAAAAACTATTGGCTGGATTTGGATGAAAGTTTTCGGGAAAAATAAATGGGTATTGAAAAACCGAGAACGGGGCATTAGGAAGTGCGCCGGATCAGCTAGTTACTATTAAATACATAATAATCACGTATGTAACCTTAAGATAAGAAGTCACTTAATATGCGCTTATGACTTTTTCGTCGCACTCTATAGTTTTCATTTCATGTGCGTCTGGGAAGTATTAGTAACCGACAAATTCATTTGGCGATTTAAGAACTATTTCTCATTTTAATAAAAAACTTGAATGATATAAAATTTTTAAAGTGCCTTTAGCATGTTTTTTTACTTATTTTTTTGCGCAGTAGCAAAATAACTGCAAGCGCATAACGATGCCCATTAAATATAGATCCCTTCGTCAAGCATGGATATCATTGAACCTAGAACAACAAACACTAAATAATTTGACTGCTCGTCTGCTGGACGAAGAAGCTAGTTTAGAATCTATAGAAGAACAAGAGACTGCTCTTCTAGTTTCAAATAAAGGGTGGAAGAATCGGCCGAAGCAAAATGAGCCAAGGGCATGTAGCAGTGGTACAAATCAGAATAATATAAGTAAGCACAGATTTGAATGCTATAATTGTGGGAAGAGAGGGCATTTTGCCAAAAAATGTCGCCTGCCTAAGAAGTTCAAACCTAGAAGAAAACCTCATCATGAGAATCCAGATATGCTTGCCTTCAACGTGGAAGAGAGTTCCAGTAGCTGCGAAGAAAATAGTTGGATAATGGATAGTGGTGCATCCGCACATATAGAAAAGATTATTTTTGTGAATTATCTGAATGTAATCAGAAATCATTAACATTGGGAAATAAGCAATCGGTGGAAGTATCCGGTATTGGGAAAGTGTTAATAAAGAGATATGTTAATGGACAGTGGGAGCATAGTGAACTGCATGGTGTGTTATATGTCCCAAGTTTGCATCGAAACCTATTTTCAGAAGGTGTTATCATAAGAAAATGTTACTCTATTGTTAAAAAAGGTATGAATGCTTTAATTTATAAAAACAATAAGGTAGTAATGAGTGCTACAATTACAGACAATAATCTATATAAAATGAATATTAAGGCAGTGGTTCCAGAATCTTGTAATTTAGTAGTGCAAAGTAACAATAGTAATATCAAAGTGTGGCATGAACGTCTGGGACATATTAACCTCAATCAAATTAAAAACATGAGTGATAAGAAGATGGTTGATGGCTTAAAGATCAATGATAATCCTACAAAGGACTTTATTTGTGAGTCATGTGCATATGGAAAGCAATGCAGGGTCTCATTCCACAAATCAGAAAGAAGCAAGCTACAACCAGGTGACTTGGTGTATAGCGATGTATGTGGACCAATGAGCCATACATCAGTCCAAGGCATGAAGTACTATGTTTTATTTAAAGATGCGGCCACAAGCTATAGATTTATTTATTTTATTCGAAATAAAAGTGATGTTATAGAAGTTTTTAAGAAATGTAATAGTATTATCAAAAATAAGTACATGCACAGTATAAGAATATTACATACAGACAATGGGAGAGAATATGTGAACAAAGTTAGTTCATGAGCTTACTGCTCCATACACGCCTGAGCAAAATGGACGTGCAGAGAGGGAAAATAGAACAATAATGGAAAGTGCTCGCTCAATGCTGTATGCAAGAGACATGCCCTTGGAACTATGGGCAGAAGCTGTGAACTGTGCAGTCTATATATTAAATAGAACATCCTCTAGTCAGACTCCTAATACAACACCATTTGAGTTATGGCATGGTACCAAACCTCAATTAGGCCATGTGAAGGTGTTTGGTAGTGTCGGGTATGTAAACATTCCAGATCAATTGAGAACAAAATTAGAAAAGAAAAGTGAGAAATTAATATTAGTTGGTTATGATGACAACAATAATAATTATAGAATGTACAATATGAGTAGAAAGACAATAAAAATATCAAGAAATGTTATCTTTGATGAATATTACATTCCAGAAGTTAAAAAAGATTCTGTACAAATATGTATTAATGATGGTGATGAGACAACTATACAGAATTGTGAAACTCAAGTAAGTGAAACAGATGATGTAATTGTTCCCATCCAGTCAAGTCTAATTTCAAGATTAGAGTCGGATGACAGCTTGGTGAGTTGTAGCAGTGATGACCCATTATATGAGCCATCTCAGGAAGTCGAAGATATACCACAGATGAATGTCACTTTGAGGCCACGAAATAAAAGATGTTTTGAAGCAAACTTGGTAGAATTCTCTTTGCCTCAAACATATACTGAAGCATTAAAAAGTTCACAGAAAAAAGAATGGAGAAAAGCCATTAAAGAAGAATTAACAGCACATGAAGAAAATAATACTTGGAGTGCAGTTGCAAGATCCGGCCAACGAACACTTACTACAAAGTGGGTTTTTGCAATTAAGAAAGGTATTAATAATGAAATTCGTTATAAGGCACGATTATGTGCTCGTGGATTCAGTCAGATAAAAGATGTTGATTACCAAGAAATTTTCTCTCCAACAACTAGATATGATTCAATCAGAATAATTATTTCTATTGCAGCAAAGTATAATTTAGATATTCAACAATTTGATGTAAAAACTGCTTTTCTTAATGGCTTTTTAGATGAAAATATTTATATAGAATCACCTGAAGGTATAATGTTAAATAAAAATTTTGTATTGAAATTAAATAAATCCTTATATGGTCTAAAACAGGCTTCTCGATGTTGGAATAAAAGGTTCACTAATTTTTTATTAAAATATGGTTTTGTACAATGTCAGGCAGATAATTGTATCTTTATAGGAAATTTCAATAAGATTAAAGTAATTTTAGTAATATATGTCGATGATGCCCTAATAGTATCTTCTAGTAAACAGCTTATACAGGAAATTATAGAATATTTAAAGCTAGAATTTAAAATTAAAGAATTATTGTTGAAAACTTTTGTAGGTATGGAAATAGAAAGAAAAAATACTTGTATTTATGTTCATCAAAGAAATTATATTGATCAAATTGTTCAAAAGTTTTGTATGGAAAATGCAAACCCTGTTAGTACTCCAGCTGATGTCAATGTTATTATCTCAAAAAATGTAGATAAAAATAATGTTAATTTTCCATACAGAGAGGCCATAGGCTCGTTACTATTTTTGTCTTCTGTCTCTAGGCCTGATATTGCATTTGCTGTAAATGTGTTAAGCAGATATGTAAACAATCCTAGTCTAGAACATGTTAATGCTGTAAAGCGTATAATTAAATATTTGATAAATTCTAAGGATTTATGTATAAAATATGGAGAAAGTAATGCTCTAATAGGATACTCAGATTCTGATTTTGCAAGTGATATAGATACGCGCAAATCTACAACTGGTTACATTTTTAAAATGAATGGTGGCCTAATTACGTGGTCAAGTCACAAACAAAAGACCATTGCTCTCTCCACAACTGAGGCTGAATTTGTGTCTACTTGTGAAGCCGCAAAGGAGATTCTATGGTTACAACAACTAATGTTGGAGTTAGGTGAATATATTAAATGTACCACACTCTATGTAGACAATCAGAGTGCAATAAAGTTAATTAATAACCCTGTTTATCATAAGAGAACAAAACACATAGATGTTAAGTATAATTTTATTAGAGAAAAAGTTGAGATAGGTTTGATTAAAATTTGTTATGTTCCAAGTAAATGTCAATTAGCTGATATGTTAACAAAAGCATTGCCTGCGCAAACTTTTTGTTACTTAAGGGATCAGATATTAGTAAAATGTTTTGAATAGTACATACTACATAGTGTTAAATTTTAGTGGGAGTGTTGTAATAGAAAATTTATGTTGCTGGCAACATTGTCAGATTTTGTTTAAGCCACCAGATGGCGCTAGTATTTTTCCCTCCTTTTTGGCTCTTGTCTTCTTGCCTGTATGTGCAACGTTAATAAACGAATATTAACAAGAATACATCGTTTTCTCTGTAGAAAAACCCATATTCCAACAGGTTTCTTGATTCGCACATTGCAAAATTTTAATTTATTTCATATTTATGCAACTAGGCTGAAACATGTTTCCTAAATTCTACATTAGCTCTCCGGCTAAAACCTTTAACTCAATTACATTTACAGGTTTCACCAAAAAACACTTTATTTTGTCAAGAAAGTGATAGAAACATTCTTCGCTAAAATAAACTTTACAGACTATAGCTTCTATAGATTTTTTTTATTTGATCTTTTATCGAACTACTTTTTCGCATAGTTACATAGAAACTTTAAAAGAAAAATAAAAATGTTTTCTAAATAGCAATAAAGTGAACTTTAATACAAGTATCTCAAATTTCTACCTGAAAAGAGAAGCTATGATACCAGCCTCACATAATTACTGGCCACAAATAGATCTGATTGGATTGTATTTTTAGATTAAAATAACCTTATGCGGCGATGTTATTATTTAAAAGGTCTGCGAAATCTCGAAGGGTTCCCATGCCGAGTTCGCACTTTGCCTTTAAGGAAGATTGGAGTGGCACTTGGGGCCCACTGCCTTGGAGGCCCGCGATGGATAGCGAACACTTGTGACCACAACTTCTTTTAATTTTATTCATAAAACGTCACCATATCACTGGGACGAGCACTCCAATGGTTCTGACCTCGCTTTGAACGGGTTCCGATCTCAGGGATGGTTGTTGATGGAACAGATATTCGCTTTTGTCTGGGTGTATGTTGTGTTTTCGATGAATTTAATTACTTAACGACAAGTGCTTTGACTATTTATTTAGATTCAGATCATTGTATACGATGTTAAAAATATTTAAGGTAATTAAAATTTGAACCTTTAGAAAGGCTATCGACTACTTTTTGCCTTTTTTGATTAAATATTTTTAAGTCCCTGACCACTGTGAAACATACGCTTATAACATAACATAACATAACATCACGTCCATAATCCCTGATGGGGTAGGCAGAGTCAAAGGGGCAGCAGGCCCATACGCTTATATTTCTTAAAATAACAAATACTTACACATACCACAAGAGTTTTCTATTCCATCCAAAGCCTTACTTGTTTCATGTCCGTTTAAATGAGTTTGCCTTTAAGATAATTTGTTTTACAATTATAATACACACAACCTCACGATTTAGTGCATGCTTCGACACAGTTGGAATCACAGAACAGAAAAAACCTCGCAGAAGCGGCATGTTATAAAATTTGTATGAGAACCGATGAAGCCAAACTCACACAAATGCTCCACCAATGCACCACCAACATACTACACTACAGACAAGCAATGAGCAGGATTAGGCCATTCTTATTTTAGTCAAAAACAGCTTAGTACACATTAGTCCTACATCAAAAAACATACTTTCAATCTTTTTATAAACGGTTTAACTTACTATACATGTAATTAAATTTTAACAAAAATAAAAACCGACTTCAAAACCCCCGCAAAAAATGTTTATAAAAAAACACAAGTAAAAACTGCCTTAGTAGCTATTTAAATGTCTAAACACTAAAAAGAATAAAATAAATTCTTTCGACTGCTTCGATGAAAGTATTAATCTTTAACACGTATTTAAATATTTACAATAATCAGTTAGTTTTGGAGTCTAAAACACATTGTACGTGCCTATAAAGTTGCCCTCGATTTTCCTGAGATCCCTTCATCAGATCCTGACTTGGTCGCAACGGGACCAACTTGGGAGTAAACCCTTTCGATTAAAAAAAAATTTTGGAAATCGGTTAACAATTCTCAGAGATATCGAGTAACAAACATACAAAAAAAAAAAACATTCAGTCGAATTGAGAACCTCCTCCTTTTTCTTGAAGTCGGTTAAAAAGTAGTTAAGACCTTTTGTAATCCAAGTTCAAATGTTGAGATTTTTTTTTTGTCGTCAATAGATGGCGTCGTATCTTTATTGGAGCAATTATAACCCTTACAATTCGGTAGGAGCAAGGTGGGCATTTAGACACAAGCAGTCTACGTGTAATCTTGCGTTACAACGCAGTATTGAGGCTTCACTGTCACGCCCACTTGGCACTTCCACTTAATATTTGTTCCGTGGTTGGAATGCAGTAAGTTGAAATTGAAGCTGAGGTATGTGCGACATATTGCAAGAGTTGGAAATATATAAAATGTTTCTTGTTTTCAATACTTATGTGTTTAGACGTTACGTACTTGTGGTGTCTGTATTACATGTATGGCAAACCCTTATAAAAAGCTACGCGTAAAAAAAGCAAAGTAGTAGGTACAATTTAAAGATATCACGCAATGGTAATAATACTTTAAATATTATTGGGGTGGTGGCGCTATGTGGCGGGTCGTTACATTCCCTAAAATATGGTTGAGTGAAGCGATGGCTGACACATACGTCATCCTTGGGAACAGGTGCCGCCTTTGGGGACTGGTCTGCTCTGGTCGGGTCATATTTTAATTTTATCTTAGTAATTATACATTTTTATTATCTTATTCCACACCAGGCCCACTTTGAAACATGGTTCAAAGTTAAATATGATTCTTATAACTTTGTTAATACTGTTGTTGACAAAAATAAAAACCGACTCCAAAAAACCCCGCAAAAAATGTTTATAAAAAACACAAGTAAAAACTGCCTTAATAGCTATTTAAATGTTCAAACACTAAAAAGTATAAAATAAATTCTATCGACTGCTTCGATGAAAGTATTAATCTTTAACACGTATTTAAATATTTACAATAATCAGTTAGTTTTGGAGTAGGTGCCATGAATCCTTGATGGTAAAAAATATTGTGATTTTTACATTTCCCTACAGTAACAGTTTGCCACAAGTAGAAAATGACTTAATATATAATTTGAATTTGTCATTAGGAACATTGACATTTTATTGTAATAAATTCCATGTAATTGACATAAATAATTATATTAAATTTAAATTTTATCTGACAAGAGATAAATACTATCTGAAAAAATATTATAAAAGACAAATAGCTGAGTCGCTATCATATTTTTTTAAATCTTCAGCCAATAATTTGGCTACCTCCACTGCTTTTATTGAGCAGACATGCAGTAAACAGACTTTGGAATTTGTTCCAAATAATTTAAATCTCAACATAAGATAATAGAGGATATCTCTAGCTTGTATAAATCAATGACAAAAGAAAAGTCCAATATTATAAATATCATACATCAAAATATTCAGGGCTTTTCCGGCAAAGAATTAGAAATTGAACTGTGTCTCAATCAGATGAATATACATGTATTATGCTTAACAGAACATTGGTTGAGACAAAGTGAACTTATGTTTAATATTGACAACTATACAGTCGTTAGTTCGTTCACAAGAAAGTCGGCTATCAGAGGCGGGTCATTGATATTATTAAATAATTTATTAAAATGTAAGGAACGTAAAGATATAGTCACACTTTCAATTGAACGAGTTATTGAACTGTCATGTGCAGAGCTCGAGCAGTTTATTATTGTTTGTGTTTACAGGCCCCCTTAGGGAATTACCACACTTTTGAGTCCACCATGGAAGAGGTATTGAAAAAAATTTGTAACTGTAATAAAATAATTGTTGTTTGCGGAGACTTTAATATTAATCTTTTGGAAAAGTCACAAATGTCTTTAATGTTTTTAAAATTTCGAACATTTAATTTACAGGAATTATTTAATGAACCTACTAGGATTACTCCTACGACAGCAACTTGTATTGATAATATTTTTTGTAATTGTGATGTAATTGACAAATCAATATTAAATTTTATAAATTCAAATCATAGTGGAGAAACTGTTGTAATGGAACACCGTCAAGCCACCCCTTCATCTACTTTTATGTGCAGGCCGATTACAGCGTACCGCGTGGATAGATTTAGAGAGAATGTAGGAAATAAAGTCGCAGTATTACAATTTGAAAACAAGGATATGAATGATTCATATAAGCTTTTATTTAACGTTATTGAAAAGGAATTTGAGAGCATTTTTACCAAAAAAAAATTACTATAGATAATTCTAAAAGTAAATTCAGTGACTGGGCCACAAAAGGCATTTACATAAGTAGACGCCGATTATTCGAGCTATATGATATTAAGGCTCATTCGAAAGATCTTAAAGTAATTGAGTATGTCAGGAATTATTCTAAATTGTTTAAGAAAATTTGTTCAGTTGCTAAATCTAACTATTTTAGGCACAAGATTGCGAGTCCTTATAATAAAATTAAAGCAACATGGACTGTTATAAATAAAGAGACTTGTAAAAATAAAACACATACTCACAAGTTCTCTTTAAAAGTTGATAGTAAATATGTTAATTCTGATGATGAAGTTGCAAATGTTTTCGAATCATACTTTTCCAATATCCCAATTGCAACAACCCGCTCACTAAATTCTAGCCCACATGTTGCTCATTCCATTCTCGAAACATATGTGGACGAATGTGCCTCTCCATTTAACTTTTACTACATCAACGACATTACAGTTTTGAAAACATTTAAAGATCTGCAACTTAAGAAGTCTGAAGATTTATGGGGAATCTCAATAGACATTCTAAAATACATAATACAATCTATTGCCCCATCTTTAGCGAATATATTTAATAAATGTATTGACGTTGGACAGTTTCCAAATCTAATGAAGTACAGTAAAGTAATTCCATTGTTTAAGTCAGGTGATAAAAGTGACCCGTCTAACTATAGACCTATTTCTATTTTACCAGCCCTAAGTAAGATTTTTGAAAAGATAATATTTAATCAGCTACTTCGTCACTTTACACTCAATAAATTATTGCATAATAAACAATATGGATTCTAGGACTAAGGGCAAATCCACAACTGACGCTGGAGTGGTACTTATGAAACATGTGATTGAGGCTTGGGAAAGCAAAAAGGATGCTATCGGTATTTTCTGCGATTTATCGAAGGCGTTTGATTGCGTTGAGCACCAGGCCTTATTGATGAAGCTAAAGCATTATGGTGTTTCAACGAATTCACTTAGTCTTATGAAGTCATATTTAGTTGACAGACTTCAAATAATTAACATTAATGGAGCTAATTCTTCTGGCGCCCCACTATCCATGGGAGTGCCCCAGGGCTCGATATTGGGACCTCTGCTCTTCCTAATTTATATAAATGACCTTCTTTATTACACAAATAACATATGTGAGACAGTATTATTTGCAGATGATACTTCATTAATTTTTAAAATTGATAGAACCAAAGAAAATTTTGACGACGTGAATAATGCTCTCTCAGAAGTTCTAAAATGGTTTACAGACAATAATCTATTACTTAATGCTAAAAAACCAAATGTTTGAAATTTTCATTACCCAACGTAAGGCAGGTGAGCCCGAGCATTATAGTAAATAATGAAGCAATTGAAGTTGTCAATTCTACTGTATTTCTCGGGATCACCTTGGATTCAAAATTGCAATGGGCTCCTCATATTGCGGCCCTGGCAGGGAGACTTAGCTCTGCGGCATATGCAGTCAGGAAAATAAAATACTTAACTGATGTTGAAACGGCAAGATTGGTATATTTCAGTTATTTTCATAGTGTAATGTCATATGGTCTGCTGCTGTGGTGTTCTGCGGCCAATATTAAGACTATTTTTATTTTGCAGAAGAGGGCCGTCAGAGCCATATACGGCCTCAGACCATGTGATTCACTCAGAGAGCTGTTTAAAGAAATCAATATTTTAACACTAGCGTCACAATACATTTTAGATTGTATCATGTATGTTTACAAGAACATTCAGATATTCCCAAAAAAATCAGATACTCATTCTTTTAATACTAGAAATAGACACAGACTTGCTGTTCCAAATCACAGACTTGACTGACTAAGAGTGGTAATTCTTTCATTGGGTTAAGTATAAAAATATTCAATATGTTACCTCAAAATCTCATTGATTTACCTGTCCATAAGTTTAAATTATATGTTAAAAATTGTTTGATTAAAAAGGGCTACTACAAGATAGAAGACTATTTAAATGATAAGAATATATGGTTAGACCCAGAATAGGCTGTTCGCCTGCACTGCTAAATTTACATTCACGTATAAATTGTAATAATAGACTTGGCATTTTAAAAGAGTACCTATCGAGTTTCTTGCCGGTTTCTTCTCGGTAGAATCTACTTTTTGAACCGGTAGATATTGATCTTATTCTGACGATTTATAAGTGCTTTTTTTAAGCCTACGTAAATAAAGACAATTTCATTTCATTTCATTTCATTTCATTTCATTTCATTCACACTCCGAAATGTTCAGTTACTAAGTAGAAAAATATATGATAAGTTTTTGGATCATAACTCCTTAAATTTTCATGCTATCACAATTTATAAAAACCATTGTTAAGGTAATTAAGAGAGCTACAACATCCTTCATTGCAATATATAGTAAAAAACTTTTTTCTAAAACGGTGAAGGGTTAAAGGGCTTAAGAGAGGCGGTGATTGCGCACCTCCCGCCGGGGTCCTCGGTTTGTCGTACCGGGGGACTTAGTAGGCCCTGACTTGGCAGGGCTGAAGCGAAGAGGGACCTCGAGGTAAGCCGCAACTGCACGACTAGCAAACGAGCAGTTGCGGCGGTCCGGCCGTATTCAGGCTCCCTGCGGCCGGACCAGGGTTTCCGAGGAAGAGGAAGAGCTGAGTGTTGTCGTTGCTCGCCTCCCTATCCTCAGTCACAGAGGGATCGAGCGTCCCCCTTGTGAGTAGAGGGATCGATGCTCTCCCTCTGCGACGACAGGGTTCTGCCCTCAATTTGGGTCGCCGGGCGGAAGACGGCCCCTTCTACGAGACGCTCTCCGCGTGCCCCTCTGGCTTAGCAGAGGGCACAGCATGAGAGTGGGCCCACGACGCCGGTCACGGGGATGATCGGCGTCTGAATCCTGGGCGGAGTGGTTGAGACATGCTGGGTGGCCTGGCATGTCTCAACGCGCGCGCGTGCTCGGTGCTGTGCATCCGACGACTGTTGTCGTGGGCTGCACAGCATCGACCACCGCCGCGCGAGGTGGGCCGCGTAGCGCGGCATGCGCATTACCGGAGGAGCAGTTGTATAGTCCCGACAGTGGGGATACAGGCTCCTCCGTAACTGCGCCGCTGGAGGCCACCTTGGGGTTTAGTCGGTTCGAGTCCGACACACCGCCCTCTGGATCCCCGTCCAGAGGGTGACGGCTCGTGGGAGTTCCCCAAGTAAAAGAAAAAAAAAAAGGCTGTGATTGCGCTGCCACGCGCTCTTTAAACAAACATATCTCCTGTCAATTTTTGTTTGACAGAAAAAACAAAAAAACCAAATTGTTTGTCAGAAAAATACCTATTTTTTCTGACAAACAATTTGGTTTTTAATCCATACACTTTTATATGTATCTGTCGTCATTTTTGTGATAATATGAAAAAAAAGTGGGTTTTTTAAAAAATTTAAATTTTGTATTTTTTTTAATCGTGACTTTTTTGAAAAATATGTGTCCTGAAGCAGCCAAACTGATACAAACTATGAAACTCTTCATAATAAAGTTAATTCTAGGCGGAATACGATTAATTTTAATTTTGGTGGAAATGGCACTTATGAAACCCATTGATCTAAAAGAAAAAACATTAGATGCTCCCCTTATTTGCAATACAGCTCACTTATTTTACGTGCAAAAGACTTTTAATAGTGCTCATTTTAAAGCTTATTTCAAGCACTACCAAACCCTTTTGTATGAGAATGCATAAAATGCATCTGCTCGCCGCTAGATGGCATTGACCACATCGATTAAATTTCAGATAAAATAAAAAACGGCTTTGATCTTTTATATCTAGCTTAATATTGCACTTAGAATACTTTATAAAAAACCAAATTGTTCATTGTTTTACCTGCTACAATTTTCTTCTTTATAAAGTTTTCGATAAAACTTATATTTTTGGAGATATTTGCAAAAAACCGATGAAAAACGTGAAAAAATTGCGAATTTTCAATTGCTAATAACTTGAAAAGTATTGGATTTTTTAAAAAACGTTATGGATGATTTTTTGTTTAAAATTAGACCTGCTATCGATATCCGAGGTTATTTAAAAAAAAATCACCCCCGAGAAGGGGTGGCAACCACCCCCAGGGTGGTTGCGGAGTTCAAATCATTTTCACTTTTGAAGTTAAGGGTAAGATGAACCTAATTCCAAAATTGTATGCAATTCGGTTCACAGTAAAAAAATTCGGAGCAATAATACTTCAATGACTGCACTATCTTCTCGGTAGATGCAACATTCCGAACCGGCGGTAGAATCATATCTCTTTCAATTGCTTTTGACGATTTGTAAGTGTTTCTTTGAAACTTATATAAATAAAGAATATTTTGGCTTGACTTGACTTGACTTGACTTGAATAGAAAACGTAGCCAAGATATTGCAATATGCCATTGAAATGTCATAGTAGGTACTGTCAAATTATTATCTATATAGATTTTTGTGAGATTTGGATTGATTGTTAATTCACGTTCTCATTTACGTTACTATTCTCAGAGGAACTCAGACTTTACATAAATTCAGTTAACGGTAGAAAATAAGTACCTATCCGTTTCGATCTGAAAACCTGGACGTTTATTTATGTATGATTGCTAACGGATGTGAAAAATATTTGTTACTATTACTATTAAGTACATAATAGTTTGCCAATCAAACAATAATTCGGCAGTGCAATTTTGTAAATTCAGAGGTTAGTTACTTTTTCAGTATTACCTATATTTTATTTAAAAATGTAGGTGCTTTTAGACTCTGTAGGCGGCTAGACAGAAAGTATATAACCGAACGCCATAGTGCACGGTCCTTGCACACCCCACTTGTTTCTTCAACATTCATGATCCTTTTCATACAAGCTTTACAGTTTTTATGGCTCCTAATGTCACCTTCTGTTAACACAGTCTTGTCGTGGTAGGTGAGCCTGGCTCATCTACCACGACTTACATCCTTCCACTTTCGCATTATCTGTTTAGTCAATCTTTGGTCATACATTTTTTCTACACGACCGAACCACCTCTTCTTACCTTATTGATGTATTATTTATGATCTAGGTACACTGGCTAAGAATGAGATAGCAACTAGTAAGAACAAGTAATGCATTCTACCATTTTCTGAGATTTTAAGGTTTAGGTTTAAAGATCTTTATTCTCATACGAAATTACATTTCATTTACAATGAGATATAAATTTAACTTAATATAATAAAATAATTAGCCGGAATTCGACTCTAAATACAATTTTAGCTTATTTTTAAACATATTTACGCTTTCACACTCTTTTATGGTGTTTGGTAGCTTATTGTATAGCTGTGCTCCCCCAAACAGTACCGTCGTCTTCCCATAGTTAGTTCTAGGTGCTAATTATTGTACTTTACTTTTGTTTCTGAGGTTGTGAGGGTAACTTTTTATATGCAATTTTATAGTACTTTTAATTGAATTTGTAATTATTTTTTTTACCAAAATGCATGTGTTGAATTTATATAATCAGGATAAATTGAATATTTTAGTTTTTTTATATATTTGATTAGTTGGTGTGTGGAAGGGATATTGAAATAAAGTTTTAATGACTTTGTTTTGGGCTCTCTGTAGAGGTATATTTTAATAAATTAACAACAACGTTATCTCGTATTGGCACGACCTGCAAGCGTGATATTAAAATCCTAGGAGCTCTTTAAACTTCGCATGCAGTTAGGTGCAATCAAATAAACAAACGACTTGACATCTAAAGCTCGCATAGCTTGCCGAAGAAAGCGATTAATGGGGTATCGGTATTGGGTTTGTGATTATGTACGCAACGGTCACATGTTCATAATTCAAATCGCATTATCTAAGAGAATTCAATAAAAATTTCGACTAAATGTGGTTTAAGCTACTTAGAAGCTTTATGGTACATGTATACATACCACGCCTACAATGACATACATACATATGTATTTATTCAAAAAGTTACTTAGACTACAGACTAACTTTTTATAGCATTAGCTATCTGCTAGTAAATTAGTTTAATCTAAATCATCTGAGCCATTGCAGAGACTAGCCGGAACAAAGAGACAAGCTAAAATATTATTATATTATATTTATAATAGCTTTTTTGATTATTTATTTGTTTTATAAGTACCGTTTAATAAGCTTTTTGACGCATGCAATAAATGTTAAAGAAGCAAGTGAGGTGTCTAAGGATATGGCTTTCGGTTCTCTCTGCCCAATCCGCTAGGGAAGTGGCGTGAAGTTTACTTTGTTTGTTAGATGCATTTAGTCTAGATCTCTGCATTTTATAATATCTTAAGCTGTTATTTGAACATTAGACAGCAATTCTATTTATCTGTATAAATGTTGAATGTGTAATGCAGTATCGATTACAGCCAGCCGGAGCATTGGCTAGGCTTATAAACGTGTAATATTGTTTACCGGTCAAACAAACTTGCGGTTGCGCCTCCTGTGCTCACTCGCGTATGAAGTTTTTCGTACCAAATCTCCAATTGGAAGGATGAATAAAATTGCATCGTTTCATGTACATATTATATAAACTCGTATATTTTTATTCAATCTGTGTTGGTGTCTGTGGTGGTGATGGAATATCAGGTTTGTTATGAATGCTATTGTCTCGAATTATTACTGTACCAAACCGAATTCTCAAAGATATCGAGATATTATTATTAGGATACAAAATCATAAAACTACCAAAAACAACACATTAAATTTAAAAATAACAGTTTTATATGCCGTAGAGATGATATCCATCCATGGACTGGCAGATTTAAGAGGGTTAGCTAAAAAGCTGATAGTAAAGTAAAAAAATAGATAATTAAATCGTTGTTGAATGAGTTTGCAATATTAACTACAGATATAATCCGATCAGATAAAGTATATTTCTTTTCACTCTCTCCCATCCCACAATAATCTTAAAGTACAAAGGTCTGTGACAGTCACTTTAGTGAGCCTACGTTGTCATATTATTAAATTAAATTAAGTTGTAGCGAGTATGTTGATGAAAAATATATTTTCTCGCAATGATGTCATACAAAACTTGAAACATCTTTTTTATTTACATTATTTCAACTCCAGTAAAATCCTATTATGTTCCTGTCGGGATTACATTGCGTTCATATACCCTTTTGAACTGATGCCAATAATTAAGTTGTTAGCATGAATATCTAAAGTCTGCGGAGTTAAGTAAAGGTCTCTTGAAATATGAAGTGGTGACGCTTACTAATGTAAAATTTCTGTTAATGAGATGTCAAGGGTTTCGAGGTTCATTTACATTGAATTGTTATTGCATTGCGTTATTACCTACTTAATGTAATTTACTTTTTCACACGAAAAATTTTAATTTTTACAAAGATGTTAGAACTTTGTCTTCTTACCGCTTTCTTTTATTGCATTATGTTTCAATTAGTTAAATCAAAAATGAAACTGCAACATCAGAGCGCTTAGTCCAGTGCGCGCCAGCGATTCCTTATCAAACTTCGCTAACGCTCATATAGCGCCACAGACTTATAAGGGTGGATAAATCGGAAACTAACTCTGAGTTCCGCACTTTCAGTTCTTACTAAACAAGTTTCTGGCGCGTACGAGCGGTAGCGTAGTTCGTTATAGAATTGCTGGCGCACACTTGGCTAAGCACCCAGTACTAATCGTACTCAGTATACAAAAATTAGATACCTACATTCAAATTATCACAACCGCAATCCCAGAAAAGGAAGTTAGAGAATTAGAGATAAGCAGCTCATCTTCCTGAACCACTTATAGCCAAAGAATTAAAACTAACCCAAGTAAAAGAAACATTTCGTAAAAGTCGTGACTAGTCGGCCGACACAACAAATCAAGATCAAATAAAATTCAAACAAAAGGCATTTTTATTTACTGCAGTTATAATAATATATAATTATTCGTTAACTATTAATTGTTGTCATACGTTTTCCAATTGACGGTAAGTAAAACATATATCTGCCTAAGGCTTAAAGATACAGATACGTTTTGATCAGTACCTTCAGACTGTTAGACGGACTCACTGATTCCTGATTGACAGTCTACAAACGTGTCAAGGCTGACCATCCTCTGAAGGAATACCTATGAGTACTTGAGGAGACTTGACACGGTTGTAACATGGTAACAGGGTACTGTTACAATTAAGTTGAACGATTGCTACCAATACCATTATTAATAGTTCAGGAATAATATTGGGATTATAGAGTAAGGTGATGATGGTCTTTGGTTAGGCGAGATGTCATATTTTTATGACAATGAAAATAAAAATGAAAATGAAAATCTTTATTGTCACTAGCACCAAACAAGATAGAAGAATCTCTATTACAGAAGCCAGTATCTTCTTATCATTGACAAAACTATTGGGGTGTGTTATATACATTATATACTTACATATAATAAAAATAACAAAAAATGTGAAAGAAATTATATAACACTACTTAACGATAAAGTATATGCGTTAAAATGTGCGTGTGTGTGTAAGTGTTGATGTAAAAGAGTGCATGTGTGTGGATGTGAATATGTGAATGTGAATGTGGTGGGAAGTGGATGAGTGTGATAAGTATGTCAATTTAAGAGTAACATTATGTACCTAAGTGTCTGTGTAATAGAGTACGTGAGTGAAAATGTGTGTTGGGATCATTGAACTATTATTACTAGCGTATAATAATAGCTCAATGGTTGGGATAGTGTATATTAGTGAGGATAATCCGTTAAATTAAGGTTTTCAATTATTTCTGCATAATAAGATCACGTGTCAGAACCCAGAAGTGATTCAGTTGCTTCATAGTCATAATTCTTTAGCTAGTCCGATATTTTCCTTTTGATTTGGCAGTTCGTATAATTTTTTGTTTCAAAATAGTTGTTTACTTTGTTATTTAAAAATAGTGCAACGTAATAGTAAGGTCTCCTGGCAAAGCAAGCGCTCTCATAAACCAGTAGCGTAGTAGGCGTTCTAAATGGCAGAAAAAGTATAACTTTCAGAACCGCGCGCTGTGCTCTTTCAGCATCGATCAGGTAAGTTCTGCCTGCTCCACCCCAAGCACAGATAGCGTGTTTAGTTACAGATTGACAGAAGGCGTTGAAAGTGTGCAATAATATTAGAGAGTTGGTTATCTTGCGTAATTTAAAAACGTATATAAATTTCCTTAATCTACTGGATATAATTCTATGCGCAGCCCATTGCAGTTTATCATCGACAGTAATCCCTAAAAAAATTTTCGGTTGCGGATTTCTTGAGACTGGGACAGTCACATGACCTGTGACAGTAAGAAATGTAAGAGATTGACAGTTGTCAATGTTTTACGTTCAGATAGTAGTAGGTAATTCAGTCTTTAAAAAAACCTTTTTAGTTTTAAATTTATTTTATTTTTAATAATGGTTAGCCGAGTATCTATCTATTTCTATATTTTTTTTGTAAAACCTATCTCACCAAACAGTCTCGCGATATTGCACCCCGGTGGCTGTATGGACTGCTATGCCTTTGACTTGACAGCGTCATCGCGCGCTCTTGTCTTTGGCGTGGCACTTTCCTTTTGCGTTTTCCACATTTAGTCTTAAACCCGTTAGAAGGAGTTTAAAAGCAGCTTAAATTACTTAACTGCTGAAATTCGCCTTGTTTCGAAATCGGATTTGAAGATACCACCGATAAGAAGAAGTGCTCAGCGAAGTGGACGAGCACCCTGGGCAGAGTCATAAGGTAAGTTGTTTTACTGTTTGCTGGGGTTGCGTCGCGCACTGTTTAGCCGAGATACGGTTTTTTACAAATTTTCCATTAATCTTCCCCCACGAGTTTCGTTGCCCTGCGTTGCGCTGCTATTACACGCCCCGCCACACTAGTCTGAGACTTAAAATAATTTGCCAACTGTAGTTTTCTAGCATGTCGTAAAAGACGACTAATGGTGTATCGGATTTTGGTTATGTGATTGTGTGGGCGAGTTGTGGGTGGAGTAAAGAAACATAATTAGGTTTAGTAAGTTTAGTTTAGTTGAGTAAGGAAAAAATAAAGAGTAGTATGAGACGTCATAGGATGAATACGGAATAACACCACTTGTCATTACTTTTTCACAATTTTCCATGTAACCCAGCCCAGTTTTGTTTTTGGCTGAATGAGGTTAAAGGGCCTGCTGCCTCTTTGACTCTGCCTACCCCTTCGGGGATTATGGGCATGATGTTATGTATGTATATATGTATGTAGAGTAAGGTTCGCGTATTGGAGTTTTAAAGAGGGAGTTTTCCTTTGGTTTGCGTTGGATTAGGTGATTTAAATGATTTTATTCTATAAATGTGAAAGGGTCCTAGTGAGAATGAGTGAGGCTTGGCTTGAACCACTCTTCCCTTAATATCATGTAAGATTGTTCCAACTACGTTATATTTAGTGTAAATATGTATATTTATATAAAAGCATGTATTCAATTTGTGTTAGATGTATTAGTTAGAATAATTACTTATAACTTTAAATAAAATAATAATACATAAATTCTCCAGACTGACACACCAAATTCCCCCTAGTCACAAACGAAGCTGTGCTTGTGCTGTGGATACTAGGTGAACGGATATAATACTTAAAATACGTTTATAAACATCCATGGCTTGAGTACAAATGTCCATGTTTATAACACGAAATATTTGCCCCTAGCGGGATTCAAACCCGCGACTCTCGGTTTCGTGGCCAGTGTCTCTCGACCAACAGGCCTCTCAAATGATCCAAAAGCAATCAGTGTTTATTTAGTAAAACTAGCAGTTAAGGCCATCGTGTGTCGCTTGATGGAATTAAATTACGTGAGACTCGCTAAGACACTCTCATCCCCTTCCGCGTGAGATTAAGTGGGATTTGGTTGGATTCTAAACTGCTCACAAAATTAATAGACGCCCCCTACTTGCCTTTCACGCTCTTGTCAAGTAGAATATTCTACATTATAAATTTTACATACATTGTTGTTACTGTCAGTCCTGATTGATTTCTAGATTAATCGATTTAAAGATTCTTCAGGTCTTAAGATACCTACTGTTAGTTGGTCTGTGTAAATGCCACTTAATGCAGTTTGAAGAACTCAATCGCCAACTAACAGCTCATCTACTCTTAAGCAATCTTGAGGTTCATTAAATTTTAATCCGAGTTATGAATTAAGTTAACATGGCAAAGTACCTCTTTTAACTGAACTGAGTAATATTCTGCATAGGATATTGTATTGTGGTCGCAATAATATGTTATTAAAATGACTAACTAAACTTTCCTAGCGGGCTAGGCAGAGAGAACCAAATGTCATATGGCACGATCCTTACACATCTCACTCGCCTTTTCAACATTTATCATCCTTTTCATACAAGTATACGGTGGGTGTTTAGGAGATTTAAGGAAAGACGTCGATGCCCGAGTAAATGATATTTATTTGTCTCTCAAATTGTACAATGCATGAGTTTAAATATTGTTATGCCTCAACTCACAGATATAATGATTGATACACACACTACAAAGCTCTACGGTTTTTATGACTCCTAACACCTTCTGTTAATACACGACCAAACTATTCGTGGTAAGTGAGTCTGGGCCTTCCGCGGCTCCTACTACTAGAAGTTTTCCTAACGCACAATTTACCCTATTCCCTACATTTACTCTTCTTTCGATATCGGCGGAGTACTTTCTATCTCTACTAAATGCAGATCCTAGATATATAATTTAATTCTCCTATTATTATGTAATTGAAATAGCTTAAAATTAATATGCATATGTTGGATTTTGGTAATTATATTCTCATTGACTGCCATATTGGTATTTCTAACTAGAAATAGATCATATTACTAGAAGTTACCAGCGATCATATTACATTAACAACTGCCGTTATCTCATCACGAATTAGATAAGAAAACCAAATGAATTCGATTATAGTTAAATATCCATAGTTCTCTGAGATTTCCACGCGATGTCTTTTCGTTAACGCTAAGAAAGTTCGCTAGTAGGATAGCTTTGAAAGAAAACTGTTCTATGTGAGGCGTGCGTTTTAGCTACTTGGCTACCACCTACCGTCTCATACTATTACGCATGCCATAGAACGTAATAGTTAGAAATTCTCATTTCCAGTTGAGCAAGCACCATGGATGAAGAGCCAGCGACCCTTGAAAGCCAATTCTTCGAGTTCGCTAAACTGCTGGATAACAAACGCGACGGAACAACTATCACACTATACCGATCTGACTACTGGATGCGTCAGAGCAAGATCATAGATGACAGGAAGCTCACAATGACAGACACTGGAGTCTTGTGGTGGAAGTTCTGGTATTCCATTTTTGTAGTGATTAAAATATATTAAACTATGTAATTATGGATAAGCTTTGAAGTTGATAAATAGCTACTGCATTTCTTTCAATCTATTTTCCATTTTAAAATGTCAAGACATTAGAACTGATAGGGATTAATGTGAATTTATCAAAGATAACGTGGGTGACTGCTTGCTTTCGTAATATGTTAAAATGAAACAGTTTGTTCGGCGGCTAAAAGTTGTTTACAGTTTTGCCACGTAACGAAAAACCGTAAAAATATTAGGCAATTCAGAACTAAACTTACTTTATTTCATCTTATTACAGTAAAACAGAACTAAACTACGACGAATGGTACGAGTTCCTCAAGGATCTGGTAGAGCTTAAGGGACTGGACCAGGAGACAATTGACACTGCTATGACTAACTGCGGGATCCCAGGTGTCAGCCCAGTCTCCGTGCCGCAATATCGCGACTTCTTTCTCACCTACCAGCCCAAAGAGAAACTGGCATTCTGATGCGTTGATATTAGATTCAATAATGTATTATCGCGTTTTTGTCTTAACAGACATTGGCAGACCAAAACATGTGGTTCTAGGAGCGATACTTAAAATGAGAATGCATTGACATGAAAACAAAATCTATAATCTATGCATCCAGTGCCGGCTTTAAAACAACATTTGTTTAGTTTTTGAAACCGCTATTTTTACAAAAACGTCGTATAATATTGTTTAAGGTTGAAGATTAATTAAAAATAACAAGGTTGTGATGAAGCCGGCAAGATAAGGCAAAGTCATTTCCTTTCAAAGCAGGTTCCTTCCAATCTAACAATGTAGTCAAGTTACATCCGCTATTTAGATATTGATAATAGTTTGAAGTATTTTATAAGATCAATTTCCGTAGATTATTATTTAAGTTAGAAGGAATAACGTAACCTTTTATTATATAAGTCGACATTAATGATACTCTTAATTCATGGTAGATACGAATTCTTGATTTGCATGTATGTTAAATTGTACCTATTAGTTATCATTTAGTCTAGTCAAACAGCACTAGATCTTTATTATAGATACGTTGTTTCATAGCATTGAATACACGGTGCGATGTGTATGTCCCACAGATAACCTCCATCTGTGGTGTGTCCCTTTTAGGGCATGCTCCCGGGAAATCCCAGTTCCAAAAATCCCGATATTTCCCGGTACCAGGATGCATTTTATACTTACATTGATCGGATTAAACATTATATCCGTCATCATTTGATGTAGCTAACTAAACGTACTATACTATCCGTAGGCATTTGACTGGTTCGATGGCGCAATCCGGTAGTGACCCTGCCCTATGCGTCACGAGTTGTGGGTTCGATCCCCACTTAGGACAAACATTCGTGGGATGAATACTTGTGTTTGTTCTATGTCTGGGTGTTAAAATCTAATATTTAGGTATAATACCACTGTTGATTCTGATATCCGTACGCAAGTGCTTAAGCTACTAATCTTGGAGCCAGAGCAATATGTGATGTATCCTGATATTTATATAGATATATTATTTATTTATAATGCCCCTGGATTCATTCCTTCATTCTGTCCCAAGCTCCAAATTAAAATAACTTTACATTAAGCATACTAAAAAAAATAACAAAAGCTTTTCACCAATCAATTCAAAATAAAATACATTATTAATAAAATATCTAATTTGGATTATACATAGTTACAAGGTGTTTCACTTAAGGTGTCAAGCCAGAGCGAGCTGATGTCACGGTACCACAGCTATCTATTTAACATCCATGTATGTTCTACGTTTTATTGGAATTTCTAACATTAATAACGATCGATTATTAGCGTGATCAGTGGTAATCATTCGAAGTTTATATATAAGCACAAATCGTTGTAAATAAATTAAAGGAAAAAAATCATACGTTAAGGGCCTAGTATTTTAGGTCGAGCACAATAACAAAAAAAGTATAATAGTTTACTTTTTTTGAGAGACTTAGAGATTTTCGTCTAAATCAAAAGTTTTTGTTTATTATTTTCGGTAACTTCTTTAGATTAAATCAAAATATCGATTTAATATAAGGTTACTTCTTAAAATATTTCGTTTTAAATGCTAGCATATTTTGACGACTTTGAAATTGCCGTGTTTTTTTTTCATTGCCATAGCCATAGATTTAGTATGTACAAGATGCACAATGACGGCTCGGAGACATGACCAAAATAAATTTAAACATGTGTTAGTTGACGTCTATGTGTGGGTTAAAAATAGTGTTGTCAAAGACGCACTTTTACATTATCAACTGATTCAGTTATGTATACTAATAGTATAGGTATTTAAAACACTTTTTTATACTTTTGATTAATTATTAATGGCATTGATGAAATCAGCAGTTGTTTTATATTAGGTAAATCGGAATTAGTCGATCGCATTCTAAGCAGTTCTATAAACAATGAGATGGTAAAATGTATTCCTCATATATTCAGCGTGTAAAAAAATAAAAAATAGAAATATGTTCTATGATAAATCATAATCATAGTATAAATACTAAGACAAAAAGACATAACTTTTGCTTTGACTGATGGAATGAAATGAAACAAATAATATATTAGCAACTTTTAATTTGGTGTCATTAAGTTATTTACAAATAATATGTAGTGCAACAAATTTTTTGCTGCCGTCATTTGCCGTCAAAATGTTTGCTGCAGATAGTGGAGTTCTTACTGGGAGTCCAATCTGGTCTGTCTATAGTCCGCATCCACTTTACGCAATGCTGGGTTGCTTGGAAACCTAAAAAAATTATCAGTTACTTAACTAACAAATTTACGGAGATAATGAGTTCCCAATGTGAATATAATTATATTTCAACATAACTTGGCTAAATAACTTTGTATTTATGTTATGATGTCGCTAAAAGACGATTAAGTTTTTATCGATACTCGTTACGTCACCACTTTGTGAAGCACTAGCGTAACCAAACTATTTACTATTTTACCCAATATTTTCCCCAATTCTGTTTATAATCACAATGTATACTTAGAAAGATAAATTATAATCAATATACTATTGTTAACATATTTTTCTAAACTGATTACTAGCAACAATTTGACAAAATATGGTTTGAAAAAATCTAATGATAAAATCGTATTTACCTGTGAAAAGTGTATTTATTAGGATTATTCCGTCGTGTAAACTCACAATCACGTACAGAACAAGTCACCTCAATTGCACATTTAATATTCTTGATTATAATCCTAGGTTTAATACATAAGCACAAATTTCACTGCGACGTAGAATAGACCGGGACGCTAAGGCCTCTTACTCGTAAAAACATTGACATATAGGCACTTCATTCGCTGTCTCTTTTTCTCTCGGGCGGTTTGTATTTCAGCAGGATTTCTCGTTCCCACGCTCTATGTATCTTTTGCGTAGTCAAAAAATTATAAATCTATGGCCATAGCGAATTTGGATTACGGAAATCACGCCAATGAAAGCATGGCGATGAAAATCAAGGCAAAAAATATAAAATAACAATAATCTAATAATTATTCGGAGTAATAAACAAGTCGTTAGATGAAAGGTATTGCTGGGACAAATGATTTTTTATTAACCATTCGTTGTATTGTTTGTTGTTGTTGTTATTATTCGCGTATCAAATAAAACTAGTTTTAATTTATATCTATAACCAATAGATTTTTATCAATTAAATTTAATACACATCAAATTGACGTGTCGACAAACACGGCAATGAAAGATTTCGAGGTTTGATTGTTTTTTTTTTTGGAGTACCTATTAATCTTTCATATCAATTCATCTTCTTCAGATACAGTTTAAGAGGTCAGAGGTAGAGATTAATAATTCACATCTAAATTTCCAAGCATTACATTAATGAAAAACAAATAGATATGAAAAGTACGAGACTCTTTGATATTGTACGTGTCATACGATGAAGGAATTAGTTAACTTTGGATATGGGATAAAATAATTACTGATACTTATCTTTTTCTTTACTTATCTTTTAGGTATTTTTTTTTTTACTTTGTCAAACGGAATTCATCCAAAGTTTAGCAAATGACATAGATTCGGCAAATTGTGGAGTCGTAGCGTGCCATACCCAACTAAGTATTAAATTATTTCAGAACCACTGAAATCTAATTTTATAAGTGCTTTTATGAGGCCTACCTACATACTCGTAAATAGAGACATTTTGAATTTTTTTCTGTCGATTCATTTCGGCTAAAGCCCAAATCGAGAGTGGTAAATGGAGGAACATAAGCTACATTTATTTTAGAAATGGTATTAAGGTTCAAAACCTCCGGTTGAAAAATGGAAATCAGTATAAAAACGTTTTTGGTCTTCATCAGTCCTTTTTTTTATAACGGAGGAATGCATAGGCACCGGCACGCCACCCGAGGGAGGATGACGTGGTGGTGTGTGGGACTCCCGGAGCTCTTTGAAACGGAGGACCCCTCTCCGAGATAAAGATGGAGTGGCTGGGGTATACCTACTTAACTCTGCAGCATCCTTCATCGCCAGAGTGGTAATTCTGTGAGATATCGTGTTCAGTCGTCAGCTTCAGAATTGCACTTAGGTAGCAAGCTGCACTGACCTGGTACGTATTCGAAGTTGGCATGTTTGTCGAGGCATTCCTGCCTCCCTTTGTCATTGCCCAACGATAGCAGGATGGCGCTTTGCTGGAGACCCAGCGTTTAGAATCAAATGATTTATACCTGGAACAAAGAGATCTTGTTTAATGTATGTCATACATATGTATGACTTACATTAAACGAATATATTTCTCCGAAAGGGTAAGCAGATAAGTACACTACCCGGCGATAGTTATTGCACATCGACCTTTGGAAAAAGACAATCAGCTAATTTCGGCTTCATAGAGCGTTATCTCTGTCGCACGAAATACAAACAGTCTGGTATGTATTAGGAGCTGTTAAAACAGTTATGATTTGCTTCTTTTAACAATTATTTTTGTTCTTTGTATAAAATACACCAATTTTTCTATAAGTGTTGGCTTTAGGTTCGGGTAAAATAAAATCCCATCAAAAACAATACTTGTCAAAAAACCAAGTCTCTCAACTCAGTTGTTGTACGGTAAAAAGTTGTGAGATCCATGACAACACGTGTAAATTAAATTATTTAGTGCGATGGCCAAGTCAATATATTTGTATAATACATTAAAGATTTTTAATATTGATATGCATCACTATAAGATGCTGTTAATTATTACGTAACAACTTAATGCTTCGAGTACGGAGATTCCAGACACAATTGATTTTCAATTGTTATGGACCACGATCGTGGTCTTAGGGACTGGACGTATTAAGACAGAAAGTCACTTAAGTAGAGACTGAATATATTAATAACCGACTTGGTATTACATGGATCTCACAACTTTTTACCGTAGAACAACTGAGTTGCGAGACTTGGTTTTTTTGACAAGTATTGTTTTTTGATGGGATCTCATTTATTTTTGTATTTTGTAGACAGTTCTACTTTTTTCCTTTTCGATACCTTCTTCTTATTGTTTATATGTATATCTACCAGCAACGAATTTTCTTAAAGCCCTCTCTCTGACATATGAACTTTTCTTATTTTTGTAGGTAGCCTTCCGTTTTCTCTTTTCCGGTACTACTTCTTGAGCTTCAGCTACAGTTTTTCTAAGAGCTCACTGCCTGTCTCTAAGCGTTTTTCTGGGAGGCTTTGATGTTACAATTTTTGATAAATCTGGACGATAAATGCTTCTTGGTCTGTTTTATTCACAAATTTAGTATTCCTGCGCTTTAACACTTCCAAAGTCGACATTAGTTAGAAGTAAACCGCCCAGACTTGTAACTGTAAGACTTGTAATTGCGGAATGAATTCGCATGACGGGAATACCCATTTTTTGCTCGATTTGGCAGGGGCACTACCGTGCGCCTATATTTATATGGGATTACAATGTTATTTAAGCAGTTATGTATCTAGAAAACTGGACCGAAATTGAAAAATTTTACTCGACTTGGCGGGGGCACTACCGTGCGCCTTTATATTTATATGGTATTACAAAGTTATTTAAGTAAGTAGTTAAATATTTATAAAACTGGACCGAAATTGAAAAATTTTGCTAGACTTAGCGGTTGCACTACCGTGCCCCTAAATATTTTAGTTTTTTCTTAGTTAATACACCAAACACTACTTATATTCCAAATTTGAAGCTTCTAGGTCTGCTAGAAGTGCCTTAGAATTTTGATGATCGGTGAGTCAGTCAGTGAGTGACAAAATTAAGAAACCTTGACCCATTATAATTCTTAAACTACTGGTTCAAATTAAATGAAATTTGAAATATACCGTGTCTTTACAATGCCTGCATGGTTACTGAAAATTCAGTCTTCTAGTTTTATCCACAACGAAGTTACAGGGGGTCGAAAATGGCCTGAATTGCTTCGAGAAAAGGATGGTACGGCCGTGCCGCTTTTTTGCTCGACTTGGCGGGGGCACTGCCGTGCCCCCAGATAAAAAAACATGTTCACATTATGTTTACGTATTTAATTATTTTGGAAAATTACAGCTGTAGTGTACATAATAAACACCATAATACTAATTATCATTCTAATAATAATAATAATTATTATTCTCAATTACTTCCATTTCACTATCTGTGCTCTCAAAGAGGTCAATATCACTGTCAATATCAGCCGTATTTATCACTAGTCTATTAGTGTAATTGTCCAAACCGTGTTGAATGCTTCTATATTCATTCTCACATTTTATTGCATGATTGCAAAACTTTTTCCACTCTTCAGCCCCGATCTTGTTTACTTTATCAGTCAATAATGTTTTTACTGTAGTAAAATTCATACCCACATTTCTAGAGGCTACATAGCCTTTTAGTTGAGACCATATATTTTCAATTGGATTAAAATCCGGATGATTTTTTAAGTAAATAAACTTAGCAGCTGCACATACCTTCTTAAGAGTTTCGAATATTTCCTAACATAATCTATAGTTCTTTCCTTATTACAATTAGCTTTAATTTCATACAGCTCAAATAATCTATTTCTAATTTTGTAAATTCCTTTAGTAGCCCAATCACTGAATTTGAGATTAGGATTGTCTACTTTAATTTTTTTTTAGGAAAAATATCATTGAATTGCTTTTTGATTGTGTTTAATAAATATTCGTTTAAGTGGTTTATGTTACTGTCTCTAACAGCTAGCAGCGTTTTTACTATCTATGGTTTCTTTAAATTATTCAATTCGGGGTATAGTTAAAGGCCTATAAATAATACGTGATGAGGCACATGCATGATGGAACTCAAACACCGCCACCTGACCGGAACGGTCAGAATGTATAAAATCTGTTAATGACTATCGACCACTTTACAATTACAAAATATATATTGTCCAAACAAGTAGCTGATGTGGAGGTTACTCGAGTCGGTTCGAAAAATAGCTGATGAAGGTTGAAATACCTAAATAAATTTATAAACCTAATCGAGTTCTGCAAGTTATTGTCTAAAATATTAATTTTAAAGTCTCCACATACAACTACCGTATTATTACAATTGTAAACTTTTTTTAGAGCTTCTTCCAAAGTGGTTTCAAATAAATCGTAATTACCGGAAGGAGGTCTATACACACAGACAATGATGTACTGCTCAAGCTCTGCACAGGACAATTCAATAGTTCGTTCAATAGAAAGCGATGTTATATCTTTACGATCTTTTGATTTTAAGGTTTTGCGATAATATAAGTGACCCACCTCTTATAGCGGCCTTTTTAGTAAACGCACTGGTGATATAAATATATATATATTAGGTTCAGCTGCTGAAAGTACTGCATCATCAGAGTACCTTAATGTTTTGAACATTGCCTTATGCCTTATTAAGTGTTTAGGTATAAACCTAGCATCGATGTAACCACACACAAGAAAACTTGCGTGGATCATATATTTGTGCCCGTGGGAAGCCACGCGTTATCAGTTGTTTGTTCCAGTGATGTAACTGATCACGAAATTACTATGATAGGAATTATGCTTAAATCAAAAGGTCCATTCAATATTAAACCTGCTCGCTCTAAAATAATAGTGGATTTCGATTCGGTTGCATTTGAACAAAAGGAGACAGATTGGCCATCAATATTGAATTGCAATACTTCTCTTGAAACTGATACTGTTTCAGGTACAATAGTAAGTTTTCTAAAACTATCCATACTAGTCGGTCCAAAACTATCCTCCGACCTTGGATTACACCTGGCTTAGTAAGATGCTCTAAACACCGTGACTTATTGCACGCACAGCTTAGAAAAGATAAAGTTACAATTTGTTTTCTTAATTTTCTCGTTATTACTTATTACCAGTCGTATTTCATCCAAACTGTGTATTTTTATGAGGTACTTTAAAGGTACATTCGTCTTGTAAATATTATATGACTAAAAGTTCTAGTACTTTATTATCAAAATACACCCGCTATTCAGACCGTAAGAACCGCGGCTCACTTTATTATTATATTTTTTTCCGTTTCATCGAGGTACATTGAATTTCATAAAAGGTACATAATGTAATACATTCATAACAATACATTCCCGGTACATTCCTTTCATGTATAACTTATTCAATTATGCAACAACCACAGATAACCTCCAATAGATACCACATTAAGACGATTGACGTGCGCCCATGCATCTATGCTATTACATAAATAAGTAGTTGCCATACACGCGCAACTTCAGTGCTGACTAAGAGACAGATCTGCCTTTACGGAGACACTTATATTTATGTTTAATAAGTATTTATGCATAAATAAACGTTAAAATGGCCTTCTGTTACGTAAAATGATGTGGGAAGAATTCCAGGATATCAAAATTTAAAAAAAGAATGCATAACTTTTCATCGGTAAGTAAAATAATATTTACCTATTTACCTATTTTATTACCTATTTTATTCTAGACGGAGCTCAAGTTACGACGGACGAATTTTGAAAGTTAGCAAAAAATTTTTGACAAGTGTCAGCTCGCGTTGATGTCTTTTGTCACTACCCCTTTCTTTCATTACCCATTTCACTATTTTTATCCCGTTCTAGCATAGACATGCATAACAAGAGGGTTGTAACTGTGTACGATTCAGTATGTCGAATCGACATTTTCGATAAAAAATAGAGATTGTCCTAACTCAATTTGCTTTAGATTTCCAAAGGGTCCTGAAAGAAAGTCTAACTGGATCGATGCCACATATCGCGGTGATGGATCGTTCTCGAGCAAGAACACCGTCATTAGTTCGAGACATTTCACAGAGGATAGTTTTCACTATATGAAGGATAGAAGACGAGTAATGTAAACAGCTGTGCCTTTTTTATATTTACCAATTTTGGTATGTATCTGTTGCCGGCAATATGTATAATCCAGGCATTCCATACAATATTCTATAGTTTTCTTTATTCTATTCTAGTATTCTATAGAATAAAATATCATTAACACCAACCACCAAACAATAACATTTGTTTTTTTTTGATACGGTCTGGTACGGTTTTGAGGTACGGAACCCTAAAAAATTTAATTTATTTATATCTACATATAAAATATAAATAATTATAACTTTATCGTTAAAACTATAGAGATTGTACAATACAATTGGACATCACTAGATGAATGAGTGTTACGTCCCCCGCACCCCTTTCCTACCTCCTAAAATTGTGACTTGAACCTAGAACAAAATGGTGAACGTACGGTATCTATTGGAGGTTATCTGTGGCAACAACACACCCGCCATCCTGACTCACACCGAAAATGCATATAAAAAACTTATTTACACCCGTTATAGAATTTTTTACATTAGTCTCTTAAGAAAACTTAGATCTGAATATCAACATCATCATAATAAAATACTTAATGAAAATAAACACGCACCCAAGAAGCTTTAGAGTACAATCAGGCTTATTATTAATAAGCAAGTTATTAAGGTACACCCATTGAGCTTACTACGATGAAATCGTCTGTTGAGCAATCCATTGATCAGTGTAATTCTTATTTCTCATCAATAGGTTACAATCTGGTGGATAATTTACTTGGTTAAATCAAAATGTCCTAGCTCTGAATTACTCTAAATCAAACTTCTCATGCTTTAATAAAACTTCTTCATCCAGGCCTCCCTCAACTATTTCAAAAATGATTCGCGTGCACGTGCGTAACTGTCGTCTCTCGTCGTGGACACCCAAAATATAAATTGTAAATGTAGTTATATAGATAAAGAAGTCACTAGCAGTAAAATTTTGAAGGTTATTTACCTGGCCCTATGTTAATCAATTATAAATTATTATATTTTGGCTTGGGGCGGCATTGCTTCTTCTACCCTTATACGTCTAAAAAGGGCGCAACGCGCAGTATTAAAGGTGGCGCTGGGTAAGTCTAGGAGATATCCAGCTACTCAAATTTTTAATGAGAGCTACAATGTTTATGCACAAACACCACTAAGTCGACCTTCATATAACGAATTACTTAAAAAAGCTATCTACTACAGAAGTCAGAACCACATTTCTTCAGCGTTTTAAATTTAGACTTTCTCTTCCCTCGTATTTATAATAAAATAGTAAACATGTGTGACCTAAAGTGTTGTGAACTTTGCGAGGCCAAATCAATAGTTACTAGACTATTAATCCCCTGGGACTATGAACAATCGGAGCAGATTGTTAAGGTGGTCTGATAAACCTGACCTGTAGTGTCACATTCGTAGGGCTTCCCTTCATTTCACACAAATACAGCTACCCTCTTATTTAATCATATTGTTCACACACACACACACACACACGCACACGCACACGCACACGCACACGCGCACGCACACGCAAACGCACACGCACACGCACACGCACACGCACACGCACACGCACGTGTTTTTAATGTCATATTTTTTTTTCTTTGTTCTGTTTAAGAACCGCGGCTCACTTTATTATTATAATTTTTTCCGTTTCATCGAGGTACATTGAATTTCATAAAAGGTACATAATGTAATACATTCATAACAATACATTCCTGCTACATTCCTTTCATGTATAACTTATTCAATTATGCAACAACACACCCGCCATCCTGACTCACACCGAAAATGCATATAAAAAACTTATTTACACCCGTTATAGAATTTTTTACATTAGTCTCTTAACCCATTTGGACCCAAATACAACTTGGCAGTAAAAATAATGAAATTTCTTTACACATCGCGAGAAACTAATATTATTATACTAAAAACGAAAAAAAACTAAAAATTTTTTTTTCTTTCACTGAAAAAAAAAGGCGTCCTTAAATGGGGACAGTGGGCTCATGCAGTGTGAAAATTTTCAAAATAAAATTTTTCAACGCATGAAGTTTTCAAATAGTTTTTAAATTATTTGATTGCACATAGTACCTCGAAGTTGATAGAAAAGTTGTGAGAATATCCTGGGACTATCATGCTACAAACATGCTACATCATGGTGCCACAGAAACTGTTGGACGCAAAGTCTCTGTGACTGTATGTCTCAAATAGTGACGAATAATGTAGTGAAATTGATACAGATCTTACTTGGTATCACTACTAAGTGGGTGAAGACGCCATGCGTTTGCAACTGCAAGTCCTGCATTTATGCAAACAAAACCTACCACTACTTTTTGCACATATAGCGGTGTGGTACAGAGAAATTGATCGGTCAGCTTGATCTACCCTGTGCAAGCCCTTGTTAAAGATTTGGCAAACATGCGTGATGCCAACGTCCACACTTATCTTCTCCACAGCACTCCATAAATTGTAAATGTAGTTATATAGATAAAGAAGTCACTAGCAGTAAAATTTTGAAGGTTATTTACCTGGCCCTATGTTAATCAATTATAAATTATTATATTTTGGCTTGGGGCGGCATTGCTTCTTCTACCCTTATACGTCTAGAAAGGGCGCAACGCGCAGTATTAAAGGTGGCGCTGGGTAAGCCTAGGAGATATCCAGCTACTGAACTTTTTAATGAGAGCTACAATGTTTATGCACAAACACCACTAAGTCGATCTTCATATAACGAATTACTTAAAAAAGCTATCTACTACAGAAGTCAGAACCACATTTCTCCAGCGTTTTAAATTTATACTTTCTCTTCCCTCGTATTTATAATAAAATAGTAAACATGTGTGACCTAAAGTGTTGTGAACTTTGCGAGGCCAAATCAATAGTTACTAGACTATTAATCCCCTGGGACTATGAATAATCGGAGCAGATTGTTAAGGTGGTCTGATAAACCTGACCTGTAGAGTCACATTCGTAGGGCTTCTCTTCACTTCACACAAATACAGCTACCCTCTTATTTAATCATATTGTTCACACACACACACACGCACACGCACACGCACACGCACACGCACACGCACACGCACACGCACACGCACACGCACACGCACACGCACACGCACACGCACACGCACACGCACACGCACACGAACACGCACACGCACACGCACACGCACACGCACACGCACACGCACACGCACACGAACACGCACACGCACACGCACACGCACGTGTTTTTAATGTCATATTTTTTTGTCTTTGTTCTGTTTATATCCTAAAAATGTTATTATTTGGAATATTTTAAAGCCGCATTGTATTTCTGACTCCCACGCATAGATTTAGGATGTACAAGATACACAAAGACGGCTCGGAGACATTACCAAGGTTCCCCTGCTAGCGCTCACGACCCCAAAGGACCTTTAAGTCGCCGCCTACGACAGGCAGAGCTACCTCAGGAGTATTTGGAGCCCCATCCCCCCTGCAAAGCGCATCCACCCTGTTCTTTTTTGACGCGGTGTAATGCGTTACGCACCGTTACCCTACCCGGGGGAGCTGAGTGGTATGTGGAAGAGTCCCACACACCACCCTGCCCTCCCGGGTATCCTTGGCCCTAGAGTAGGGGGCCCGGGGGAAATGTCGTCTCACACAGGTCACATAGGTGCACTCTCTGTTCCTTCCCTCTGATAGTCCGATAAGACGGCAATCCGACATGACCGGACAGAGATCAGGCGCAGGACCAACGGCTTAACGTGCTTCCGTCTTAATGACGTTATCACGATGCTACAATCTTGACGTCGTGTCTTCGGTTAAGTTAATTAAATTTATAGGTACTAATGGCAACTGTATCATCATAGAAGAGCGAAATCCTATACACAAGCAATTACTTGCTTAAAAGGAAATTCCTAACATTGTATAATATCGATAGCTGTGGGCTCAAAGGTCGTGAAGGACAAAATGCTACTTTACAGGAGAAGCAAAAAACCGTTTCCAAAATCGTTTTTTGTATATAACTTTTTTGTTTCTTAAGCTATTTCTTTGACGTCAAGGAAGAAAATGCTTAGAATTCAATTAATATTATAGAGGTGTGTCCTATAATAAGCCAGGAGCTATAAGAAAGGAGATAAATTTCCTTTACGCCCCTAAAATACAAATCAAATGTCCTTTACCCCCCTTGATTTTTCAACACTTGTTAATCACTTGGGGCGTAAAGGACAATTTTACACATTTTTGGGAAGTAAAGGCTTGCAAAATTTTTTTTTTTTACAGTTTTTATTGACTATTTAACTTTTATTGTAATTATTTATATACTATTTTAGCACGAATTTATTTTGCATTTTTTTGTATATCTGAATATTAAATAAAATGAATTAAATAAAGCAATAGGTAATCTGAATATTAAATAAAACAATTATTTACTAAAAAAACGTTTATTAAAAACACATTACTAAAGGTATAAACCTATATTCAATTCAATTCAAATTCAAAATTTCTTTATTCATGCCTACATGAATAAAGAAATTTTGAATTTGAATTAAAAAAAAGCACTTATAAATCGTCAATTTCACAAAATCTTTAGAGCAATGTGAATCTATATAATGTAGCCTAATGCCTTTATTTGTTTCCTTTTTAAAAGTATTTTCATAATATTTTTTTTATTAATAGTGTGTGACATGTATCTTTGGTATTTTTATCAGTCACTCTTAACTATTTCTATTCGTACATATTTTTTTTTTTTCGTTCAACAAAAAGTTCTTCCAAAACAAAATAAAACCTTCTAAATTAATGTTTATTATTTTGGTATTCTTCAATCTAATCATCCAACAAAATGAACGGACAATGTTAACAATGATTGCCTTTACAACTTAAAAAACATTTTTCACTGGCCTTTACTACCATTCAAAACCTGCATAAATAGTTACATGTTATTTACCACCAAATTCACTGGATGATTCCTGTTCAATGTGGAAAAAATTGCGGGTCGTAAAGGACAAAAAAATGCGGATTTCGCTAAACGGAATACACAGATCGATAGAGAATTAAATTCTGAGAAAAACTATGTATATAACTCATTTTCGACAAAATGTCCCTTACGACCTTTGAGCCCACAGGTATCGATATTCTATGAGTTGTTGAAATAAAGTTTTTTTTGTTGGGCTTATAATTAAGTTATTTAATAAATTAGCTGAAAATGTAATTGAAATTCCCGAAGTCACAAATGAAAACAAGAACGCCTCTATAAATCTGCTCTTTGATTCTTACGGACTATTGTAATGAATAACATTAATTTAAAATTTGAATTGTATTAATTAGTAGAAATTAAGTAGAATTATATGTAATAGGCCTATGTCCAGCAGTGGACGTCTTTCGGCTGATGATGATGATATGTAATAGTAAACGTTCTAACTTGGTAGTTACTGTATTAAATGGCGATTTAATACAGTAACTACCAAGTTTCTGTTCTTCTCGGTAAAATCAACATTCCGAACCTGGCATAGAATCACTAATTTGTATTATGACTATTCATAAGTGCTTTCAAGGCATGCATGAATAGATTATTTTTATTTCTAAGAATATTCAGCTTGTTATCCCGAAAACAAAGGCCCGCTATAGATTATGATGGTGCTGCAGTAGAGGTAACACAATATTGTTTTAGACGTGTGCAGCGCCGCGGGCGAAAGCTAGTCGAGAATAAAGTGAAAAATCTCGGATTTTTTATTATTAACTCAATCATCATACGCTTCACACGCTTGCGTAAGCAAAGGAAATCAAAATATGCCAGGCTCTTGCGCTCCCGCCAAGGGAAGCGGTGCAGGCAACGATATTAATTTTGCAGTACATACTCTCTCCCGCCATCGCGCATCTGCGAGGAAATGTTCAATGAAGACCGTGAATTTTTATTGCTTAATGCGGTGGATGCCGCGATATCGATCGACAGGTTGAGTCGTTTATCGGTTCAACAGAGGACGCTTCTTATACTGATTGTATGCGACTCAAACTTGCGACTGGTGGCTCAACGTGAGACGTGAATATTGACTTAGCTCGTAATAGGACTAGTGACTGTACTAATGCAAGTGCATGGTGACTTTTTTATGTTGTGGCTAGCGACTCATTTTACGATGCCATTTGACACCTAACCAAAATGGAATTGGGACTCAGCTTGGGATGTGACTCACGGCTCAATTTGCGGACTGTATCTGGACTCAACTGTGTGTGATTAGTTACTCAATTTGCGCCATTGAAAACCCAGGCTTATAATGTAACTTTTGACTCACTCGGAGTCGACTTGCCGATGTTTACTTTGAACTCAACTTGTAATGTTAATACGGATTTAACCTCGGATGCTATTAGAAACTGAGCTTACGAAGCTATTTATAAAGCGCTCAATAAAACTATATTGAGTACCTCCGAATCGTCACCTCTTACATATATTATATACGTTTATTATTATAGTAACTGTATTTAATAAACTTTACAGTACGGCTATTTGAAGATTCTCTAACAGATAATAGGGATGTTGACTGGCTAGTCAATTAAGATACTTTTTAAGAGCTGTCAAAACGAAATCACTTCATAGATTTTGTATGGGCTTGTCAACGTGTGACGTCACTAGTTTGTATAGTCAACGGACTTAATATTAAGCAGTTTTTGTAAAATTAAAAATCTTAGACTCAATATAATTGAAAATCAATAAGGCTTAACAGCATACTACGATACTTTCTTTTTCAGAATTAATATTTCAAAATTAAATATAGGTAAATGGTGTCAATATCCCAATTGAGGTTCATGAAGTCAGATATACTCGTTTAAGAACCAAAGTTGGTACATAGATACATTTTTATAAATGGTTTAAATCTCCAAAAAGGTTTCTTTAATTATTTGCTAGAATTCCTAAAAAGTCACATAAGATTTTTTTACTTTGGAAACCATCAATCGTACTCCATTGTATGTAATACTTACTATACTTTACGTTGAGCTTTAAGTAGGATTAAGTAGTGTATGTTGCATATACGATAATTTACATTGATAAGAAAAAACAAATGTATGCTGTATTTTATACTTACCACTATATGCTATGGAACAAAGTTATTAAACTGTATCGTAGCTTAAAAATAAAGTAATGCTTTTTATATTAGTAGAACAACAAACAAAATTTGGGAAAATTTTCAATTTCCCACTACACTTGACATACGAAAATATAACATTAGTACGTTAACAGTCCGCTAAAATCTAAAAATAATAATTTTACAAGCAACAAAACAAATATATCCTTCTGAAATTAAGTTTGCTTAAACAAAAAGGCTTGCTTTCCTTAATAATTCGTAATTATTCAGTCTTTAAAATAGTAATCAATAAAAAAATATTTTATAAAACTAACTCAAATCTTAATCTGAATCCGATTCCAAATTAACGTCGTTTCCAACTTCTGGTAGTCTTTGAAAAACATCATGATGAGTATTAAGTATAATTTGAGACCGGCATTTCATGAATATGTCATTAAATCATCTTTTTTTGCCTTAGGTATCGGAAGTATATTTTCATACAGGGCATCTACGTTGGTTATGTACTGTCTCCTGGTAGATGCCTTTATACACAAACATGATAATCTTCGACAGCTATATCGTATTTATAAAATATTTTAAAGGGTTCCTCAGGTTTGATAAACACTTCTATTATTTTATTCCATTGCACTTTGTCCCCATTAATATTTTTGACCCAATTTCCCTTCAACAATGCTTTGTAATTTAAAAAGTCGGCATGTTGTAATTCTTCAACGTTAACGTTAAGCAACTAGATACCTCATTCATTCGCCCCGCGTCTCCCTTCCCCTTCATGCTACATATGATAAAGCAAGTTCCTTCTTATTCAGCTAAGTTAAAAACTGTAAAATTAAATACTTACTGAAAGCTTTCGTTTGTAATAAAGGATGCTTATATTACCGTAAGAAGCAGTAAGAACTTTTTGAAAGTCAAATGTGGCGACTAATAATTTACCATTTGATTTTTTAGCAAGTTCTTTACCTGACAACTTATTTTTGCGAGCTGTCTCTTTATGTTTAATATGTTCTTCCTGTAATTGTGTTTCAGATAATAGTCCAGTCAATAAAGCCTTAACTTTGTCATTTTGAGTTGAAAGGATGGGACAAACGGGAAAATTTGCGTGAGTACTAGATATTTAATACTCCAAAAAGTCAGGTCTCTGACTCATCAGGATAACTAAAAAAAAGGGGACGAAAGATCGAAAAAAGCACTTTTTTGTAAATAACTCATGAATGGTTCAAAATATCGAAAAATGTTTCAAGTAAAAGTTATAGATAATTACATTTCCTACAAAAAAGGTCATGTAACATTTTTGCATAAGTGCGATAGTTTTCGCAAACAACGCATCCAAATTTTTCAAAATGCAAATAATATAAAAATGTATGTTATCATTTAAGGTTTACTTAATAATTAATAATGCATAGAGCTTTATTATTAAGTCTATTGTTCAATAATTCAAAACACTTCGAAAAAATTTTTTTTTCCTTATAAAGCGGAAGTTTTTTTTTCTCATTCCGTTGAATTCTGTATTAGAAATCCGTCTAGATTATACCTCTAATTTATTAACTTACACTAAAAGAAGAGAAATGATCAATAGTGTCTGTCTAACCGAGTCAGGGTTTCTTGCCAAAACCGAAACCGAAACTTCGGCAGCTCTCCTAGTTTCGGCCTAGGTTTTTATAGCATGTTGAAATAAAGTGTATCCTTACAAGTTTAATATTATAACGATATTGATAACGGCAACATAATATACACTTCATATATTCCCAGAATACTTAGTTATTTATTGTCTTATGTTGTAATGATAATGGTCCGGGACATTCGAACAGGAGATATAATAGTGATTATAAAAAAATATTGCTTATGTATTTTTTCTTTTGTTGAGAAAAGCAAAAACCGGGCAAGTGTGTGTTGGTCTCGCGCACGAAGGGTTCAGTACCATTGGCTACCATTGGCCGCTTACACAAACATACGACTAATAACTACACATTAGCCTTAACTTAAACTGGTTAACAACATATTATCAGAACTATTAATCATATTAAACCTGATTTTGATCAGTTAGTACATTTATTGTTCACTACTCTCTCACATTTTATATTATCTTCTTATTGATGTAAACTTTATTAATTAGATTATAATCAAAGATTTAATTAAATAAGTAATAATTACCCCTCCTTACCAAGTAATTTAGTAATAATAATTGCATTTACTCATTTATATTCAACAACTTATGTAGTTAATGTCACATAGTATAATAGTTTTTAGATTTTAGGTTGTTTAATTCTGTCATTACATTTGTTGTACACTTATTTAAAAACAATTCCAGGTATGAGTGGCATGCTTCACTCAAAGATGACGACCCCGAGGGCTACCGTTCAGGAACTAAAAGTCAAACTGAAACGGGCTCTTGAGGAGATTAAGGAAATAAAGAAGGACAATAGCCAACTTCTTCGCGAACGTGATAAGAATGAGGAAGAATTTTTGAAAATGTTATCTCACAACACTCAACTAAAGAGTGAGCTTGCCGAACTGCACTCCCAGCTTGTGAAAGTAAACGAGCATCGTGATCAACAACTTTGACTAATGCAGTGTCATCTACGAGCGGATCCTCGAGCGAATGCATGAGCTTGAGGTGGACTTGCGTGATGGCAACAAAACCATCCTGCAGTATGAAGACGACATACGAGGTCAAGAGGCTTTACACACTCACAGCCTGTACGAGGAGCTGCTTGGGTCACCAGCTGGGATTACTGCACAGAATAACTCTTATTGTAATATTAATAAAAGACGTGCATGTGCATTGGGTGAGCACCCTCTGAAAATGAATAAAAATGTATTCACCATTTAGTAAAAGGTCTCTAAAACAATTGTAAATTCAATCTTGCAATTTGTAAAACGATAGAACCAAAGGTATTTAATAAAATGTATGCTCACCCAGTTCTCACAAAGGGTAAGCCGTATCTCCGTATATAATGACTTTACAAATATCAATAGTGTACTAAACTTTAGTAAAAATCTATTTTAACAGTTTCACAAGATCCGTGTTGCTGAAAAGTAATCTAATAATATTCGTAATAATTTCTGAAATGAACATTAATTCCAGATTTAAATATTTCTACTTTTAAGGCATGCCAGAGATAGAGTGTGCAGCTTTGTGTGGGTGACGTAAGATGACTATGATGATGATGATTAGTAGACTATTGGTATTTGTAAAGTCATCATATACAAAGATACGGCTTACCCTTTGTGAGAACTGGGTGAGCACACATTTCATTAAATATCTTCGGTTCTATCGTTTTACAAATTGCAAGATTGTATTTACAATTGTTTTAGAACTTTTACTAAATGGTGGATACATTTTTATTCATTATTAGAGGGTGCTCACCCAATGCACACGCACGTGATTTGAAAACCTCGCTCGAACTTATGAGTGTACTGTGCTCAGTCGATCAATTTGAGTTAATGGCGGTTGTAGGCGATTATTATAGGTAAGGCGGAATAAGATGTGGATCCGATATTCACCATTTTAAGACTTGATTTATAAAGCTGCTAGCGATTCTCGTGCACGTGTAAGTCAATTTGATAATTTGCATCATATGTTTATTAATGGTAGATTTATATTAACGTTAGTGAATACAGTAGAGAAGTGCAGCCAAGAAGGATGCTGGATTGTGGGTAAGGTGATATTAATAGAATAGGAGTGTATAGCTCGATGACAAGTATAATAACGGACCGGGCTATAGCTAAAGAGTAGTAGGAACGATTAACATACTTAACTGAGGCTATATGACCAAGGAAGATTGCAAAAAGATGATGATGTTTATAAATAATCTGGATCCCCGTACAGAGGGAAACGGCTCGTGAAAAAAAAACCGAGGTAATACAATCCAGCTGGGCACTTCTTACATGATATTCTGATTGTAATTGAGATGAATAAAACATAATTACTATTTTTTAAGTGTTTTTTATAACATCACATCCTGATAATCCTTCTAATATAGTGAAATCCATTTGCTAGTTTCATTACATTCTCCCACTCAATATAATACAATAAAACTACCTATAATATAGTAAATAACGGTCTATTTAAATATATTATAGAAAAAGAAATATTTTTATTAATGTAGGCTCCACAATCATTTCGCATTCGCATTCTACCGCCGGGTTCGGAACGTTGATTCTACCAAGAAGAACCGGCAAGAAACTCTTAAATCGCCATGTATACAATAACAATGCTACTTAATATCTACTTCTACTAATTTATATCATTTAAATACAATTAACATTACAAGACACACTATAGATTCCTATAATTAAAAAATCTTCAATTCTATAATAGCCCTGTTTCACGAGAAATATTTTGTGAATGTATGAGCGGGCATTTGAATTACTTTATCTGGTAACTACATAATTAAATAACTTAATGCTAAGCCCCATAAATTAATTAATTCATTTAAGTTAAACTTAATTCCTTTAAGTTATTTTTGGTTTAGCTGTTAACTACCGAGAATGTACCATCTTTCTGAGTTCTCGGCAGCCAAGTTTGATGAGACCATACCAGCGGAAATAGCAGAGTACATCTAGTACAGATATTTTTGATCAGTGCTAAACAAATCAGTGTCGAGCTCAGGCAATTGTATGGGGATGGGTTTGAAAAGCTTCTACTTTTAAGTCGAGACATTTGCGAGCTTCCTTAAGCTGCCAAAAAAAATTTAGGGCCTATTGTAGTACCATTGGGACAAGACTACAAATGGCGAAAAGGTAAGTCAAGCGTGTCGTTTCTAAGGCATAAATAATATTTTATTATATCACAATATGTCGGTTATATAACATATTATCAATTAGTTTTAGTGAGTCACCGAATATTAGGCACCGCTAATCTTTACATGTTTTAAGCATTTTTTAACCAACTAGTGGAATTATCTATCAGACGCCAGTTATTACGCAAAAAATAGCATGTACGAGTATGTATTTTCAGCGCGAATTATTGATATTTTACTACAAAATAATTCTTTTATATACGAGACAAGCTTAATACAATGAAAAACCAATATGCCTATGACAAAACTTTACGAAATGATTAAAATTTTACGGAGATACCATATATAGAACATTTTAAGTTTTAATTAAACTACCTTCGGGATGCGCCACCTGAAGATAAAGTCATAGAATTTTTATTTATTGTACAAATTAAGCATTTATATAGGGTCACTGATTAATGACCCAGGAGATCAAAAAATATAAAAAAAAAATTTTTTTTTAGTTTTACTTTACCCTATTGTTTAGTATAGGTTGTTGTCAATTTGTTTTATAGACACACTTTTACTAAACCTTTTATAACTCTGCTCTCAGATTGGCCAGAACCTACAGAACTTTCAGGAATGAATAATAACTCTATAACCTCTTTATTGACACCACTTTCATCTTTTTATATCTAGGCCTAAGAATGTATGAACCGACGGGTTTATACATTCTCTCCGTTTCCTTTATCTGTAACTAAGCTAATATGAGGCGATTTCGTTTTGTCGCCCACACAATTCTTTTCACCTCTCTAAAGGCACAGACAAGGCGGCTCTAAGCCTTAAGGTTTTTAATAAATTTTGGCAAAGGAACGTCGAGAATGAGTTTTTGTAGTAATCATATTAATATTATGTGGTTTCTAAGCAACAATCCAAGGGATGGAGTGGATATTAAGGCTATTTTTATACGTATTTGTAAGATGAAAAATGTAAATGCGGAATATTAGTTTTTTTTGTAATAGTTTAATGTGTTTATAAGTTCCGGCATGGCAACTATTTGTCCTAAGATAAGTAACATCGCACCCGTAGTCAACAGAGTCAAAGAGACAGAAAGCCTCTTTAATTACCTTAACCGGAAATAAAACTGGGTTGCGTTAGAAATAAAATTGTGAAAAGTAGTGCCAAGTGGCCAGTTTTCGCCTACAAAATCACACACCGCATACCCAACCAAGGAACACAGTTAGCACTTTATTTTTAAATCCCATACCAAACACATGTGACAAAATTATTTACCCTATACAAGTTTATATAAATTCAAACAAGCGCAATACTTAAGAAGACACGTTTCCATAAATTACTGCCCGAGGGCACGCCCCTGAAATGATTCCTGATCAGTTTCAAAGTGACGACCACCAGCCGTGATGAAGCCGTAATGGTGAATACAACAATGGATTAAATTGACCACTATCGCAAAACAGAGATAGTTTTATTTTTATTAATTACTAGCTTCTGCCCGTGACTTCGTCTGCGTGAAAATAGTTACTTTAGGCTAACATTAACTTTAATCCGTGACTTCGTTTACGTAGAAGGTGAAAATATTTATAAATAATATGTACGATATGGAGATGTTTAAGTATCTAAGTACATCTAGCTTTTTGTAAAAATGGAACTTTTATATGTTAGGTAAAAGTACTGGGTCTTATAATGTTAGATCAGAGGTTCCCAAACTTTTTTCTGTATGACCATTTTGAAAAAAAAATTGCTGGTCCCGGTGCGCGGGTCCCCGCAGCTATATTTCTATCCTGTGCCTAGTAGACAAATAGTGTAAAGATTAGAGCTAACAATAGAAATTTGCGTATCGGTTGAGTTCCAACCACGGAATAAGATTAACAGTTTAAAAAAATAATTTGAATTGATAGGTTAATAAATTGATTGATTGTGCTGTCGCTTTGCATTTAAAATCCAGTAGGTATTTATATCGAATATAATAAAGCATCAATTAAGGACCCAAATGAAGAGTTCGTACATGCGCTTCTTTAATAATAACATACATACATACCTACATACATAACATCACGCCCATAATCCCCGAAGGGGTAAGCAGAGTCAAAGGGGCAGCATGCACCTTCAACCACATTCAGCCGAAAATAAAGATCAGTCAAATGTGATTTATATGGTAAAAAATAGGGTTTTTCATATCACAAGGTATTTGTGCTCTTTGTAATCTACCGCCCACCCTAAGGACTCCGTTTTGATCAATAAACGGATTAAGACTAAGTATGGTACTCTTTTTCTTTATTGGCAAGTACTTAAGAGGACACATTCATTTAAAATATGTTTCTTTTCTGATTTTGTATGATGAATATTACTGCTGCTTGTACCCCTGGTATGAAAGTTTGTGAATGCTTCCGTATGTATATATGTATGAGCGCCGCTAACGGTTTTTCGCGAACTGAGCGCGCGTTCATTGCCTACTTTAAACGTTAATATCTCAAAAACTAGTAAAGCTATATGAATATAAAAATTACATGGTATAGCTCAAACTATAGATTTTTTTTTCCGTGCAAGAACTAGAGCACAAATACGAATTTAAAGTAGTTCTTTATAGGTATTTTCATACACTTCACATTACCGGCTAGAAAAGGAAAATTTACTGATCTTTGACATTTTTTTTTATATGTCATTTGGTTTTGCACGATAGTTTATGGTTTGAATTCAATCTATGGTTCATACAGAGCTCTATGGTATTTTTTCTTTTTAATTTAAAAATAAAGGTGTCCCCACAAAATTAAATCTAAAAAATCTTCCATTCCCTTTCCATTAGGTTACCATTGTCGCCTAGAGCGCTGCGCTGAACTCTAAAAACGCAACCGCGGTTGCCCGGACATTAAAGGAGACATTTCTTGCGTAGTTAACCATTTAGGAAAGGGTTCTGTTGGCAAACATTTCACTTTTGCTAAAGTAGCCTTTATAAATCTTCGACAGTGGGATACAACCCTCAATAGCCTTTGAAGGGAAGAAAATCGACACTCTAGTTCAATGGCGTTTGGTTCTCTCTGCCTACCCCGTAGGAAAGTGGCGTGAAGTTTAGTTAGTTAGTTTTATTTTATTCCGTTATATTAATTTTCACCAGAACCAGATCTCGATAGGGCAACATTAGTTGCCCGTGCGAAAAACATTCTTGGCGTAAATCTATTTCTACGTGCTTAAATGTTTGCACTGGGCCTTATAAATTGTTACCGCATATGATATTATCATGGGAAATTGAATTATTTTGATGTTATAAGGCAAATCCGTTGGTATCATAGGGATGCGAGGTATCTGTTCTGTTTGCCCTGCTGTTGGACCAGCCAAAACTGTAGCACCAATTACGTTTATATCAAAGAAATGTTACTTCGAGTCTGTTTCCTTTGCATTTTGGGCTGTGATGTTATTTTAAAACTGCGATAACTCTTAAGATATTGCGATGCGATTCTCCTATGTGCTTCTATGTATATCAGACATCAAAATTTCATTATAATTTGTTTAGTAGTCTAGGCGTGAAAGCGTAAGAACCACCGTCAATGTATTGACGTCGGGCGCGCTTAACTATTAATGAGCAACTTGATATTTTTTTTTTTTGTGCCAATTGTGGTCACCCATCCCAGTAGGAACCACGACCGGGGTTGCTTAACTTGCGTTAGCGCTACGAACTTTAAGTAATCGAGCTTTATATGTATAGATCTTTATATTGCATGGGATTCTGTTTCCGATTGTCTTCACCACAAGCTACTTGGTACTTTTCCAATTTTTTTTTTTTTACGACATCACATACATTGATCTGACTCCGAAGTAAGTAGCTTAAGCACTTGTGTTACGGATATCAGAAACAACGGTGGTATTACAAATATATACTTAAACAAATATTGGGTATTAACACCCAGACACAGAACAAACACAAGCATTCATCACACGAATGTTTGTCCTGGGTGGGGATCGAACCCACAACTATTTGCGCATGGGGCAGGGTCACTACCGAATGCGCCGTCGAGCTTGTCAAATTGTTCCTTTTTCACGGACTTCAAAAAAAGGAGCAGGTTCTCAATTCGACATAATTTTTTGGCTAAAAAATGGTGTTGGTGCTTATTGATCTTTGGCTTTGCCTACCCATTTGGAGTTTGCAGGCGTGAGTATATATGCACCCTTAATATGAGAGTCTTGAAGTTTATGCTATTAAGGGCTGATTTCTTAATGTTCGGATAACAATTAGTCCACTGTTATAGCATCAACAATTTGCGGATGTCATACGGTATTTTAATAAGGAAACAGGCAATGTCATTAAAAAAATTAAGAATCCTGATTGTGATTTATTCGACTGTTACCTTATAACTGACTGTTGAAAATTCAGCTCTTAGTCGATCAGTTATAATGTTTGCTATGAATAAATGCAAAGAGTTCCGTGACACTTTGATTTTGTCGTTATATAGTCTAGCAAATCTAAGAAGTACCATTTGACATTTGACATTTTTCAAACCGAAACAACTTTGTACAAGCGTAACTCACTCAATTTCAATAATATTTTCGTTTAAACCAAGAATTTATGAAGTAATTTTTATTTTATCACAAAGTGTACAATTCTTGTTCACTACAAATAAATTTAAATCTTTCAAAAAAAGTCAAATCACCAATATACGCAACAAATAAGTTATTTTTACACCTCATTTCAAAGTCACGTAGTTAGGTCCTTTATCGTAGTGTTGCGACTCCTGAAATTCGCTTGTTACACGAATCATCGTTATAATGTCAGAATAATCGAACCTAATAATGACGAGCCGTTTTCAACCCACGCGTCTTTTAGAATATGCAGTAGTACCTAATCATTGAACAGGAGTGAGTTGCCAGAAACAAAAAGAAGAAGAAGAAGAAGAATCCTATGTTGACCCGACAGTGCCAGATGATATCTATCGACTGTAACCCAATTCAATTATCGTAAGATTACTAGTAAAACCTAAGATAATTATAACAATGTACGACCTCTTACAATACCTTACATATTTTTTATAAATCTTAAAAACTGTAACCGATTAGTAAAAAATATGTACTAAGAAATAATCTATTAAAATTCGGATATTGTAGTAATCGATTTCTTTGATCCCATCCCTAACTGTCAATTTGTCATATTTGTCAAACGGTACTTCTTAGATTTGACGGACTATAGTTATGCATCCGTATGGCAGCCATTCGATTTTATTTTCAATTTGATAAAATGTTCTAGGGCAGTTAAATCGACTTCTTTATTTATTTTATTTTAAATCCTAATAAAAATGAAAATTGTTTCAAACTATTATTTATTTTTATAAAAATACTGGTATTTTCACGTGAATATTAGATATGCAGATATTATGTCTTAAGCGCACGCGATTGGAGGACTTGAAATCATCCAAATAAGGATGGTTTGTTTTTGTTTGTGTCTTAGTTGTCACTTCTTTGTTGTCACTGGGTTCGGAACATTTATTTCGGTTGAAATGTATACTTTTGAAATATCTTTTGTAAAATATTCTAACTCGATGACAAGATGCCAGCCATATCGATTAATGATGTGACGTAAATAGTAGTGTCAGTCTCTATGAGTAAACTTTTTGATTCCCGTAGTATGCAATTCAAATTATTTATCTATTATATATATTATATATATATATATATATTTTTTTTCTAAATTTAAATAAGTAATAAATTTATGAAGAAAATTAATAAAAGAAAATGAAGAAAATTATTGATCCTTTTTTTACAATTATGTTAACGTATAAAGTCAAATATGCTTAAAACCAAATAATTTGATTTGTAAAAAGTACGATGCATGAAATGGAGTATTGTCAATACTCCATTTATTGTATTGACGACAATACTGTATTGACACGTGTCACGGAAATCTTCTTAGGTGAAACCATAGATTTAGGATGTTTGCGTAGTCAAAAAATTCTAAATCTATGGGTGAAACAGACTTTATTCCATTCAAAACGAAAGAGGTCATGGCTAACCGCGTCATTTAAACTGTTCATTTATTTCATTTCACGTAATGATCGCGGCCCAGTAATTATGATCAAGAAAGACAGTTTAAATCGTTTGACGGGCTATTTTATTATCGGAGAGGCGTTATATGGAATTCCGTGGAGACGAGATTTACAAATTTTTCATTTCTAAGAATTTTTTGATCAGGGGCTTTTATTTTAATATTCAGATAAAAAAAATCACAAAAAAAGTACAATGCGACAGATTTGAAAATAGCATTGCATGTGTGCATTTGTCGGTGAATGCTTTTATTAATCCAAAAAATGTTTACCATTTGAATCAAATATACCTTGATTGTAATAGTAAATATTTTTTATCATACTTATCAAATAAGACATTCTCTATAATATTTATTTTTAACGGGTACTGATCACTGGTTTGGTGTCATCGTTTTTTTCATTACTTATTACTGGTTAACACTTCTATTTTACTTAATTTAGTTTCTTAATTAATTTCAATATAACAATTGCTCAAAGTCCTTACTTTGAAACCAGATCAATGTATGTGATGTTGTCTTATATTTTTGCCTATTAACATATGCAAACGTGGTTTCATAAAATGAACTTAAGATTGAAGACATTTTCTTATAAGAATTACATAAATTCACTTATATGAAAAATACATTTCAAGTACAAAAAGTATAAATTGTGTGAAATAAATGGTCACCGAGTGTACGGGCTAACCGCACATTTTACTGTAACCTAGAATAGTATTAAGCTTGTCTTGCATTTAATAAAATCAGAGTACAATCAACACTCGTCGGGTTCGGTAGTTTAACTGTCTTCGGAGTCACCACACTTCAGCGCATCATAGCGTCAGCATCCAGCATACGAGTGTGTGGTTTACCATACACCGAGCGTGCCAGGCAGTACAACTAAGTAGACATTATTTTTATAACAAAAAGTGTGAGGGTATGTTTCCATTATAACATGATCCAAGCAAAGCAAAAGCCGGGGCGGCAGAAACAATAACGATCTAAAGACGGTTTTACTAGATGTGGCTAGGCGGCAATTGCAGTGACATCGATAGTAAAATGTAATAACTACAGCTTCTAAGGGGTTTATTTATCAATGTTTTTATTTATTTTTAATATTTATTTGTTATTCCGCGGGGAAAGCTAAACTAATAGTAGTTATTTATTATAAATGGTTTATATATGCACATATCTACACATGTAGTTTGTTCATAATTTGTGAATTTGTGAACGTGAACAATTTTTTACCATTTTTTAAATATTAGCATACTTTTAGCTTCCTTGATATCTTTAGGCAATTTATTGTATATTTGTACACTTTCGTAAGTAATATACTTTTTACCGCAGTCTGTGCTAGTTGACGCATGACCAGGTTATTAGCAATTATTTTGTTTGAATACTTTTCTTTTTCGTGAAAATTACATTAGTGTGTGTCACATCACATCACGCCCATAATACCCGAAAGGATAGACAGAGTCAAGGGGGCAGCTGGCCCCTTTATGTATGTTTTTATTAAAAATTTTGCGTATAAGTATACAAGATTGGTATTTGTATAATTGTTCTATGTTGAGTATTTAAGTGTCTTTATATATTTTGTTCGTAGGTGTCAGGAAGTTGTGGTGACAGAACGACACGCATCTATGGCTTATATTTAAGAGCTGGAAATTCTTAGAGTTTGGGCCTCTGGCACTCTGCGGAACGAAACGAAATTGCTTGAGTTAGATCCCCTATATTACGCCAGTTTTCTTGAGGCTTCTTCACTACCTCAACCGAGACGGGTCAATGGAGTATTTTACTATAGCACTTTATACCTGAAGAATTCTAGTAAAAAAGTTCAACTTAATATTAGAATACCGAATATCGTGTTTTAAAAATGAATTTGATAATATTATCTGTAATAAATACATTTTAAAAAGTTACAAATAGCGCGTTATCAGCACGTGGCTAAAACGCCGTGACTGTTAGTCGACATTATTTCGAGCAAGTCTAGCAACAAGCTTAAGACTAAATCCAAAATTATCTTCTTAGTCGTTTCCTGAAACGTCAACTCATAGCGTTTAAGCGGGAATGTTTTTTGTCCTTTTAACTTTAAATAATACTATTTTGCTTACGAAAAATATTTTTTTGTGTTAATTTTGTGCCTACCTATATTGTGAAAGTTTGAAAGATTTGTAATATCCCCTTTTACGCCAAAACCAATTATGACAACCACCTTCAACCATTTACAATCTCTGAAAGCAGTTAAAATACTACTCCATTACTCTTTTCCTAACAAAGCAACAAAAAAATTTAATAGAAGTATCAATCGATTGAGTTTTCTCGTCGGTAACAAATTCCTTTACACCGCATCTGTACATAGACCAGACGGAATAATATTGTTTGCTAATCGGCTTACAGGCCATGTTGAACGGTTCACATCGGGGGATCTAAGTGATCCTGTGAATTTTGTATTCTGTATGTATAGTAGGGGAGAACGAAGAAGGGTTTTTTTAACACACTTGAGTTCGGCAGATATTGTTAGTGCGTAGACTCTGTAAGTAGATAATCAGTTAAATTATCTATGGTGGGAACATACGATTGGTTCACGTTAAGAATGCCGCGATTTTTTAACGTCGGCTTCTTCACTAAGTCTTACGTGGATCGAGATAAAACTCAAATAAGTAGTCGGATCGTGGTAATGCTGTTAATGCTACGAACGGATATCTCATATGTTTTTTAATAAAGGCGATATGGGCACAGATTTAATGGCGTAACCATGTGCTCAATATACCGAAAATTTATATTTTTATTTCACAGTTATTTTTAACTTAGTATACTCCAGTAGCTCCAAAGTCCACGAACGCATTTTTTTATGTACCGGGTAACATGTTTATTCTTCAAATTCTTTTATTAAGACGTTGAAACAATTTTTTTTTAAATATTTGAATCATAATGGAAAAGGACCATTTTCAAAATTTTTTACTTTTGAAAAAAAAGATAAGATTTTCTGAATTTTGAAACGTAGAAATAAATTTGAATAGGAACAAGAAGCAAAAAGAATAGGCTTTTATTTGTGTTTTTGAAAAATGGTGCACTAGGTCGAAAAATCTGAAGAAAGCACTATAGGTAATGTTAAGTCTGCGCTTAAAGTTCTATGTATATCCACTACAAAAATCCTACACAGTTTAATTAATCTAGCTTAGCGCTTCTTTACATGATGTTCTTGAAAAATTAAAAAATAAAACTGTTTTCATTCATTAATATCATCACGCCCGGAATATCCGAGTCATAGGGGCAGCTTGTGAAAAAGTAGTTACAAGTGGCTAGCTCGCTTCCACTCATCTCCTACACAATCACACACCCAAAAACCGATATAGATACCATTAGTCGCCTTTTTACGACTTGCTAGGCAAAAAACACAGACACAGACTTTATATTATAGAATTTTATATAATATTGTTTAATATACGCATCATTTCATATAAGTAATATTTACGATAATAACGTTTTAAATAACGATTAATAGATTTACCCTACAATTGATGGGTTTTCACAAACTCGACACAAGAGACTGGACACACGTGTGTCTAGTTGGCCAAACTCAAAATTAATATAGCTTATTATTTCGTCATCTGGACACGACTTTTACGTATGCCCACATAGTGAAACTTAAATTAAATTACTTTTATGTTTATAACCTTCATTTGGATATACTTTACGTGCTATACAGTACATACATATTGTACATATTAACTTTAATTATACTTCCGGGCAAATCTGACTCAGCCAACCCCCTCTCCACGTAGTACTTGTCTGCCCTCCTACCCCTAGAGTGTAATTCAATTAGGCGGAGGCGCGGAGGGAGGCAGCCCCCGCCCGCTGTAAGAATGTACAGGCACCCTAGAGCGTGGACGCCTGTACATTGTTACGCCAGGGTGGAGGGGCTGCCTTCCCGTAGCGCCGAAGCACACGAAATCCTAAGTGCATGCTTGCATGTTTAATTTATTATATGTTTTAAATATTATAAAAAAAAGGGTTTTCGTAAATAAAGGTTATATTAACCGTTATTATTCTAAATAAATTTTATATGTTTTAATTATTATATCACGTGAATGGTATATTAAACGGCTGTTATATTAAATGATTTTAGTTCAAGAGTTTGTTGTACGTTTTAAAATTATGTAATTTAAAATTATATTATTCCATCATTATATAAAAAGTGTTATATTAAACAAAATTATATCAAATGATTGTATATGTTTTGAACTTTATACGATATGTTGTTATATTATATATTACACACCCCTGTTAGACAGCCAACCTCCTTAAAGGTAATTTCTTAACACTCGAAACTCTTAGGCAATATGAACTCATTAATGTAAAGTGAAATAAATAAGCTAAATTCCAAATTCAAATAAACCATAGACTCCTCAAACAGTGTTTCATTCACAGCAAGCAGTAGGTACAATAGGTATCTAAACCTCCAACAGGCACACATATCAACATAAGTTTCTTTAATATTTAATTACAGTGCATGATTTGCCAAAATATAAACGAAGATATCTTTTGTGCTTTTTAAATTTCACGTCACTATACTATCTTGGTTCATCTATACTTATAATAAATCTGTAGAGAGGTCAATTCTGTACATGAAATATATTTTCAAAATAACTATCAGGGGGTGATTAGTGGTAAAATTTTTGTCTGTCTGTCTCGACTCGACGGATTTTAACGAAACTTGGTACAATCTCCTGTGCAGGTTATAGTAGACTTTTCAACACGCTACAATTAATAGGAGGAGAGTAGTGAAGGGAAATGTTCGGAAAACGGGAGAAGTTACTCCATTTTTTAAGCTTCCGTCGCGTGTGCAGCCTTAATGGTTAAAGTTACATAGAAATCATGTATGACGGAAATAGTCTTTATAATATTAACCATAAACGCGGGTGATACCGCTGGGACAGCTAGTCTTTAAAAATTTTATTTTATTAAAATAATTAAATAATTTGATTTAAATTCTGAATCATAACATTAGCTTTTTAAATTCCAATTTCACAGCGAAAAGTTATCATATCAAGGTCTTCAGAAAATTAGCTCAGTGAAATATTTTTTCCGAATTTGCAGACCAAAAAGAAAAAACAAAAATATTTTTAATTTTGTTTACCGGTACTTTTGTTAAAGATTACTTGACAAAAACTAGACACTTGGAGCTATGATATGTTTTTATTTACTGTGAGACCATTTTTCTCTTAATTACAGCTTGTTGAAATCTATTCAAAACAATTTCTTATTATGTTTCCAATTTACTTAAGACAGTGTTAGGAGTTGCGAGGGTTGTTGCCCCGCTGCCCACCCCTGCGTATGCCCATAATTATTAGTATTAGATTAGTAATAAATAACTCAATTTGCCTTCTGCGTATATTCATTTTCATTACGAAATAAATAATTTAAAAATATTAGTAAAGGCGACTAATGCTATATCGGGTTTTAGGTGTGTGATTGTTTTGGCCATAACTTAGCCACTTGTCACTACTTTCTTCGAAAATTACGGGCAAGATGATATGTATATTATACAATTAAAAATACTTGTACTGTCTATTTTGAACCGTAGAATCATACTATTTGAATTTATGAAATGTCCATGTTGATCTGGGACTTGGCTCATGTTGATCTGGGACAAAAAAAAAAGAATGTGCCAACTGTGGTTCTTGCCTAGCATGTCGTAAAAGGCGACTAATTTAGAGAAAGAGTTTACGGGCTTTTGGGTATGTGACTGAGTAGGCGACGAGCTTGACACTTGTCACTCCTTTTTCGCAGCTTTCCATCCAACCCAGCCCACTGTCCAGTGGCGGATTTGCAGTCTCGGCCACCCTAGGCCCCAAGCCATCAGCCGCCCCTTTCTCAGTATCCACCATATAGACTACACAATGAAATTACATTATTGCCAACTTTTATTTAAATAGATTTAGAAATTTAGTCAAAAAAAAATATGGTACATAAGTTGTTACAACTAGTTATTTGCTCTAACATACTCTGCCAACTTGGCAAACTCAATCCAGTTTCCTTAAATTAAAACTCCTTAAGTTAAATTATAAACAAAAATAAAAACCGACTTCAAAAAAATCCCGAAAAAATTTTTTATTATAAAAAAACACAAATAAGAACCTGCCTGAATAGCTATTTAAATATCTGAACACTAAAAAGTATAAAATAAATTCATCCGACTGCTTCGATGAAAGTATTAAACTTTAACACGTATTTACGTGTACGTTTTGGAGTCGGTGCCAGCCCGCGTAATTTTATACGATCGTCATCAATTTGGAATTTTGTAATTTGTTGTTTCTTGGTGAAGGGTGGTAAAATAGGTTTTAAATATACAGAATCAATAGTAGGTTAATACTTAGATAAATGTTTTAACTAATTTGTTTCAAATTGTTATTAGTAAGGTAGTAGTTTGGCTGGCACCGACTCCAAAACTACTGATTATTGTAAATATTTAAATACGTGTTAAAGTTTCATACTTTCATCTAAGCAGTCGAATGAATTTATTTTATACTTTTTAGTGTTTAGATATTTAAATAGCTATTTAGGCAGGTTCTTATTTGTGTTTTATGTTGATAAACATTTTTGCGGGGTTTTTTTGAAGTCGGTTTTTATTTTTGTTAAAAATTTAACTTATTTGTTACTTTTTAGTGAAATTTATAAATAGGTAGATCATCGAAACGAGCTGATTTAGTGAGACAGTGCCGGTCTAATGAGACTAAAGACGAAAAGGTATAACGAGATTTTATTTTAAGAATTACTTAAAACTACTAATCTTCAAGGAGTTATACCTTCCATCATCAGCTAAGCAACATAAGATGTTGAGTACCAGACGCAAATAAGTACTAGAATAGTTTATCTAGATAAATACAAAACACTTAACATGCCGTTAAAATTTAAGGGTGGCCTTCGTTTTCATGGAATCCCATCACTAGACCAAGACTTGGTAAAATTGAGATATCTCCAGAATAACACTCGATATGACCCTATAATATTGAAAGAATTATCCACGAACTCCTAATCGTTAAGGAGTTATACCTTCCATCATCAGCTCAGCAACATGAGATTATAAATAACAGACGTAAATACTTGAATTGTTTTAGAAAATAACTAAAACAGATTGTACGCGCCTATAATGATTGAGGGTTTCCCTCGATTTGCCTTAGATTCCTTCATCAGATCCAGATTTAGTGCCAATGGGACTAACTCAAGGATATAATACCCTTTCGAATAAAAAATGAACTCTAAAAATCGGCTTACAATTCTCGAAGATATCAATATTTATAGAATTATCCATTTATTTCTAATCATTAAGGAGTTATACCTTCCCTCATCAGCTCACCAACATAAGATGATAAGTACCATGCGTAAATACTTGTAAAATCTTAGAAAATGTCTAAAACACATTGTACGTGCCTATAAATTTTGAGGATTTCCCTCGATTTTCCTGGGATTCCTTCATCAGATCCTGACTTGGTGGCAATGAGACCATCTCAAAAGTAAACCCTTTTGAATACAAAAATAATTTTAAAAATCGGTTTACAATTCTCAGAGATATCGAGTAACATACATACAAAAAAAAAAAAAACATTCAGTCGAATTGAGAACCTCCTCCTTTTTTTTGAAGTCGGTTAAAAACTATAGAATATTGTATGGAATGCCTGGATTATAAACATTGCCGGCAACACATACATTGGTAAATATAAAGAAGTCACGGCTGTTTCCATTACTCGTATTCTATCCTTCATATAGTGAAGTAGAAGAAGAAATCTTCTGTAAAATGTCTCGAACAAATGACGGTGTTTTTGCTCGGGAACGATCCATCACCGCGATATGTGGCATTGATCCATTTAGACTTTCTTTCAGACCCTTCGGAAATCTAAAGCAAATTGAGTTAGGACAATCTCTATTTTTTATCGAAAATATCGATTTGACATACTGAAACGTACACAGTTACAACCCTCTTGTTATGCATGTCTATGCCAGAACGGGATAAAAATAGTGAAATGGGTAATAAAAGAAAGGGGTAGTGACAAAAGACATCAACGCGAGCTGACACTTGTCAAAAAATTTTTGCCAACTTTCAAAATTCGACCGTCGTAACTTGAGCTCCGTCTAGAATAAAATAGGTATTTATTTTACTTACCGATGAAAAGTTATGCCATCTTTTTTCAAATTTTGATGTCCTGGAATTCTTCCCACACCATTTTACGGAACAGAAGGCCATTTTAACGTTTATTTATGCATAAATACTTATTAAATATAAATAAAAGTGTCTCCGTAAAGGCTGACGCGCAGATCTATCTCTTGGTCGGCACTGAAGATGCGCGTGTATGGCAACTTCTTATTTATGTAATAGCATAGATGCATGGGCGTATGTCAATCCTCTTAATGTGGTATCTATTTGGAGGTTATCTGTGATACCAGAAGAACTACATGGCTGGATTAGGAACATAAAAACCTTTAGTAGTAATGTCACAAACGATACTATTAATAATGTCTATTATTTTATTTCCAATATTGTCATGATAATTATAAATGTCACATAATCTTATGACAGTAATTTTAGTTTTTTTTTGGGTTTTTTATTTGATTTATATGTATTGTGATTTATTGAATTATTTTAATAACCAATTCAAATCTAACATTTTCTTTCATGATATAATGATTTGTGCTTTTATATGTTATCCTATTTATTCAATTCGTAGTATAATAAATGACTTAGGGAAGCCAGTTTAATTTGTTCTCAATCTTTTGATATCGAATAAATCAAAACTCAATTTCAGCACTCATAGGATTTGCCCACAGAACCATCGATATGTGTTAATAAGATATCACAAATAAATTTATGAGAAATCACGTTTGCGTATTTAATTCGTACGTAGAGTTCCATAGTTGGAAATTTATGTTGACAGATATTTTTATTAAAAAATAACAGTGTTACGTTCTGTGTAGTTTTGTTATCATTAAATTAATTAACAAGTCATTGGCTAACAATATAATCTTAGTGTGATAATCATGTTTGAATTATTAAGTATGATAACGGCTGAACAAATTGACACGAATTTCGGGACAGGAGTAGCTAATAATTTAGACTAACATATATTAGAGTAATTATGTACCCTAAAAAAATTAAGTCGATTCCACTAGTTGTTAAAACAAGGAAAATCTAAGATCTTTCGAATAGTCCCAGATAAAACTAGTATAATGCGAATTACTCGTTTAAGATGATCTTATTCTTCTTGTGCAAAATATAAGGTTCGTCGGTGTATTGAATTTGGGTATGACCCGGCGCCCTTGCAAGTAGCGAGTAGGTCAATACCCGGCCGTTTCAACACCAGCGGGGGTAGACGGCCAGGGGCGCAGCAGGGGTGGATTTGCAAAAAATATATATATAAAAATAAACAAATGTGTCATATCACCTTATGTTTTTGTTTTGTAAGCTGTCTTATTGTAAAACTTAAATTTAAAGTATTTCAAGGTTAAAACGCAAAAAATCTCCAGCCCAGTTTAACGATGAGTGTAAAACGAAATTATGATTTATTTAATAATGTAAGGCGTTATATTTAAACATTTAATATATGCCATATTATAATCTATTCAGGATCTCGTTCTGGGAAAAAGTGTGAAAGAATGCCTCAGTTTAAAAATATAACTTTCTGTATTAAGAATCCTTTCTATATTAAATAAAATAAACCGTATAATGTAATTAATGGTTGGTTCAAGGATGGTTCATTTCCGGGACTCGCCGGGGTTCTCGGTTTGTCGTACCGGGGGGGCTTAGTAAGCCCTGGACTTGGAACATCCAGGGCTGAAGCGAAGAGGGACCTCGAGGTGGGCCGCGACTGGTGTCTTGCCAGCCAGTCGCGGCACCGGCCGCAGCTTTACCTGCGGCCGGACTTGGATTGCCCAGGAAGAGGAGGAGCTGGGTGTTGTCGTTGCCCGCCTCCCTATCCTCGACAACCCGTCAGGGGCGCACTGCCGTTGCGTTGCGATGGGCGCGGGAGAGCTGGCACTCCCGCGCGTACAGGGCTTCGCCCTCAATTTGGGTCGCCGGGTTAAAGGCGGCCCCCCCGACGAGACGCTCTCCGCGTGTCCCTCTGGTATAACAGAGGGCACAGCGCGAGAGTGTGACCACGACGCCGGTTACGGAGACGATCGGCGTCTCATTCCTGGGCGGAGAGGGTTGAGACGTACTGGGTGGCCTAGCAGGTCTCAACGGTGCGAGCGTGCTCGGTGTTGTGCATCCGACGACTGACGACCGTGGGGTGCACAACATCGACCAACGCCGCACGAGGTGAGGCACGCGCACCTCCGGAGGAGCTGCCGTATAGTCCCGGCAGTGGGGATACCGGCTCCTCCGGAACTGCGCATCGGGAGGCCATATTGGGGTTTTAGTCGGTTCGAGTCCGACACACCGCCCTCTGTTTCCCCAAACAGAGGGTGAAAGCTCAAGGGAGTTTCCCCAATTATAAAAAAAAAGGATGGTTCCTTTCACAATAGTTTTATAAAAACTTTTTTATATATCTTTTAATAATCATATCAGGTATCGTATTCATTTATATTATCTGTATAAATATTTAACAATTATAAAATTATTGTATAATAAATGCCAAAGATTGTGCTAACTCACGCAAATGCCTCGCATAGTTTAAATACAGTTACGTATATCTAAATATACGAAATCAAATAAACGTAGTATAAGTAGCACTAGCTCGACATTGGTGAAAATTATCATGAGGAAACCTGCTCATTATATCAACTATTTTAGTGTGGTTCCTTCATCTAAAGAGTATCTAGTTAAAGTTCAGACAGCAGTCACTAGAATACATTTAGTAACTAAATAAATTCAAGGTCTAAGCGAACCCCGACTAGGATGGGCCCGTAACGCTAAGACGATTTTGGGGCCCTCGCTCCGCCCCTGTCCTAGCCCCACTTCCAACGCTCTCATATGCGCGTTTCGTTTTTCTATTGTGAGTACTTTAATTCTTTGATGTAGCCTCCTAATATACTCGCCGGAACAACCGCTGGTGGTTAAGTAAGACCCGAAATTGTTTGGCATCCTTCGAAACGTACAATGCATTTCATTTCATATGATAATGGATTAGTTTCGGTTTTCGGCATCTAATAACTGTAAAGAGATGTTGGTTTGACTAGTTTTTGTCTTTTGAGAACTATTTGTGAATTTTTCAGCTATCCTTTGTTGGCCTTAGTCAGCTTTTCTTATAGTATTGAGGCTATATTTTTTGACGATATGTAACAAATCTCCAGAGATGTTTATTAGTAAGTTTAGGCCACTTTTTACTACCTGGTTTTGGTATTTAATAATAGGTTTAATGCTATTTAAAACAGAAAATGGCATTAAAAATTATATTCTTGTCTAAATACAACTCTTTTAATATTTTTTTTATACATGGCCCAAAAATAAAGTATTATAATAATTTTATATTTAAGTCCTCTTTGCCTACCCCGCTAAAGAAGAGGCGTGAAGTTTAGTTAGATAGTTATATGTATTTAAGTTACATAATGTCAGACTAAGTTTACTTTTTAATTAATTAAGCCTTATTGATTTTTATATTCTCCTCTCTGCATTGACATTACGTAACAAATATAATACCAATAATTAAGGAGCCACTTTATCACATGAATGGCCCGATTATTTTGAAGACTAATCGAAGTCGAAGATTAAATTTCCAACGTGATTTCGATAATAGGTATAAAGTTTTGTATCCGATCTAGGTTCTGCCACCCATGTTTCATAGAAAATCGAGAATCTCGAGTATAGCCTCTATGAGGCTTGGGAGCGAATGGTTCGGCCCGACCAAAGCAACCAACTCGGCCCGCTGGGTGAAAGAATTAACCCCTAGGGTTAATCTTAAAACCCAATTAGCTATTTTAATAAAAAGAAGCAAACATTAGATTGGCCGACTTGTTAATTAGTCATTATTGTAAACGTTCATAAAAATGATCTCTTTTAAACTGATAAACATCATTATAGAGTGATGGTAGTTTAAATTTGAATGGTAAAGACACGTGTTTTCCATACGAAATACGAGGGATGCTTATTCAGATGTCGATTTTTCTAATCCGTGATTGAAAAGCCCGACTTGTTCCGCGGTAAAGAAAAACATAGTAAGAAAATCTATACATTTTTATAACTAACTGTGTACAAGAATCCAATTTGTCTGGTGTAAGTTATAAAGGTCAATGTAGTAATCATTCCCGCAAGAGTCTTAGCATACCTTTACTAAAAATGACAGGCAATGATTATAATGAATCAGATGTAGGTAGATCACCTCCTTATCTCCTTATCCATTTTTAAACTAAACCGCCATTGATTAGGACATATTATGTCAATCGTGGAATTCCATTGTTAAGCAACCAACCTCCTTATTGGTAATAACTCTTTGACAACAGAAACTCTTTACAATAGTGCAAAAACAAAATATAAAAAGTCTAAATTCAAAATTCAAATTACACCGTAAAACGTTTTATTACGTAATAACGAGCTAGGCCCAATAAAATCAGTTATTTCAAGCAGTGTTTCATTAACACCAAACGGCAATAGGACCAGAGATTTATCTCTGAATAGGACAACCTCCAACAGAAGTGATTGTTAATACCAACATATATAAATACTATAGTCCATTTCATTTAAGAAGAGTTCCGTGACACTTTGAATTTGACGATAATAGTTATGCATCCGTATGACAGCCATTCGATATTTTTTTCAATTAGATAAAATGTCCTAGGGCAGTTAAATCGACTTTTTTATTAATTTTATTTTTAATTCTAATAAAAATTAAAATTAATTCAAACTATGATTTATTTAAATATGAATACTGGTATTCTCACGTAAATAATATGCAGATATGTCTTTGGCGCACGCGATTGGAAGACTCGGAATCATCAAAATAAGGATGATTTGTTTTTGTTTGTGTTTTAGGGGACACTTCTTTGTTGTCACTGGGTTCGGAAGATTTTTTCGGTTGAAATGTACGTCTAAGAAATATCTTTTATAAAATATCCTAACTCGATGACAAGGTGTGCATCTGGATTGAGGGCCCAAATTTTAAATCTTTGCAAAACAAAATAAGATTTACATGGAATTTAGTTAAAATTTGGTAAAACTTAGGGTAATATGCCATACATTTCTTAAACGCGAAATAAAGCTGTTATGATGAAATAGCTAGGGCTCTCAATCCTGATGCCTGTCTAGTATTTTGTCACGCCGACGTAGACCTTTTTTTTTTTTTTTTAGTTGGGGAAACTCCCACGAGCCGTCACCCTCTGCTCGGGGAAGCAGAGGGCGGTATGTCGGACTCGAACCGACTAAAACCCCAACGTGGCCTCCAGCGGCGCAGTTCCGGAGGAGCCTGTATCCCCACTGTCGGGACTATACGACTGCTCCTCCGGTGATGCGCGTGCCGCGCTACGCGGCCCACCTCGCTTGTAATTGCGGAATGAATTCGCATGACGGGAATACCCATTTTTTGCTCGATTTGGCAGGGGCACTACCGTGCGCCTATATTTATATGGGATTACAACGTTATTTAAGCAGTTATGTATCTAGAAAACTGGACCGAAATTTAAAAATTTTACTCGACTTGGCGGGGGCACTACCGTGTGCCTTTATATTTATATGGTATTACAAAGTTATTTAAGTAAGTAGTTAAATATTTATAAAACTGGACCGAAATTGAAAAATTTTGCTAGGCGGTTGCACTACCGTGCCCCCAAATATTTTAGTTTTTCCTTAGTTCATACACCAAACACTACTTATATTCCAAATTTGAAGCTTCTAGGTCTTCTAGAAGTGCCTTAGAATTTTGATGATCGGTCAGTCAGTCAGTGAGTGACAAAATTAAGAAACTTTGACCCGTTATAATTCTTAAACTACTGGTTAAAATTAAATGAAATTTGAAATATACCGTGTCTTTACAATGCCTGCATGGTTACTGAAAATTCAGTCTTCTAGTTTTATCCACAACGAAGTTACAGGGGGTCGAAAATGGCCTGAATTGCTTCAAGAAAAGGATGGTACGGCCGTGCCGCTTTTTTGCTCGACTTGGCGGGGGCACTGCCGTGCCCCCAGAAATCCAGACTGATACACCAATTCCCTAGTTCCAAACTAAGCATATGCTTGTACTATGGATACTAGGTGAACGGATAGACATACTTAAATACATTTATAAACATCCATGACTCGAGTACAAATGTCCATGTTCATCACACGAAACATTTGCCCCTAGCGGGATTCGTACCCGCGACCCTTGGTTTCGTGGCCAGGGTCTCTAACCACTCGACCAACGGGCCAGTTAAGGCCAGTATTATATCATACAATTCCGGAAACGCATCGAGTTTGTATTTTACGGGTTAATTTATATATTCCATTGTATGTGCCACGCAGGACCGGCTTATGCTATGAATAGTCATTTCTAGTTTTTCTGTGGTATACTTAGTTCCTTTTTTCTTCACATTTTCTGGTTCATAGTCTAGTTCATGATCTGTATCTGCCTCATTATAAGAAATACTTTGACTTTCTGACTCATTTCTTTTATTTGCTTCTGAAGTATTATTCTCGGTTGGCTGTATTCTTTTGTTTGGCTTTTCTTTAAAGATTTTTAAAATTTTCATCCGCTCCCTTTCTCCTTTTACTTCTATTTGTCTTCTTTTTTTGTTTTTCGTTTCCAATTCTTGCCATGCGGTCTACTTAACGACAATAGTGATTTTCTAGTATTCCTAATTAAGGGACGTTCTGGTGGTTTATGTTAAACGAGAACATCATTAAGACCTAGGTGTCAATATCAGGACACGAAAATTGAGGATTTTTCAACAACTGTACTCACTTCGATTTTATAGTATACTTCACATGATTTTGGTTCAGGGAAGTTAATATTGTAAGTATATGTGTATGTTTTACTTGGTGCACAACTGAGATTTCTATATTACATATTGATATTATGAATCTGTGCGGTATGAGTGACTTCTAATATTTGGTGCTAAACATCTTGGGTATCGGTGTCTTGTACGGAATAATGCGGTATTGCTTCAATGAGAACCCTACAGGGAGGGGGTGCGTAGGGGATACGCTAGGTAGCTGTTTTAGATAGGTACCTATATTACACTTTTATAAGAGAGTGGGACTTTAATTTGTTAGGTAAAAGTACTGGGTCTTATATTTTTATATCATGTAGATCAGAGGGGTTCCCAAACATATTATTTTTTTTATTGACCACTTTGAAAATTTTGCTGGTCTCGGTGGATTCCCCTGCAGCTATATTTCTATGATGTGCCCAGTCGACAAAAAACATGAATATTAGATCTAACACAGGAAATACGTTTTGGCTGAGTACCAACCACGACCTAAGGGTTAGAAAAAACATTTTAAGTGATGGGTTAATAAATTAATTGATTCTTCTATAAGTAAATATCAAATAAGTAAAGTTAGCCTAAGAGAGTATCAGATATTATCTACCTAAATTGATAGGTCAAGCCAACATTTTAGTTCTTCATTATAGAAACCTACGCTTACGAATTAACTAGAATTTTTTAATCACGCTGACGTAGACCCTCTGACCAATTACTAAACCTCCTGGACCACATTAGTCTTTCTTTGGTAATCTATGATGTAGATTGTATGTAGGTAATACTCAAAAAAAATTAAAACGTATGTTATTTGAAAGTACTACGCAGAAGTAACACTATAATTAAACCATAATATTAGTTTAAGATCTGCATTAAGCAGCGATGGAAGGTACTCCGCTGATATAGAAATAAGAGGGAATGCAGGGAATAGTGTGAAAGGAGCGTTAGGAAAACTTCTAGGCAGTTAAGTCCTAAGCCAGAGGGCCCAGCTCGCTATACACAATGCGGTGCTGATTCCTACGCAATTTAGGGAAGCGAGGTTTAGGTATGGCCGAAAGAGCATGAAAGTAGAATAAACGCGGTCAAGAAACGTGCGCTGCAGAAAATCTGCGGTGTATCGCTCACAGACTGCGTTCGGAATGATGATGTAAGAAAAAGAGTCGGTCTGTAAGACAGCGCGGCTGCCCAAATTCAAAACCTAGTAACAGGTTATTTGAAAAAAATAACGGTTTTTGGCATTTTTCGACTTACTAGACAGTATCAAAATGAAGTGGACCTTAAAACACCCAGTTTTATACGTAATAGCTGACCCGGCGAACTCTGTTCCGCCTTAGAGGCAATATAAAATAAGCAGATTTTAGATGTTATTAAGTTAAATTTTTTATTACCAATTATTTTACCTATTGAAATAGTTCACTCAGCAGTATTTCTGGGCATTATCATTGATTCTAAACTACAATGGGACCGTTATTTTATACTACGTGTTAGGCTCCTGGTTCTAAACAACCACTTCACCGATTTTCGGCCAAATCGGTCCACTTTCTTTTATATAAATAGATATAAATTAACAAATAAACGAACCCAAAAACTTCAAAAATTATACCCATATTAATTATTCAAACTTATTAGCTTATACCTATACCCAATACCAATCACATCCATTTTTTAACCTTCTTTATCGAAATCAACATTTTCGAAATCAACGACTCAAAATTCCTCGAAAATGATACCCATATCGACTTTTTACATTTTTATCCCTAGCACACCCCCTGAGGGTATTTTTTTTGAGAAAACAGGAAACATATACCTATTAATTAATTTTTTTTTTTGAGAACTTTGACAATGTATGGGAAAAACCATGAAAACGACATCAATGTTGGTTTTTAGACATTTCGACCCCTTTCCGCTTCCGAATCCGAAATATTAGAAGTAAAATATTATCATCCCTTAATAGGATGATAATATTTTACTTCTAATATTTCGGATTTAAAAATAGATATCATTTTTAAAATAAACGACCTAAAATCCTCGGAAATTATACCAATATTGATACTCGTCTTTTTTATCCCTATCCCACCCCTTTTCATCCCTCTGTTAATAAAAAGTATCCTATCCTTTATCTCAGTATCTCACCTATCTATTTAAAAAATTTCATCCATATACAGCCATCAGTTTTTAATTTCCCATACAACTCTTTTCACCCCGTTAGAGGGTGGTTTCCGGGATAAAAGTATCCTATGTCCTTCTCCTGGTTCTAAACTAACTACCCACCCATTTTCAGCCAAATCAATTTAGCCGTTCTTGAGTTATAAATAGTGTGACTAACACGACTTTCTTTTATATATATATAGATTAAAAAAAAAAATTTTGCAAGTCTAAGCAATTTGGCACGATTACGAAAATGTCCTTTAAGTACAAATTCTAAACTTAGTATGTCAGAATACAAATTTAAAACCCTAGCAGCTCAAGCGACTTACTAAGTTATGAATTTAAAATACCAACTTGCTATGTTTTGAACTTGGCGCTGATTGTAAATTCAATGCACTTTCTTTTAGTAAGTTCAGTGTCACCGGCGCACGAGTGTTTCGCTCCGTGTTAAAAAATGATTAAAATTAATTACAAGCAATTTTATGGGTCCAGGCGTATTTTTATTGATCTTCAGAAAGTGACATTATTGCCAGATATGCCAAAAATTAAGGATTCATTTTTTTGAACCGTCTAGTGGCTTTTAAACGATTCCGTGCGGATAGTGCCGCAGAGGCGCCATGGGTATCTTTTCTGTATATTTAGAGGATATTAGAGGAGCCAAAATGTTTACCTGTAAAACTATGATAAAATTACATTTTTCAGAGGTTTCCGGTAAATGAAAATGTATTTATTTGTAACGAATTTTACGATTATAAGTAGTGTTCGTTTTAGGATCTCGCATCAAAACGCACACTTCAGGAGTCGTAAACATTTTCAATTGATTATTCATTTCAATTAATACGGACACTGTATTATTTTATAAGTAGCCAATGATATAACGCCAACACCAACAAAATCTTACATCAATATAATTAATATAATTAACTAACAAACAAAGTAGTTATTTTTCAGCGAATGCAATTAATTCAATTTAACAATGTAGCTAAACAAACTGACAACAACATCGAAAACTTCTGATCAAACAATTCAAATTTAAAACATTTTCCATCTCGCAAGCAAGCAAACAAGCAAGACAGAAATTCCCACTAATTTAAAACTAAATAATACGTTTTGGCTGAATCTACCTACAAGTGATAACTCCATTGATTTGCAAACTGATGGTCAAATTGTTACCAATAACAACGAGTAGTTCATTCATTATCAATAAGAATGATTAAAGTTTAAGTTATTTTTTTTTAGTTTTGGTTGACTGTTGAGAGTTTGAGTCATGTTTTAAATTAAGAGTCCTTTAAAGTGTGCATACATCAAAAAATATATTTTTAAAAGTCAACAGAATTTTTAAACAAAATCTGTATTCATAGGTACTTTGGGATTGTTTTTGAATCTTATAAACACTATGTATAAGGAATTTTTTTAGTCTTTACGTTTACCAGAGAAAATCGAATTGATAACCTAGCAAGCAGACTTACTTAGTTTTGATATTGTTTTTACAGTCATATTTGGGTAAATTCACAAATAAAAATAAAGTATGAGCGATTCAACTGTAACTATACTCCAAAACGATTACGAGTATTACAAACTAAAATGTTAACAATATATCACAACTTTTCACCAAACATTCAAATCGCTATCTCTTCTGGTTTCTTCGGGCGAATGCATCAAAGTAGCCGACCCGTTTTTGGCTCTCCTAAACATTTTTGTTGGAGCGAGTTACTATGTTTTGATTTTAAAACCAGCGCATCAGATCTTCCAGTTGCCATACAGAACCGCTATTCTGCCTCAATCTTATGTTGGCGGAGAGGGGCGTGGGGGATCTCGTTAGAGTGGACAGTTCCCTTCAAAAAGACTTCAAAACAAAGCATGGATTGTAAGAGCAGCCGCAGCGTTGGAGTCAAGGTAAGAAGAGGCATGTTCCGGTGGTTCTGGAATGAATGTGGAAAGAATGGATGACGAAAGATTGACTAAGCAGATATACAATGCGAAAGTGGAAGGATGTAGGAACCACGGAAGGCCCGGGCTCACTTATCACGACCAGATTAGTCGTGTATTAACAGAAGGTGATGTTAGGAGTCATAAAAACCGTAGAGCTTGTATGAAAATAATCATGAATGTTGAAGAGGCGAGTGAGCTGTGTAAGGAACGTGGTATATCGTTCCGATCGTTCCGTTCTCTCTGCCTACCCCGCTAGGAAAGTGGGGTGAAGTTTAGTTAGTTACACTAGTTTCATTTTCTTCTGGTAGTATTAAATATTATTTTCATGAAACAGATCTCGATAGGGCAACATTAGTTGCCCGTGCGGAAAACATTATTGGCGTAAATCTATTCCTACGTGCTGAAATATTTTACCGTGGTAGTGATGCCCATCGATAGTCGACTATCGATAGTCTATCGATAGTTGACGTCATATTAATAGTATCGATAGCCTATCGATACTATCGATAGTATTATTGGTTACGAAGAATAAACTATCGATAGTATCGATACTATCGATAGTATTGTTCCTCGTAAATTAAAAACTATCGCTAGTATCGATACTATCGATAGTATTGTTCCTCGTAAGTAAAAAACTATCGCTAGTATAAAACGAATATCGATACTATCGATAGTATCGATAGTCGTTTTATTTTCGATACTATTATTTAGAAATTATTGGTATAATGGTCACTAGTACGTGTAGGTTTTTTTACGGTAATTAATTACTAAGACTTCATTACTTCTCTAGCGGTAATGCTGTATAATTTAGTTTAACTTAAAACTCTAAGTAATACTATCGAAATTTAAGGAACTATCGATAGCTGAAAACTATCGATAGTATCGATACTATCAATACTATCGATAGTTTACTCGCCATGAACAATAATAGTATCGATACTATCGATAGATTGGTGTTATCTAGCCATAATACTATCGATACTATCGATAGTATTGCAAGTCATCAATAGTATTTCCCACAATTTGGGCTATATATATATAGTATCGATAGTCCTATCGATATTCTAACTGATTTTCGAGGTCAACTATCGATAGTGAAACTATCGATAGTTTGGCATCACTACCGTGGGCCTTATAAATTGTTACCGCATACTATATTTTCATCGGAAATTGAATTTATTTTGAAGTTAAAAGGCAAATCCGTTGGTATCATAGGAATGCGAGGTATCAAGGCTGAGGCCAAAGTACCCCGATGTTACTGTATTAATTATCACCAGAACAAGATCTCGATAAGGCATAGGCCGTGCGAAAAACATTAATGGCGTAAATCTATTCCTACGTGCTTAAATGTAGCAAACCTAGGCCTTATAAATTGTTACTGCGTACGATATCTGCTTCGCAAATTTAATTATTTTGAAGTTAAAAGGCAAATCCGTTGGTATCATATGGATGCGAGGTATCAACTCTGTTCGCTCTACTGCTGGACCAGTCAAAACTGTAGCACTAATCACGTTATTGCGAGAAAATTTTACTAAGAGTCTGGTTCCGTTGGATAAAATTGGGCTGTGATGTTATTTTAAAACTCTGATATCTCCTAACATATTGCAATGCGATTCTCCTATGTGCTTCTATGTATATCAGTCATAAAAAATCCTTATTATTTGTTTAGTAGCTAAGATGTGAAAGCGTAACAACTACCGTCTATATAGTACGCGCTTGGCGATGATCAATTCTGCAAACAGAGTTATTTCTGAGCCACATGATATATTTTTTGTGCCAATTATGGTCACCCATCATATTTGGAACCACAACCGGGGTTGCTTAACTTGCGTTAGCTCTACGACCTCTTCTCGCTGCCATCCGTGGTGTCAGCCATGGTGGCGAGCGAGAGCTCCTGGGAGGCGGTGCTCTTCTTCTGCGGCATCGTTATGTTGCAGAAGGAGAGCGCCGAACGTCAGCGCGAGCTCGACGATCCCGCCCGACGCAGAAGGCGAGGCTGCCATGGCGATGGTGTCTAGCCCGGCGGCGCCCTACAGGAGGGGCTCCGAATACTCCTGTGGTATCCCTGCCTGTCGTAGGAGGCGACTAAAAGGGCCTTTGGGGCTGTGGAGTTTTGCGGGGGGGCCTGCATTCACTTCGTTAAGCAGCCCCAGAGAAGATGACGACACGTGGATCCTCGTCCGTTAAATAGGATGGTGTGACACTGTGGTCTGTGCCGTCATAAGCACCGCGAGGTGTTCTGGGGGCGAGGTTGCCTTTCCCTCGAGATGGGCCGCATGGATCGGCAGCGGCGTAGACGTAGATTTCGCGTAGAGTCCCGCAGTGGGGAGCCCGGAATCTGCGCCAAGGCCCGAAGAATGACCACCGTGAGGTTTAGTCGGTAGTAGAGTGCTTTCCCAACGTCTCTGAGCCCGACACATCCCTCGTAGGCCGAACCTAGGTTTACTTGGACGGTGCGTAAATGCATTCCTCACGTAAAAAAAAAAAGCTCTACGACCTCTAAGTAATTGAATTGAACTGGTCATTCACTCCTTATTTTTAAAAAGTTTCAGCCAATTTAATTGATCGGTTATTTTATAACATTTTATATGTGATTCTTTAGATTGATATAACTTTTTATTTACGAACCGATTAAAATAAAACAAACACTAAATGTTAAGTGGAGTAAACCGCAACGTTTTTTGAAAACCGAATTTAAATCGGTTAAGCCGTTTCTGAGATTAGCGCGAACAAATGTACAGACAAACAGACAAAAATTCTAAAAATCATTGTTTCTGGTCCCGTCGCGTTCATAAAGTCCCCTGTTAATGGTTTTTCTTATATATCTCCCATGTACATACTGGGTCTAGTCACAAATTTATTATATGTATGTATAGATGTCATCGTTAACAGAGTTTTTCGATTGTTGCTGCAGATTTTTTTTTTGAAAGAAATTGGTAACCTTTATTACGTCATTGTCTTAATCCTCTTCAAGAATTTGTAAGGTTTGTTTATTTATATATATATTTTAGATCATTTAATAGAATTTAAATTTCAGGTTTAATTGAAGATGATGATAGAAGTTATAAAAACCGTAGAACTTGCATGAAAAGGATCGTGAAAGTTGTAGAGGCGAGTGAGGTGTCTAGTGTGTATGGATCATCATCCAATACCAAAAAAATAATTATGGGCATGTTGTTACCAATTTCTGGCACTGCTATAAATAATTAGATTTTTCATTATTAGCACTGGGCCAACATTTGGAAATCTTATAGAGAACACGATGTTTTTTCTAATTTAATGTAACACACATTACGGCCATGTAAGTAGGGCTAAAAAGACAACAAGAAATGTAATGTTAAAAGAACAAACAAATTTGTTATTTTATTGTTGCCAATAAATTGGAATCAATGTTTATTGTCACACCAATTGTTGCTATAGAAATAAATTGAATTCTAAGAGCCTAAGCTGTAAACTTTCAACTAAAATACATAGCATTAACTGTATAAAATAATAAACATATCAAAAAACATGGATAACCACAGTAATTTATAATAAAAACTATTAAAACAGGGAGCACTTACCTTATCAAACTTTTAAGAAACTGCCCGCGTGACAGAAAAAAATTTTGAGAGTCAAATAAAATTTGAAAATTTGTCACCTTTAAAATGTCTCGACAGTTAAGTTTTGCCAATTCATCGAGATATTAAAAGATCGTCTTGTTTTTTCAACGGTATACGGTTTATTGTGTAGTTTCCTTATTTTTTTTGAAAAAAGTTTACATTGCCAATAAATTAGAGGGGTGCCAAAATTAGAGCGTGTTACCCTATTTAAAATAATTATTTTGCAAATTGTTTACGTTGATTTTCGATGTCAACTTCCTCATTTTTTAAATATTCTAATCTAATCTATTCGAATTTATTTTGGTGACTATGATTTTCAAAACTTGTTTAAGTTAGGTTTTGTAAAAAAGGCTATCGGTAATTCATAATCGTATTCGCGAATTTAAGTGAAATGCGTAATTAACTGTTACAAATTAAAGTGCAATTAAAAAAGGAATCTTCATAGATTTTTTTGGCCTGGCCCGTTGGTCGAGTGGTTAGAGACCCTGACCACGAAACCAAGGGTCGCGGGTTCGAATCCTGTTAGGGGCAAATGTATCGTGTTATGAACATGGACATTTGTACTCGAGTCATGGATGTTTATAAACTATATATATAAGTATGTCTATCCGTTCACCTAGTATCCATAGCACAAGCATAAGCTTAGTTTGGAACTAGGGAATTGGTGTGTCAGTCTGGAAAATTTATTTATTATTTATTTATTTTTAGGTGTTTTTAGTGTTACGCCGAAATCTCGTAGCAACATGAATACCAAGTTAATTTATAACGATATTTTCAACGTAATTAATTGAATTAATTGACATAACATAACATCACGCCCATAGTCCCCAAAGGGGTAGGCAGAGTCAAAGGGGCAGCAGGCCTCTTTTACCACATCAGGCAGAAACAAAACTAGGCTGGGTTAAATGGAAAATTGTGAAATAATAGTGACAAGTGGCCAGCTCGTTGGCACATTATTTTTTAGTCTCAGACCAACATCGGTATTCATTCATTACCGAAAAACGGGCATGATAGATTTAAAGTGAATTTAATGTTGCAAATCGAATGTTATCAGAAAGAACTTGTTTAAAAATATATATTTAATTGGATTTATCCGTTTGTCTTATGCATTTTCCTGATAACCAAAAAAGGCTAAGCTTCAATGTTGCCAAATTAAGTAATTTTTCTCGTTTCACTCTGTAACATCTTTTTTTTAGAAAAATATGTAATTCATTGTGGAAAATGATTAAATATAAATTTAAATACAAATAAATCTCTTTGACTCTGCCTACCTCTTCGGGAATTGCGGGCGTGATGATGTGTGTGTATTAAAATTAATAATTTAGTTTTTGTAATCTTTCAGCATGAAATTCGTTTATGTAAAAATATTATGTCTGTAAGTAAGTAGTTAATAAATATGATTTTTTTTTCCTATGTTTATCTTTTTTTTTCTTAAGTTATATAAATAATATCGCATATCACCAACTTGTTACTTAAAGCATGGAAAACTACGTATAAAGTAGCAAATTAGTTTTATTTACTTATAATATTACATGTTTTACGGTTATAATATTTTCAACAAATAAATATATCACGAGATCACGCACAAACCTAATTAGCTCAAGATTAGATTTTTTAAACTGTCATCTCTCGAGAGTCGGAGAAAGCTTTTAGATAGCCTATTCTTGTATAAGACAGTTAATGGTGTAATTGTTTGCCCAGACTTATTGCAACAGTTAAATTACAATGTACCCTACAAGTTTGTTCGGCATTCCCGATACCTACCATTCAAAGCGAAAGGTTTTAGGACAAATTTTGGTCACTTCTCAACCATGAATAGGATTCAGTCTCAATTTAGTCACATTACACGTTCGTCCATTGCCGAACTCGATCTGGCCTGTTCACTTTTTTATAAAAATACAATTTAAAAATATTTACGTGTTCAAACCGCCACCGACTGAAAACTATACTCAACTAAGTATTTCCCACTTTCACCGCAACTTTAAAAAAAAATTATCATATCACTCAGCAAAACTAATAAACCTATTAAAAATAACCAATAAAATTTAAATTGTACTTACTGAAATCTGGTCAAGACTGGCGGCTTAGTGTTGAAGGCACCGCGAACGCGAGAGCTCGGTATTAGCGGACACCGACGACTGACCGAAAGTTCAGAGCGGCCCAGGGAAGCGTCCTGAGGGCACGGGAGCCGAGCGCCGAATGAGATGAGGCTCGTCTGTGTGGGCCGAGAGGTGCGCGGTAGCGGAGCCGGACGACCGAACGCAGGCACCCCGCTCGCAATCTTACCTCGTTGAGCGGCGTTCATTGTATCACCTTTTGGCTTTCCAAAAGATACCTAATGAAGAGGAGACTTTTGGAAATTGCGCAGCAATTATGCGACTTGAAGCTCGGTTAATGTCGTGACGTACAAAATGCACAGGCTTTTGTTAACAGACTTCAAAAAAGGAGGAGGTTCTCAATTCATCTGTATGTATAATTTTTTTTTTTATGTATGTTCACTGATATTTCCGTCAATTATAGACGGATATCAATTTTTTTTTTGTTGGATTGTGTTCACTTCTGCGGTGGTCCCATGATAAGGAAGCCAGGATCTGATGGTGGTATCCTTGAGAAATCGATGGGAACCTTCGAAAATCGTAGAGGCGACTAGTGCGTTTGCAATTTTTTCCATTAAGTATTTTAAAGTACTACAATTATATGAAGGTCTGGAGTCGATCTGATCATGGAGCCAAAAGACAGTCGAGGAAACTCCTCAACAATTTACAGCAGTTACCTTGTGTTTGGGTTTGATTAATTTGCATCGATGAGGACTTTACACCTAGATGGCGTGCGACCGTCATTAGTGGTCTGATAATGAAGACTAAGAACAATTAAGGGAACTCCTTAACGGTTTACAGTAGCTTCTTAGTGTTTGGACTTAATTCATTGATATTGATGAGAAATGACAATGCCAGAAGTTCCATAGTAATTTGACCCACCTCAAAAATCGTTATACACGAATGTAATAAAGTGTTTCGTATAGCTGTTTAACTACTTATGAAGGAATGAAAGTTGAAAATTCTCTAGATGTGGCGGTTTTTTTTATATTACAACTAAAAGTATACACTTATCCTACGTTTACGAAGTTGCATATGTGCAGTTAATTAAGTTTGCTGTACAAAACAAATTAGGCGCTTTCGTGACGACCAGATTTTCATCGTCACGCAGTGGTTTTCCTTGAACGTAAAGGATCCCTGGTTCGAATTCCGATGCGGGACAATTTAAGAAAAAAAAATCTTATCTTTAAATTGATTCGGGTTTGGGGAGGTGAGCTTCCCGGCTATAATGATGTGTCAAATATCTAGTAATGCAGATATTCAACAATCGGTATGTTGTCTAGTGAAATTATTATTATTTATTGGAAACATTAAAGATAACTTTATGATGAATAGGTAGTTTATTTAATCATCAAGTGTTATAAGGCATGAACACAAAACCGAATAAAGGGTCATTGGCTTCAATGTCATTATGTTTGTAAGGTCGTATCATGTCCAGGACAGATCGTCAACATCCCATACAAACATAAGTGTGGCCCAGTCCTCTTATAGCTTCCATGTTTCCTCTGCGACAGTGGTAGTTTAAACCGCAAAAAACATTCTTGACATATCAGAGCTTCTGGTAGTAACTAAAATAAAACAGTTTGTAGATATTATTCTCGGGTTTATATCAATTGAGTTGATTGCTCTTTGATAATTACACTTACACATCGATCATAGCAAAAAGAACATATGAAAACAAATACCAGTTGTAACGAAATCCAAGTTGCCAGAAGAGTGTGTTGTAGCTGATAATGTACACACTACATGTCTTTGCATCCTGTCGACGCATAATTGATAGTTTAGGCATCTCAACATATTTCTGAATCACAAGCTTACTTTATAATAGGTATAGTTTTCTTTAAGTTCAAACAACGTATTAAAACTTATTTTAGAAGTTTTTCTTAATCAGATTTACCCATAGCTTTTAAAACCGATTGTAAATCGTTGCATTATTTTCGTCTGAATAAAACGATCTCATCACCAGTCGCTATAGAACGCAACTGTATTTAATACGCAAAACGATTATCTATTATCTTGCAAAAATTATAGATTTTACAGGATTTTTCTTTCCTTTTATGTATTAAATTAGCTAATTGAATAAGATTGTTGAGCAAATATGTTTATATTAGGTACTACGTATATTGAAGTTAATTTATTCGTAATCTGCTTAGATTAAATCAAAATAGATTTAATCTAAGGTAATCTGCAACAGTTACGTTCTATGTGAACTGTCAAACAGAAATTCCTAAGATGGACAGGGTACAGTTAATTTGTACCCGGTACTGGTTATAAAAGTAATTTTAAATACTTTTTTAGGTTTGGTAATTTTTTAGATAAACATTCTAACAATCATTTTCACTCTCATATAAGCATTGTTAACGTTCATATAATTTTTTAAACCGAGTGAAGCACAGATCAAATTGACGGAGAGCTTTTAGCTCTCCAAAAAGCTTTATTATGTTATCCGCGTCCATTATTAAAATACCAAGTTTGGGTATTTTATATAATGAACGAACCTTGGTTAAAAATCGGACATATTGATTCAATATGTCCGATTTTTAATCGGACATATTGAATCATGGAGCCAAAAAACTAGAATGCATTTTCCGATTGCCAGGATAATAATAACATGAAATTGAAGTTTTTCTTTACGTAAAGAAATTAGAGCAAGTAAGTAGTAAGTAAAATATTACATAACTTTGGTAGAGCTGGAGAACTTTTAATGTTTCCCATATTTGTGTCTTTTTATACAGTCTTACCTAATGGTGTCGTTTAAATTGAAATCAAATACTTTACACACCTACCACCTGACATCTGCTACTAGAAAAACTATGTGTTCAGACTATCTAAAATCAGGTGCTAGTCGCTTCAAGATAATAACCAGACTTTTAATCAGTAGGGATCGTTGTTACGAACTGTCCGTGAGGTAAGTGTTACCTCTTTTTTCTATTTCACTTAAGTAATAAATTTTTATTGTTGTCGAATTATATCTGCCTCTTTAGCTTCTGTTTCCTGACTTCCTGTACGCTCGCACCCATTTATATTATTTTATTTATTTTTATTGTTACTGTAATAATATTACAATTCTGAGCCCTTCATTTTATACTTATATAAAATCATGTTTATTAAGAAAGGGTTAATACAAAATATACATTTATTGAAATGATAAAAATGTTTGGACAAGATATGCATCGCATGCATAGTGAAGTTTTTAATCATGATATTTTAATGTAGGGTTTTGCGGTGGTAGCTCAACGGCAAGGACACGCGCCTCTTAACTGAGGAGTGCGGGTTTAAACCCGGGCACGTACCTCTGGATTTTTCAAGTCTATGTACGTATTTATACCACTAGCTCGACGGTGAAGGAAAACATCGTGATGAAACCTGCAAATTCAAACAACTTTGGATTTGTAACCATGATCCAAAATCATGATTCTAATTGACTCTGTCTATTTTTCTTCTGCTTTATGCGAGCGTTTTTGGTCTGCATTTTGTTTTTATTATTATTTAGTTTACCCTATTTTTACCCTGTTTTATCTAGCCTATGTAAAATGGCATATTTTAATTTATCAAAATTGATTTAGTATATCTTGTCAAAGTCAAAGTCAAAATATTCTTTATTTATATAGGTTTCAAAAAACACTTATAAATCGTCAAAAACAGTTAAAGAGATATGATTCTACCACTGGTTCGAAATGATGCATCTACCGAGAAGAATCCGGCAAGAAAGTTGGTAGTTACTCTTTTTTAAACAACAGTATTAACAAAGTTGTATGAAGTATCTTTACTTTGAACCATGTTTCAAAGTGGGCCTGGTGGGAAATAAGAAAATAAAAATTTATAATTACTAGGAAAAAAATATCAAAAACATAAAAAATTTTGACCCGACCAGAACAGACCAGTCCCCAAAGGCGGCGTCTGTTCCTAAGTATATTGTATGTGTCAGCCATCGCTTCACTCAACCATATTTTAGGAGGAATAGGAAATAGGAATGTAACTACCCGCCACATAGCGCCACCACCCCCGCAACATTTTAGTGAGCATGACTACTCACGATAGTCACAGAAAAATGGAAAAAAAATTATAATAAGCCTGTAGAACACTGCTCAAAGCTTCTTAGGCAATGTCATATAATTAAAATTCAGTGAACAAAACTACCCGTAAAGCCGAAAGGAAGTTAAATAGGGCCTTATAAGGAGTCCATTTATAATATTTAAGAACCGTAGTAACGCTGTATAAAAAATAAAAAAAATATAAATATTTTCACTAATGCGCAAACCCAATTTCAGTAAAATTAAAGAGTAAATTACCCAGAATGTACCTACATTCTTACCTAATTCGCGAAACGACAAAAATTTTAAAGATTTCAAATTGACATCACATTTTTTTTCCAACTTGTAATTTTTTTAAACCAGTACTTGAGTATAATGACATTATTGTATTGAGGTAGAAAACATTTATGAATAAAAAAATTAAAAACGAATAAAGTAGACAATTATTAGGTAAAATAGGTACGTAGGCCTTTCTGTTAAATAATCTGGTTCCCTGACATGACTGCTTAGTAGGTTTGACAAAATTTTTGGCTTTGATAATTTTTTTTTTTTTATTTTTTATATTTCAATTATCTGCGATCAGTCTCTTGACTATAAACAGATTTGTTGATAGCTGATTACTTTATACTGAGTGTATCTCCCAGTGGAGATATCTGCTCATTTGGTTGTGCTAGTCAGCTAGATGGAGTATGCAAATTGAGTATATCCTTTCGTTTGAGCCTTTTTGTGTAGCTCTGGTATGTTAGCCTGGCAGCAAGCACATTGGGGTGATTTTCCAAACGTTTCTGGTACTTTAGGGCAGTCATTTGGATTTCTTCCTTCACAGTATTCATCTGGAGATTTTTGTGGATCTCGTTGTTGGTGACAAGCAGTGGGACTTGTGATATTGTTCGGAGAATAATGTTTTGCATCCGTTGCAATACTGAGATGTTTGAGTTGCTGCAGCTACCCCACAGCTGGATCCCATACGTCCAAACTGGCTTCAATATGGTCTTATATATTAAAAGTTTATTGTCTGTGGACAGTTTGCTGTTACGTCCAACCAGCCAATGAAGGTCCCTGTACCGCAGTTTTAGTTCCTCCCTTTTAGCTTTTATATGGTTCTTCCACGTTAATCGCCGGTCGAGATGTAAGCCAAGATATCTGACGGTGTCCTTATGTGGTAATGTTGTATTCTCTAATTTTACAGGTGGACAGTTCCCGTTTCTTAGAGTGAATGTGACTTGGACTGATTTGCTATTACTTGCTTTGATTTTCCATTTGTGTAGCCACTCGGTAACTAAATCAAGGCCTTTTTGTAGTGTTTCCGTGGCTTTCAGTGGGTCTTTATTACTAGCAAGAATGGCTGTATCATCGGCAAATGTGGTAGTTGTGACATTCTCAATTTGTGGAAGGTCAGCGGTGTAGAGAGTATACAAGACAGGTCCCAAAACAGATCCCTGTGGGACCCCCGCTTTAATGTCATAGAGTGCTGATGACGCTCCCGCTTCTCTTACTTCGAATAATCTATCTGTTATATAGGATTGTAGTATCAAGAAGTAGCAGTGTGGTAGGTTATTTTTTATTTTGCTGAGCAGTCCATTGTGCCATACCCTATCAAACGCCTGTTGTACGTCAAGAAAGACAGATGAGCAATATTCTTTCTTTTCCAGAGTTGTTCTTATTTTGTTGCATACACGGTGCACCTGTTCCACTGTTGAATGTTGCGCGCGAAACCCAAATTGGTGGTCTGGTATAACACCGTGTTTTGATAGAAGTGGTGAAATCCTTCTCAGCAGAACTTTTTCAAAGACCTTCGAGAGAATTGGCAGTAGACTGATAGGTCTATACGATGTCACTTCATTGGCTGATTTACCCAATTTACGTATCATTAGGATCTGAGATACCTTCCACAGCTTGGGAAAATACTGAACCCTCAGAATGCCATTAAATAAGATGGTTAGATACGTTATTGCCATTTTTGGCAGTTGTACAAGTACCTCCTTCGTTATTAGGTCGGCACCGGGAGCTTTTTTATCTTTTAGGCTTCTTATAATCCCGTATATCTCTCGCGGTGTTGTTGGTTTTGGTGGTAGCGAAAGCTGGAGATCGCTACTTAGAAACTGTTCAACTTCGTATTCTGTGTCTCGGTTGACACAATTGTGAGGGATGAAAACTGTGGACAAGTGCGCAGCAAAGGTTTCGGCTTTTTCTTTTGGGGTTTTAGCCCAGGTGTTATTGGTCTTCCGTATGGGTGGTTTCATTTCCTGGGGCCTATTGTATGACTTTGTAAACTTCCAGAGTGAGTAGTTAGTCGCATCTGTTGCAGTAAGAGAAGTCAATTTTGCCTCTAGGGCAGTATTGTGCCAGTCCTGTATAGTTTTCTTTAATCTTGATGCAGCTATATTGAGAGCCTTCTTATCCTCCATCTGCCTGCTAAGGTGCCAAACACGTCTCAGTCTGCGTTTCTCCAAGATTTCCGTTCTAATTGCCATTGGGAAATTTTTTGCTACTGGTTTGTGCAGTACTTTTGGCGTATTCAACGAACACGCTTGTTGGATAAGGGTAGTGATTCCTTCCGTTGCTTTTTCCAGATCTTTGGGGGTTTTGAGGGCCACTTTTAATTCTACCTTTTTCTCCAGGAATTCACGAAATGAGTGCCAGTCTGTATACTTATTGTACAGTCTTTCGGACCTCTCATACTCAATGGGGAGTGTACTTATTGTTAATAGTACTGGAGTATGGTCTGAGCTGCCGTCATAGCAAGATGTGGCTTTGAAGTATTCTTTAGTCATACCTTTGATAACAAAAAAGTCCACTAAGTCTGGAATTCTTGCTTCGTCGTTAGGCCAATGGGTAGCTTCACAAGTGGATGTTACAGTCAAACTATCCTTGTCCAAACTTATTTTTAGTTGTCTGCCCCTTGTATTAGTTAATCTAGAGCCCCAGTTTGTGTGCTTGGCATTCCAGTCCCCACCAGCTACAAAACGATTCCCAAGTGTTCTTAAGAAGTGCGTGAACATGCTATTGGAAATCTTATGCTTTGGAGGGCAGTAGATAGCGGAGGCATTGAATCCGCCACATTTCGTTTCAACAGCTATTGTGGTTGCTTGTATATAGTCAGTCTCGAAGGCAGGCATTTGGTGATGTTGGATACTCTTCTTTACAATTATTGCTGTACCAGCATGGGCAGTACCATCAGGATGGCCAGTTAAGTAAGTCGCGTATCCTGTAATGGCAGTGTTAGTGGCAGCGGTACAATGGGATTCCGATAACAAGACTATGTCTAGGTTGTGCTCCTTTATCATAATCTCCACTTCATGTTTATTCGGTGTCAAGCCGTTTATGTTCCAGGTTGCTATGTTGAGGGTTGTCATTTTAATAATTTTTCGACAATTTTTGTCATGAGCCCCATCAGGGTACTCATTTGTTGGAGGATGATGTCAAATTTTTCTGATTGTTTAATTAGTAATAACTCTAGGGTTTTATTGGTTGAGGTTGCCTCTTGGTCTGTCTTTACAGTTTCGGCATATGTTTTTTTCTGCTGTGTACCAGTATCAAAGTCGTTAGGTTGTGGGTATTTATATGCCTTCACAATTGAGGGCGTATTGAGGTTTGTTTTAGGCTTCAATCTTGTTTGTTTAACGGCCCTTCTAGCAGATATTTCTTTGTACACCTCACAACCTTTATAATTGGCTGGATGTGGCCCCTGGCAAAGTGCACAAAGTGCCGGTGATGAACGATCTGATTTTGGGCATTCTGAGGTCTTGTGTGATTGTGCGCATTTGACACAGCGGTATGGACGCATGCAGTAATTTTTGGAGTGCCCATACTGTTGACATCTCTGACATTGTACTATTGATTGTCTTTTTCTGGGGTCCTCAATAACAATAATCTGGCGGTCAATAATTTTAATATCTTTAGCAGCCTTATTGTTGGGGCCTGGCGCAAGATTAACAAAAAAAGTTGACGTTGGTCGTTTTTCTGGGCCGTATTTTGCGTTAATTATTTCGCCGGAAACAGTATTTCCCGTTTCTTCGATGGCCTCTTTAATTGCAGCCATGGGGGTGGTTGGGTGGAGGTTCCTGATGACAATTCTAAAGGTCCTTTCATCTTTTCTGTTAAAGGTGTGTCCGATTAGACCATTTTCTCTGACTACAGCAATAAGCTTCTTATAGACATCCATTTCTGTGCAGTTTATCCTCAATTGGTTTCTGTTTATCACTTTAAGTGAGAACTCAGTTTTTTCAACTGCTAATACTAGTAGTTCAGTTAGTTTACTGACTTCTTCTATGCCATAGAGAATTATTGGCGGTGGTTTGTATATTTTCCTTTGAGGAGTTTGTACACTGTCTTCCTCAGTTAAATCAATTGGAAGCTCATCAAACCTGTTGGATGTTCTGATTTTTTCCGGGGATGGCGTATTAGATGTTTTCTGTCTCTTAGGATTTCGTGTCATTGGAACTCGTTGCCAGGATGGGGGCCCGGTGACATTTTCTCTTTGTTTCTCTATGGATCTACCATCATTGTCTCCTATAGAAGAAGTGGTGCTAAGTGCTGCACTTCTAGGCTTCGTGAAAAATAAGCTCGGGTGGAAAGCTTGTTGTATTAGCTTTTTGTTGCCAGCACTTACTAAGGGGGCCTGGTCGCCTGTTGTGTTGCTGTCGCCAGAAAATGCCGGCAAGCTTGGATGACTTGCGTGTTGCATAGTTTTCTTGTTTCCAGTAGCATTTACTAATACAGAAGCCTGGTTACCCGCTTCTGTAGAGTCTTCGGTAGCCAATTTCTCACTCGCCAGCCCGGGTACTGGAGAGCGCCGGGGGTTAGCCGGATCGCATGACATATCACAATCTCTATTACTCGACATTTTCATTTTTAAAAAAAGGGTGGGAAGAGTACAAATAGTGTTTTCCCAGGACACTATTGCCACGACTTTTGGGAGGTATTTATTTCTCCTTGGCCTGTGGATGCCAGTGTCAGGTTATTTGACCGCCGCCCGTTGCTCGGCGTTGTTGCTCGTTTAGCACCACCCGGGGGAAACGTGTAGGGTGGGCCTGAAAAGGTGGTAAGTCCTATGGACGCGAGCAACTCCCTCCCCCATAATTAATCATATTTTTTACGAGGTATTTTATAACACGTTGTATATATAGATTGGGTTAACTATGTATCATCATATTGTATTTGTAACTACATACATATTTAAGATTTTACTGTAATCATCATCATCATCATCATCATCGTCATCATCCTTGCCGATTTCGGCTACGGCGATTAGGCTACAAAACTCTTGGATGTTTGGCCCTCAAATGGCTGATGTACCCGATCTTGGCAGCAAATATACGCGTGCAGTGATCACATGTGAGGACACCATCCACGTAATTAAAGTTGACATTTGCAGGTGGTCTGTTCTTGATCTGATCACGTTTTTGGTCAAGCTCCCGTCCCGGTTCATCCTCGAAATTGTGAACGTTGTGGATGAGGCGATGCCATTGAACGCTTATCTCTCTTTTTATAGATGTCTATTCTGAACATCTTTGAAGCGAAAAAACTGACCACCTCTTTTTTGCTTACCCAGTTCGAGCTCAGAATAGAAAATGCGTTTTGCTTTTCTCTCCGCAGACTTACTTCAATAAAGAAATGGCCACTGTCATACTGCAGTTTGGCAATAAGAAAGACTATGTAATAAATGAGCCATACCAAGTAACGGTGGCATAAACAGATAAAATTCTTACTGTGTTACATATCACAGATTTTATCATAAATTTTCAGATCATTTTGATAAAAAGAAATCAAGAGAGGAGTGTTAACAATTGGCGTTTTTCTAAGTGCAGAATACGCCGAAAGATGTAATAATTACGTAATATGCTAAATATAACTGGGAAACATGTGTTGCGGAACTTCGCAGTGTCTGTTTTGTCGCTTTTCTTCGCTAAAGGGATAATGTCTTGAAAACGACTCTGGTTAGCCCTGAGGCTAGTTGTGGGAGTAAATCGTAGCCCCTAGTATAAGATTATGTAACAAACTTTTTGAATTTTCATAGTATTTGAGAACAGGCGGCGCTGTGCGTCCTATGGTTGATCGAATGAGTGAAACGGCATAGGGAATCGCGGGTCTGATGGGTGACCAAACTTTGTGAATACTTTCGGATGCATTTATCAAATTCAAATTCAAAATCTCATTATTATAAAAAAGGATTAGACGCTTTCGACAAGAAACCGGCAAGAATCTGGATAATTACTCTTTTAAATGCCAACATTTTCAATTTTGTAATAAATTATTTACACTTTACTAGGTAACAACACTGGCAGGAGAATACTTCAATATAAAGTTATATATGCTTGTCATTTAAGAAGTCTTTATATAGTGCATAATAAAGTCAAGTATTCGAACTGTAATATTGTCACAGCTTTGATAATATTATAGGTTCAGTCAGATATCGATAATATATGATTGTTTAGACAATGTATGCATATATGTGCATAAACTTGGAATAACATTGGGTATATGTATATGTATGAAGTCAGACTATAACTAGTCTGTACGTTAGTATTACGTCACAGGGAAGAACAATTTTTATTTAACTGTCGAATCGAAATACTTTAGGTCGAACTTTGCAAAGTTTTTAATTTGATTCCAAGTCGTGTTATTTTCAACTAACTAATTGCATTTCAAAACTTTGCTTGGAAACTACGCCTAATAGTTTAGTGATGGTCAACACTCTTTAGCCGGTCGAAAGCTGATCTTTACATAGTATAAAACAAATAGTCGCTACTGTCTATTCGCTTAGATCTTTTGAACTAGGCAAAAGATGTTGATTCAGTCTTTACTTTACGAGAAGGATTGTATGTGTTCTTACTTTTATATTATTCTCACTGCAATTCTCGAAAGAGTCTAAAGAGCTATATAGCTCCTTAAACCAGATGTAGCCATAAAATAATAATATTTAAGTTCATTTGGGTACTTAAGTCAGAAAATTTTAAAAAATACTGGCAAATTCCTTTCTCGTTACCTACATAAATCACTTAACCTACCATAATTATATACCCAATACACTATTAGTCGCCTTTTGCGAACAGGAGCATAGTAGGCGCATTTTTCTTTTTTTTATTCTCTCAACATTTTTGAGTACCAAATCAACATGGGATAAAAAATAGTACTTTCGACTGTAATTGCAGTCAAATGTATTATTGTCAAAAACACTAATTCGGATTCTGACACCTTCACCGACAGCGAGTCAGACATCTACTCCGACTCTGAATCCGACATCAACACCTACACTGACTCTAAGCCTGACAACTTCTCTAACTCCAACACCGACTCTAACACCTACTCCGAGGCCGACACCTTCTCTCCGACACCGACTTCGACTCCTAGTCCTACAGCGAGTCAGTTACCTACTCCGAACCGATACTCACTTGGACACCTATCCCGACATCGACACCTACTCTAACACCTACACCGACTCCGAGTCCGCCACCTACTCTTACTTATACCCAACTCCAACACCTACTCCGACTCCAAGTCCAAGACCGACTCCGATACCGACTCAGACAACTGAGACAATTCCGACACTACTCTGGCTTCAAGACCAAAACCGATTCCGACTACGACATCGACACCGAGCCCATCACCTACTCCGGCATAGATACCTACTCCGGTTCCAAACCCAACACTAACTCCCACATCGATTTTATTTTGACACCTACTTTGACTACACCGACTCCCGATCTCTACGCCGACACACCGACTTTAGACACCTACATCGACTACGATATTTACACCAACTACGACACCGAGCCCAACACCAACTCCGACTCCGACACCTCGCCAAAACCAATTACGACACCCACACCGACTTCAACACCTACTTCGACTACGACTTCAACTCCGTTTCTGACTCTACTTCGACATCTGGTCAGATACTTACTCGGACATCATCGGATCAAATCGGACACCTATGTTCACTGATTCCGAGCCCGACGCCTAAATTTTACTCCGGCACACCGACTCCAACATCTACTTCGAGATCTACACCTATACCTACTCCAAGACCGACACCTACCCCGACCCACCCCGACATCTACTTCGGCTCCGAGACTAAAACCGAATCCGACAAAGACACCGACTTCGACACTCACTCCGACATCAAGTCCAACATCAACTCCGACACCCACAGCGACTCCGACACCTAATTTGACTTCGATTTCGACCCCCGACTCCGATCCTTACTCCAACACCGAGTCAGATACCTACTCCGACAAGTACTACGACATCGACACCAACTCGAACACTATACCGACACCCGAGTCCAAGACCGACTCCGACACATACTCAGATAATACTGACACTACTCCAGCTTCGAGACCAAAACCGATTGCGTCTCTGGCAGGTTACCTAGTTTAGCTGCATATGCAGTCAGAAAGGTAAGACAATTAACTAATGTTGAAACAGCAAGACGGTGTGTGATTATGTACTTTAGTTATTTTCATAGCGTTATGTCATACGGTCTGCTGCTGTGGGGTTCTGCGGCCAATATACAAACTATTTTTGTATTGCAGAAAAGGGCAGTCAGAGCCATATACGGCCTCAGACCACGTGACTCTCTTAGAGAAAAGTTTAAAGAAATAAAAATTCTAACCATAGCATCACAATAGGCTATTTGACTAGTTTCTGAAAACCATCGCAAATTATTGTATGATGTCTAAAGACCCTAGAAATAGCATTTATTTTTATTAATTTTAAGTATTTCATATAAAAATAAAATATTTAAAAATACACTGATTTTGTTATAGCTGTCAAAACGCCTACTTTGGCAATATGGCGTCCATTGACGTCACACGTTTGTACAAAAACATTGGAAGAAGGTTGAATCGTTCGCATTCTTTTGTTTATTTAAGTTACTCCCTCTAATTTACTAGAAAAAATTAGCTATAAATTGTGCGCAGTGCCAGAGTGTACAAAGACGACAATCTCCGTAAGTTTCTCTTCCTGCACTGCAAAGGAAAAAAAATCTAAGTAGGTACCTATTAGGAAAAATTGTGCCATTGCAGTTGTATCGACATGAATCTAACCTACAAACCGACTTAAAAATCGTAAGAAAACAAAGACACTTTACAGACGTGAGACGTCACAATACATTCAACTAATCACAACCGTTTACGGTCACGCTCCGTTACGCTCGTACTCAAAATAAATTAATTTTATTTTGGGTTTTTTGGTGATAATATTCAATATTTTTCATATTTTTAATGCATATTGCTTTTAAAATTCTTAATTAACGCGGATGGCAATAAATAAGTACTTATTTTTCATACTGTCAAAGAGCCTATTCATTTTGGATTGTATTATGTATATATTTCAATTTGGGGGTCATGTGCCAAGGGTGTGCTCGTCGCGACTCCTGCCAATCCGATCTCTCGGATTGCAACCTTGGACCTTACTAGTTCCGTAGAGCGGGGTAGGGCGTTCCCCGATGCGACGCGCACCGACGAACCCTCGTCGGTGCGAAAAGTGGCGAGTGTGGCGAAGGGGACCGCCACCCTTCACGCCACACCGAACACTGCGAAACGAGGAGAACAGAGTGCCGTATAGGCACGTGGAATGTAAGAGGTGGAATGAAAGATAAGATGTATGAGATGATTGACGTAATGAATGAGAGACGCCTGGATGTTCTGTGCTTGACAGAGACTAAGCGGAAGGGCAGCGATGCAGATGAGCTTTCCGGTGGTATGATGGCTCTGTGGTCTGGTGTGGAACGACTCCTCTGGGTTCGTATTAAACTGGGCATTACGCGAGTCTTTCTGGTTGCAGGCTATGCGCCAGTAAGCTCAGCCAGTCCCCAAGAACTAGAGGAGTTCTGGGAGTCTGTTAGTGAAATTCTGGACCTGACTGAAGGAAATGAGTGGATAATTATGTGTGGAGATTTGAATGGTTGGGTTGGCACCAAGCGATCCGACTATGAAGCAGTCCTTGGCCCATATGGAGACAAGAGAGTGAATGATGCTGGTAAGCAAATCTTGGAAGTATGTTTGGAATGGAACCTCCTTGTGGCAAACACTTTTTTCCGTCACAAGGACATTCACACGTATACTTGGAGACGTAATGACCAAAAAAGTGTGATTGATTTGGTTTTAGTCGATAGCCGCCTCCACAATAGTATATTGGATACAAGAGCCTACAGAGACCCTACTCTTGAAACAGACTACTACCTGGTAGTATGCCGGTTTGCTGGGCTTTACAAAAAGTGGAGGCACTGGCGAGTGCGTACTCCATGCGGAGGCACTGAAAGAATAAGGAGTGAAAAACTGGAAGATGAAAGTGTAAGGAGTGTTTATGTAGGCTTAGTCAATGAAAAACTTGCGAATGCGAGTCTTTCTGACTTAGATGTTGACAATTGCTGGAACATTTTGAAAGACAGCATGGTGGACAGTGCAAAAGAGGCTTGTGGATGCGCAAAGAGACGTAGAGCAATGAAAGGTGACGCATGGTGGGATGAGGAGGTCAAAGCCTCCGTAGCAAGAAAGAAGAAGGCCTGGCTTGACTATGTCTCATCTTTGCAAATGGATGAAAGTATGCTTGAGATGAAGAAAGAAATATACTGTTATTGCAAGAGTGAAACCAAAGCTTTAGTGAAAGAGAAGCGTGAAAGAGTAGCTATAAATGAAGAAAGGATACTGACGAATAGTTTCGAGGCTAGTTCCAAGCTCTTTTGGAGGGAGGTTAAGAGGTCTCGGGGGTATTCGTCAGTATCTGGAATGAGTAAGATTCAATCTAAAGCTGGTGATATTCTTGCAAACCCGAATGAGGTGTTAGAACGGTGGAGTGAATATTTTGGAGAAATGTATGAGTATGTCTCTGATGTTGGCACTGAGAGTGAGGCTATGTCTGATTCTGTGGTGCCAGGGTCTGATGAAGACATCACTATGAATGAGATTGAATAGTCGATACGAAGTCTGAAACGTGGAAAGGCCGCGGGAATAGACAAGGTATCTGCGGAGATGATCAAACTAGGTGGCACTAGCGTCCAGGACGCTTTATGGTTCTTGTGCAATCTATGCTGGAGAAACGGAAAGGTCCCAATGGACTGGAGACGGGTAGTCATCGTGCCTCTGTACAAGGGTGCTGGGTCACGTATGGACTGTGCCAGCCACAGTTGATCAGCTTAGCAGCAAAGGTGTACGGCACGATTATTGAGAGGAGAATGAGGATGAAATCTGATGGAATGTTGTGGGAGGCACAGGGAGGTTTCCGGAATAGTAGAGGATGCACGAATCAAGTCTTCTCTCTTTGCAACATCGTGGAGAAGCATCTGGCCAAAAGTCAGAGGGTCTTTTGCGGTTTTGTGGATATGGAGAAGGTCTTTGACAGGGGTACGAAAGATACTGTTAGGAGGCCGACTCCGATTGACTTTTTAAAAAAAACACGCGAGAATTAACGCACTGATTTTATTGACTACAACAAAATACAGTGACAAAAGTACCGCTATCCGCGAAGTTCAGATTCTAACTAACTTTAAAAGTATGCAAAAGTTTGGGATTGAGACCAAAATGCAATATAGGCAAAAGACCCCTCCACAACTCCCCCCTTTTGTGCGGAGCTTTATCGAATTTAAGATGAAGTGAAGTTAAGAGATTTGGAAGAGATAAGATGACGATGTACCTGGGATTGGTCCTCGACAGTCACTAGAACTTCCAGGCGCACTTTAGGCAGCTTTCGCCTAAACTTATGGGGACTGCAGCCGCCCTGGGCAGACTTCTGCCCAACATAGGGGGGCCGAGGGCTTCGTGCCGGAGGCTCTACCTCGGGGTTGTGCGGTCCATCGCCCTGTACGGCTCACCAGTGTGGGCCGATACCCTGAAAGGCCGGTCTCTCGCGCAGCTGCGACGTCCGCAGCGCTCGATGGCGGTCAGGGTAATACGGGGCTACCGCACAATCTCGTTCGAGGCGGCTTGTGTGCTAGCTAGTGCCCTCCCCTGGGACCTTGACGCGAGAGCCCTCTCGGACGTGTTCCATTGCCGAGTGGAGGCGCGTCGGTCCTCAGTCCACGGGGTCACCACTCGCGAGGTGAATTCCTGGTTGGAAGAGTTCCTGGCACAGGTGCTCTCGGGGCATGGTTGCTTCGGGAAGAACCTGTATCGGATTGGTCGGGAGGCATCCAGGTCGGGTCACCATTGTGGTGCCATCGAGGACTGTGCCCAGCACACGCTGGAGTTGTGTCCGGCTGTTGCCGGCGAGCGCGCAGCGCTCTTCGCCGCCGTTGGGCAGGACCTCTCGCTGCCATCCGTGGTGTCAGCCATGGTGGCGAGCGAGAGCTGCTGGGAGGCGGTGCTCTCCTTCTGTGGCATCGTTATGTCGCAGAAGGAGAGCGCCGAACGTCAGCGCGAGCTCGACAATCCCGCCCGACGCAGAAGGCGAGGTCGCCGTGGCGATGGTGTCTAGTTCGGCGGCGCCCTACAGGGGGGGGGCTCCGAATACTCCTGTGGTATCCCTGCTTGTCGTAGGAGGCGACTAAAAGGGCCTTTGGGGCTGTGGAGTGTTTGCGGGGGGGCCTGCATTCACTTCGTTAAGCAGCCCCAGAGAAGATGACGACACGTGGATCCTCGTCCGCTAAATAGGATGGGGTGACACTGTGGTCTGTGCCGTCATAAGCACCGCGAGGTGTTCTGGGGGCGAGGTTGCCTCTCCCTCGAGATGGGCCGCATGGATCGGCAGCGGCATAGACGTAGATTTCGCGTAGAGTCCCGCAGTGGGGAGCCCGGAATCTGCGCCAACGCCCGAAGAATGACCACCGTGAGGTTTAGTCGGTAGTAGAGTGCTTTCCCAACGTCTCTGAGCCCGACACATCCCTCGTAGGCCGAACCTAGGTTTACTTGGATGGTGCGTAAATGCATTCATCACGTAAAAAAAAAAAAGATAAGATGACGATTCGAAATTGGAAAGTCAGTTTACAAAATAATTAGAAATGGAAATAATTAAAACTAGTATTAGGACATAAAATTTTTATGTAGATTACAATCATGTATATATCATTTAAGATTTTCTCTTGATTTAAAGATAACAAAGCCACAATGTACATACTAAGGATCAGTAAGTTGATAAAGTAGGTATTTTAAAAGTTTAAATTTCGATTACTTTTGACAAATTCTACTCTTTTAGTTGAGTCATAAGAGCGATTATTTATCTGAAATGCTGGTAAAGATTTTATTGAGCGTTTATCATCATCAGACGCGCTTATCTGTTAATTCTATAGAATTTAAGGTTTGCAAGCTATGCTTATTAACTTTCTTTTTATTGTGACATTGGTTAAAAATTTATATGCAGCATCCAGAATTATGATTCTTATGTTTCTTACAACATTTGTAAAGTGGAAAGTTTTATGATAGAATGGTTTATTTTTAAGTTTAGTTTTAAGATAGCATTCGGAAGCTGTGTGCCCACCTTTTACAGATGGTGCATTGCTTAAATTTAGATGAACTTGTCTTAGAAAGGTTAAATAGTTTTTCCTCCTCGGTAACGTGCTGTACAGCATCGTTGAGGGTGGAAGGATTGCGACATCTAACAATGGTGGAGATATTACCATTCAAACCTAGCAAAAAGGTGTTAAGGGCAAGGTCTTCCATTGCCGCTGTTCGGCCTACAAGTTCACGATGATCCCTGCAATTATAGTGTATATCTGATTGTATCCTATCCTCTCGCCTCTCGGCCTCTGTACTGTGCGGACGTGTGCTCATTTAAGTTTTTAAATAAAATTATTTGTGTGACTGCGCTTCTCAAGCAACCAGTACTCTGCGTGATTTGGCAAAGCACCCTTGTTTCGCGAAGCCTTACTCGAAGCACGGCCCGCTAAGAAACTCCAACATCTTTTTGGTACGCGCTGCTTGGATTTAAACCATCGGTAAGCTGCGCCTTGGCCGAGTTTGTTGCTAATACACCACGGAAACAGTGAGCAGCGCGACAAAATTAGCCTACGCTATTGAATACAACTACGAGGCTCCACTTCTACTACGAGACACTGCTACGAGCTGTGGAGCGCTACGCGCAGTGCCACCACTACTGCTACGACACACAGATACGGTGCTACAACACACCAAAGCGACTACGAGACGCACCAAATAAATTTATACCTTCTAAATAGCACTCCAAAGAATACTTTGAAATGCCTCGCACGGTTCGCTCGCCGCCTCATAAGATGGATTTACATACAGTGTCAGAATCGGATTTTACAAACATAACGGACAAAGAAAATAATAAACTAAACGTTACCGCCCATCCTCCAAACGTCTACGTAGTTCTGATGACACGGAGCTGGACACGTATTCAACTTTACAAAAAGACATTAAAAATATGACCGCGGAACTGATGAGTGAACAGAATAAAAAGTTATGTGCTATAGAAAAAAGTATATCAGAAATTAAGGCACAAAATAATATCATACAAACTAGCAACAACGATATAGAAAAATCCCTTGAATTTGTATCAAATCAGATTGAAGACATATATGAGAAAATTGGTAAATTGGAAGAAGATCGAAAAGGAGTTACTATAGAGATAAATGCCTTGAACGACAAAATCGACACACTTGATTGGATTAATAAAAAAACCTGCATAGAAATCAGAAATGTACCAAACTCTAAACAGAAAGAATCTAAATCCTATCTTTTTCAGATGATTAATAAGCTTTAATCGTATATAGATCCCGAAAACTTTCTATAAAAAGAACTCACCAAGCTCAGCGATCATAGTAGAGTTCATGAATACGCAAGCGAAAGAATACTTCCTACAAAATGTCAAAAGGTACACGAAATCAAAAAGTGATTAAATGAACTCTAATTTGCTGGGTATTACGGAGATGACACTACCAATTTATATCTCAAAACATCTGACACCTAAGACACGGAAATTGTTCCATCTCGCACGTGAACATGCCAAAGAAAATGGATTTGCCTTTTGCTGGACATCAGGCGGACATGTCTTCCTGCGCAAGAATGAAGGATCACCGCACCACTATGTAAAGGATGAAAGCAGGCTTCGGTCTTGCAAATGACTAGAAAATTACTCTGACGGACCATCATTTCTTACTTTATCCCTGCTTTTGGTAATAATTGAAATTAATTATATAATCCATATGCAACCTTAACATACACACAAAACACATACACTATAAATCATTACTTAAATTATACAACACACAAAAAACATACATTCTGTAATAATAAAAAATAAGTTATCTACACTATACAACATCAATCTCAAACAGACTACACATTATACGCTCAAATATCTATACAAAAAACAACCACCGACTAAATCGCATAATATTTATATCAAAACATCAAACACTCAATTTAAAAAGGTTTCCAATCCCTTCGTGACTGCATCTAAAACCATTACGTCTGGAATTTATATCTGTATAAAAAAAAACACAACTGTATTCAAAAATTATAAATCATCTATACTGATGAAACGACTTTTTGGAGCTTTCTGTGATCATTTAACAACTCGATTTATTTTTAACTATGAAATGCGATAGTATAAATCAAATGGGAGAGGAGATAGAATGTATATATGACTATAAAGGAGTTACCTGTGCCGTAGAAGAAGTGAGCAAAAATGCTATACCTCCGCATAATTGTCTATCAATATTATCCCAAAATATTCGGAGTATAAAATGCAATTTTTCAAACATGGAAATATTACTCCATCGCATAGATGTAGAATTTGATATTTTGGTTTTCACTGAATGCTGGTTAAAGTCTGCCCCGGTTATCCCATCACTGGCTAACTATCATGGTACAGCAACTAATATAAACAATAACCAAAATGATGGAGTGGTTATGTATATCGCAAATAACCTGTCTTGTTCCATCTCAGAACCAGATTTTCAGGACGGCAACTGTTTGGTTGCAAAAATAGGTACCGAAACGATAATTATAGCAATGTACAGATCTCCTTCTTATCACAATATAGACATTTTTCTTTGCTCTCTTGATAAACTTCTATCTAATTTTTCTTCTTCGAATAATATAATCCTAGTCGGAGATATCAATATAGCTATCAACTTAGAGAAACGCGACGAAGCTTCAGAGAGATACCTAAATCTTGCAGCATTTCACGGATTGTTTCCTACTCATACGGTTATCACACGAGATTTATCTGGAAGATGTATAGATCATGTTCTCGTCAAAACTAAAAAACTGTTTCGCACAGTAATCCCAGAATCTTCAATCACAGATCACAAAGCTGTTACGTTCTTTTTAACCCACAAACAAGTTACAAGCCCTACAGCGAAAAACATTAATAAAATAGATGATAACAGATTAGATATTAATAATATTAATTTTAACCCCATTTATAAATCTAACAATCCTAACTTTTGCATTAATTATCTTATTGAATGTTTATCACAAGAAATACACAATAAAACTATAGTCAAAAAATACTCCCGACATAAAAAGATAATAAAGTCGTGGATCACCCCCGGGCTTCTCCGGTGTATGAAGCATAGGGATTGTCTGCATAAAAACTGTAAACTTTCTCCAAAAAATGAAGTCTTAAAAATGAGCTACATACGATACAGAAACTTCTGTAATGCATTATTAAAAAAGATTGGGAGAGCTTACGATCGAGAGCAAATTGCCAGAGCGGGAAACAATACTAAAATGTTATGGGGTGCTATTAAAACTATTACTAACACTAACAAGACTAAGGACTATCCTAAGGAACTCTTAAGTATTTGTAGTACTCCGGAAGTTTCTGTGAACAGAGTTAATGATTATTTTGTAAACGTAGGTAAGAATTTAGCTGAAGCAAACATTTCCCAAAATAATAAAATAAATAACTGTACTCTAACGCCATCATCATCATCATCTTTCGTTTTACTAGAAACTGATCAAGATGAAGTGAATCAATTAATTTTAAATCTAAAGACAGAATGCTCTGTCGGCTGGGATGGTATACCAAATAAATTAATTAAAGATTTTAGAGATATTCTAGTACCACCATTAACGCACATATTTAACTTGTGCTTGAAATTCGGAATTTTTCCAAAGGCTCTTAAAAAATCAGTAATACGTCCAATACATAAAGGGGGAGGTAAGGAGGAAATGTCTAATTACCGGCCTATCTCAATTTTACCAGGTTTTTCTAAATTGCTTGAAAGAATTATAAATATAAGATTAATTAAAATACCAGGTTTTTCTAAATTGCTTGAAAGAATTATAAATATAAGATTAATAGATTACTTGGAAACTAACGGTTTACTTGTTAACACTTAGTTTGGATTTCGCAAAGGAAAATCGACAGAAGGAGCAGTGCATGAACTGACAGACTACTTATAAAGGAACCTTGACAATGGCCTTAAATGTGTCGCTATTTTCTTAGACCTTGCCAAGGCCTTTGATACGGTGTCTGTGTCATTGCTCCTTAAGAAAATATATAATATTGGAATAAGAGGGACTTAATGGAACCTGTTAGAAGATTATCTCACAAATCGTCTCCAGTGTGTACAAGTTGGTGAATATATAAGTTTGGATAGGCCAGTTACTTACGGAGTCCCTCAGGGAAGCATACTAGGACCTACCCTTTTCCTTATTTATATGAATGACATATCTAACTGTCTTAACTTGCAGTCTGCTAAACTTCTCTCGTATGCCGATGACACTGTGCTGGTTTTTGCAAATGGGACTTGGGAAGGGACTTTCGAACAAGCACAAAAAGGGTTTCATAGCACTATGGTATGGCTAAAAACAATGTCCTTACACTAAATCCAGACAAGACACAGTATGTTTGTTTCTCCATTCGCAATTCAATTGCGGAACCTTTTAGAAATTTAAATATTAAGGCACACAATTGCTCCATGGCCTCTCCTGAACTTTGTACATGTAGCGTTCTAAAACGTGTGAATACTATTAAGTAACTAGGTGTCCTTATCGACCAAAATTTATCATTTAGAAATCATACACTCGCATTTACTTTAAAAATTAGGAAACTTATTTACATTTTTAAAAATTTGAGACATATAACAGTTCCAAAGATTTTAAGAAAAATTTATTTTGCACTATGTCAATCCTTGATTACATATTGTATTACAATATGGGGAGTTACCACAAAATCTAATCTGAAACCTGTTGAAGTAGCGCAACGGGCGATTTTGAAAGTAAGCACTTTTAAACCATACTGCTTTCCTACAACGCAACTGTACCAATTCTGTGAGGTATTATCGGTAAGAAAATTGGTCATTCTCTCTCTTATTTTAAAACAGCATAAAGATCTAGACTACAATCATAAAGCCTTTGATCGTCGCAGAAAATATAAAGTCTGCACACAAACACTTCAATTCAAAACTAGTTTTGCACAAAGATCTTATACTTTTCTCGGACCAGTACTTTATAACAAAGTAAATAAAATTAAAAACATTTACAACCTTAATAGTTCATCTTGCAAAAGGGTTTTGCAGAAATGGCTTCTAACATAAAATTACAATGAAACAGAAGATTTGTTACATATCAGTGTATAGAAGAATAAACAACACTCATATAATTACACACACACTCACAAACACCAGTACACACATACGCAAACCCAAACATTAACACACACTTACACACCTACACATACACGCACACACACACACACACACTCACATATATACCTTTACTTTAGTCTTATAATCCAAAAATATTTACTAGGTAAAGTTACATTAATTATCACAAAGAAAGTAATAATACTTATCAACACCCCTATTATAGCTGAGAGGTGGGAGCCTGATGACCTGATGTACAGGCATCTTATATGCTTAGTTTAGGCATCAGTCTTCCACATAGCATTAGTTTTAAAATTAAGTTTGAAATATTAGATGTCATTTATATTGCTTTGTGGAAGAAATAAATAAATTTTGAATTTTGAATTTGAATATCCTAGTCAGGATTTGCTGAATCCTGAGGGAATACTTGGTTACATCCTCGCTAGAAAGTTGTTTGCAATTTTGAAGGTCTACTAATAAATGAGTGGCGTGTTTTTTCTCGCCAAATGTGCTCCTTGAAAACGATTTAATCTGGTCCCAGTTACCGAAAGCTTTGAGGCTGCACGCTACTTGCGCTTTGTCTTCTAATTGGGATAATATGTATTTACATACGACATTTTTCTGTTCTGTGGAAGCTAGGGACATGGCATTGTCACAGTTTCTTAAAAATGCGGGAAGCGATTCCCGATCACCATTATAAGGCTTGATAAATTTAGTAAGGACTGATAATGTTACTTTTTTCGGAGAAGATGATTCTGATTTAAGCGACATTTTAAAAGTTATGATATGTTAGACCAGATAAATGTTACACAGAAATAATTAATAAAGTTAGAATAATAAGTTTGAATACGTGTAAATATAAATAAGCACTTGTAAAGATAATTAAAACTTGTAAAATAGGATGTAGAAATAGTAATTAATTCACTGCACAGGAAAAGGTTACTCACAGTAGCACTAGCACTTTCATCTCGATCCAGATGACTCGAAGATGAAGACGATAACCCAAGCGTAGTTGTGGCGCTGACGGGTCGCGTAGGTACCACGTGGTAGCAGATGGGCAGGAACTGGCAGCGATTCAGCGGATACAGCGGAGACAAGGATACTCTTGATGGTAGTGAGTTAGATCTGCCCTCGTGGCAGGTTAGGAACCGGAGGTAGTTGGTGCGGGCTCACGCTCAAGAGCGGAGGCTTATCGTCGACCAGTAATGTGGTGAGGTAGTTGACGCAGGCTTGACCTTGGGGTAAAGGCTTAATGTCGATCAGACCCGGCGTTAACGCAGCTGGTGCAGGCTGGACTTTGGGTGCAGGCTTATTGTCGACCAGAGCCAATTGACGGGAGCCTCGGTTCTAGATGCCTGGGAATTTACGATGATTTCCCGTATGGCATCCCACTTCTGACACCAATTTGTTAGGAGGCCGACTCCGATTTACTTTAAAAAAAAAACACGCGAGAATTAACGCACTGATTTTATAGACTACAACAAAATACAGTTTACCACGCACGGACTTCCCAATTTACCCGGAGCAACAAAAGTACCGCTATCCGCGAAGTTCAGATTCTAACTAACTTTAAAAGTATGCAAAAGTTTTGGATTGAGACCAAAATGCAATATAGGCAAAAGACACTGTCAGACAAGGATGCGTGCTGTCTGCTCTGCTGTTTATCCTATATCTCGACCATTGTCTTCAGAGGATTAGATCTATATGAATATGAATGTTGGAGTGCGTATGGGTGACTTGGTTGTGAACTGCCTGCTTTACGCGGTCGATGTCGTACTTCTAGCAGAGTCGGCATCGGATCTGCAGCAACTAGTCACAACATTGAAAGATGATTGCAAGGAGCTCTCTCCTTACATTTGAATGCGAAGAAAACAAAGGTTATGGTGTTTGAAAGAGATGAAACCAGAACGGATACAAGGATAACGGTTGACGATGTAGTGCTGGAATAGGTGAATGAAATTGTATATCTAGGATCTGCATTCAGTAGAGATGGAAGGTTCTCCGCTGATATAGAAAGAAGAGTGAATGCAGGGAATAGGGTGAATGGAGCGTTAGGAAAACTTTTAGGCAGCAAAATCTTAAGCCAGAAGGTCCAGCTCGCCATACACAATGCGGTGCTGATTCCTACGCTTAGTAAGCGAGAGTTGGGTATGGCAGAAAGAGCATGAAAGTAGAATAAACGCGGTCGAGATGCGTGCGTTGCGGAAAATCTGCGGTGTATCGCCCACAGTCTGCGTTCGGAATGATGACGTAAGAAAGAGAGTTGGTCTGAAGGACAGCGTCGGAGTCAAGGTAAGAAGAGGCATGCTCCGGTGGTTCGGACATGTGGAAAGAAATGAACGACCAGATTGGTCGTGTATTAAAAGAAGGTGATGTTAGGAGTCATAAAAACCGTAGAGCTTGTATGAAAAGGATTATGAATGTTGTAGAGGCGAGTGAGGTGTGTAAGGATCGTGCCATATGGCGTTCGGTTCTCTTTGCCTACCCCGCTAGGGAAGTGGCGTGAAGTTTAGTTAGTTAGTTAGTATATATTCAAAAATATTGAATCGTTTCCTAAAACGTCAAATACTCATAGTCATTTAATACGAGAAATAGACACAAACTTGCTGTTCCCAATCAAGACTCCAAAAAAAAGTAGTAATTCATTTATTGGTCTAAGTATTAAAATGTTCAATAAACTACCACAAAGTATTTTAACATTACCCTTACATAGATTCAAATTATGCATTAAATCATTTCTAATGAGTAAGGGCTCTTACAAGATCGAAGAATTTCTCAAATCAAATTGTTCATCTGCAGTGATATCCAGTCTTAAGTGTAAATTAATCAAGTTTATAAAATTGTATAATTAGCATTAAAAAGAGTAACTATCGAGTTTCTTGCCGGTTTCTTCTCGATAGATTCTACGTTCCAAACCGGTGGTAGTATTATTTGTTCTTTTTTTTATATTGACTATTTATAAGTACTTTCTTGAAGCCTATATAAATAAAGATTTTTTGAATTTGAATTTGACTACGACACTGACTCCCGACACTTTCTCCGACACTCACACCAATTCCGACTGCGACATCCACAACGACATCAAAACCTACATTGACTCCGAGTCCGATACCTTCTCTCCGACACCGACTCTGCTGACTCTTAGTCCTACAGCGAGTCAGATACCTACTCCTTACCGATACTGACTTGGACACCTATCCCGACATCGACATTGGTATTCATATTAACTTAATCTGTAAATTTTAATTTTTATATTCAATCTGGCATTGAAAAGAGTAACTACCGAGTTTCTTGCCGGTTTCTTCTCGGTAGATGCGACATTCCGAACCGGTGGTAGATTCAAATTGTTCTACTATGTACTTACTTGACGATTCTTGACGACAAGTGCTTTTTTGAGGCCTACGTAAATAAAGATATTTTGACTTTGACTTTGACTTTGACACCTACTCTGACACCTACACCAACTCCGAGTTCACCACCTACTCTTACTTATACCCAACTCCAACACCTACTCGGACTCCAAGTCCGACACCGACTCAGACAACTAAGACAATTCCGACACTACTCTGGCTTTAAGACCAAAAATGATTCCGACTACGACACCGACACCGAGTCCAACACCAACTCCGACTCCGGTACCTACGCCGATATTTGGCCCGACGCCGAGTCCTGATGTTAACTCCAACAACTACTCCAACCCAAACTCCGACACCTTACTTTTTAAATGCGTTATGCCTGCGCATGCGGGGGGAGGGTGGTGTATGTCTCCCGGAACCTCTGGAATTAAGGATCCCTGCTCCGGCCAAGGATGGTAGTGGCCGGGGTATACGCACTAAAACCCCAAGGTACCCCTCATCGCCTGCGTGGAGGTGAGATGTGGGTGACTTGGCTCACCTTCACTGGCGGTGGAAACGCGTATAAGGCGGATAAGGGCGCCCCTGCACCGACTACCCTGGAAGGGGCGCATCTCTGGAAGGGGATGGACGGTCAAACAGACGTCTCATACGTCCCCTCCTACGCCTGCGGAGCAAAGGAGCGAGAGCGTAATCCTACCGCTCGCGCTCCGCCGCCTCCTTCTGTGACATCAGTCATTTTAATAAATAATATTTACACAACGTGCTAGGGATTGAACTTTCTTTACTTTACCAACATGTTGTATGTAAAATTTTATCGACAAAAAACCATACAAAAGGGATTGCATCCCTCACCCCTCTAAATGAGAGCCACTTTTAAAATTAACTTCTCGTATTTTTACAAGTTTATTGAAACTCATTGTTTTATGATTTTATGTTGTCCACATACACAAAAGTGACCTTATTTCAAAGTCGTTAAAATGTGCTAGCATTTAAAATTACATTTTTGGTTAAAACGAAAGATTTTAATGCTGTTGAATTTTATGAGAATCACATAAATCTGTATTTAAATATAAAATTACAAATGCAAAGTTTATATATGTTTGATACTGCCAATTTTGAACGATTTAATTTTAACACTAAATAAATAAAATATAAATAAATAATTTACTCGATGAATTCGATAGATAGATTCGATTTCTCAAAGAGCTATGTATAGGCCTCTTAAAATTTAATTAAATAATGATATCAAATAAAATTAATAGTCAAAGTCAAAGTCAAAGTCAAAGTCAAAATATTCTTTATTTATATAGGTTTCAAAGAAACACTTATAAATCGTCAAAAACAGTTCAAAGTGATATGATTCTACCACCGGTTCGGAATGTTGCATCTACCGAGAAGAATCCGGCAAGAAACTCGGTAGTTACTTTTTTCAACAACAGTGTTAACAAAGTTATAAGAATCATATTTAACTTTGAACCATGTTTCTAAGTGGGCCTGGAGTGAAATAAGATAATAAAAATGTATAATTACTAAGAAACAATAAAAATATGACCCGACCAGAGCAGACCAGTCCCCAAAGGCGGCACCTGTTCCCAAGCATGACGTATGTGTCAGTCATCGCTTCACTCAACCATATTTTAGGGAATGTAATATAAGTAATCTTGTTGATACATTTATTGTTTGGTATTAAGATGACTTAATTATTATCGTATCTAAGGGTAAGAGATGTCTGATATTGTGTTAAGTATAAACGCTTAGAAGAAGGGCTAAAAAATAATTTGTGGTGAAATTGGTCCTGATTATCGTAAACTGACGGTTCTTACGAACTTGGGCTTGCCTTCTCTGGGCGTATGCACTAGTGCAGCAATTGGCAGCAATAATAGCTAAACCAAATATTTGATAACTAAGTTTGTTTGCAGTTACCGATGTAATTCTTTACAAACTTACATTTAGAAAACTTAAATTATTCATTGAAGGCACGGAGAGAGAGAGATGAAAGGTCACTTTATATCTAATTAATGTTTTTTATTATTTTTAATCTGAATTTTGCCTTATTGAGTTATCCCATATTGGTCTGGGAGAGTCGCGAGTCACGACTGATGAAGTGTTTGATGTTGCATAGTGATTGTGGGCGGCGAGTGGTCGCTTGTTGAACTGATCCGACTCTGTTTTGATTTTGGTTAGAGTTGGTGGTTGGTGATGTGTTTGGTTATGTTTTATCTAATTGAGTTGGATACCGATTGTACTTTAAAAGTTGTGGTGCAACGCTTTATCAAAATAAAGATAGTACATCTTATGTTGTAGTGTATAATTGCAAAGAGACAATTGATGCGGGGTCTTGTTACCATTTATTTGAATTGTCAACATTAGTTGTATTCAACGGAATCAATAATCTTCGGTTTTGAATAAAAGATAAACAATACACCGTATAGGTGATTGTAGTTCGCTACATTTGGAATTTATAGACACAAAAAAATATACCTCTCGTATATTTTTCATAAATGGAGAGCAATTTTGAAGTCATTTGAATTTGATGTACATGTCATACTATTAATCGCACAGTTAAAATCAAATACCTGGGAATCTTACTGGATGAAAATCTATCTTACAAACACCATATCAATGCCACTTCAAATAAAATTAGGAAAACGGCTTACATCTTTAAGGCTCTTAGATACTCAGCCTCAAAGAATACTCTCCTCCTAGTGTACAAAGCCATTTGTCAGTGCATAATATTGTATTGTATAAAAGTATGGGGGGGCGCCGCCAAATCTTCAATGATTGAACTCGAAAGGGCCCAGCGAACCGTGCTCAAGGTCATGCTTCGTAAACCTTTCCGATTCAGCACTAACTTGTTGTTCCAGGAGTTCTTAGAGTTCGGCAGCTGTACGTTCTGCGAGCCGCTTTACACGTCCATAAAATCACCCTGAAATCTAACAACTACAAAAACATTCAAAGTCAACGCGTCTACAAAGTCCCTATCCTTAGAGTACGCACTGCCTTTGCAAAACGTCATCCGATATTTCTTTTATCAAGGTTGTATAACAAAATATGTCGTAGTGTTGATATTAAATCGGCACCCTTGCGTAAGGCCAAGTCAGTCATCGAATCGTGGTTGATGGACATGGACTACACGGAGACAGAGGAACTATTATGTTAACCCTTCATTACACACACGTACCCACGATCGCGCTTATACTCACACACACACAAACACACACACAAACACACACCCTCAAACACATATACACACACAAATACATTACTTCACATTTCCCTTACCATTATTTTATTATTCTTTTTATTTTCTTTATGATGTACACTGTGATTTGCCCTAGCCTAGTGTCGTCAGTAATGTTCTCATTATGGTAACCGTGCTATTGGCTGCTGCGATACAAGCAATTTTGCTTAGTGCAGAGTCGCTAGTTTTAAGAATTCCGTGTACCTATATTTTATGGCAATAAAGAAATTATTATTATTATGTCTCTCGGCACAATCACGGGACAAGCCCGGGCCTTTAAGGCTTGCATGGGGACATGGGTCCAACATGTAGAGGCCTTTTGAGAGTTTGATCTAATTGTGTGATGGAACACCGGCCGGGTGTTGCCCTTAGTTGCAGTATAAAACATACACTCAAGGGCGACATCTGGCTGATGCAGGACTATTGCGAAAAAGGGAAACTAAAAACCGGGGCTACGGAGGGAGGTTCCACTATGGACAGGAAATTGGGCTATGGGGTGAGATACCGGACATCGACCTCGAAAATTTTCTCACAAATATATTAAGTTGGCAGACGGTGACTCGCCGCTTGTTAATCCAAATTGTGGGCCCCCCAACTAGCTGCCATACGGGCGGCAAGGGGGCAACACTAGAAAGCAGCTAAGGTTGTGGAGAGGTGAGACTGCGGGGCGCAACATCCTTATACAGTCAAGTGCCCCCGGCGTTATGACATTTTACACTTCCAACCTGGAGCATAGGTTCCTCTTGCGAATCCACTCTGGCCGGCCGGTCAAGGCAAGCGCAGAGGCGGGGGGTGTGTAACTGTCTGTAAGTGTGTGTATCGCGCATGTCTGTATGGTCCCCCTGGAGGTAGGGTCCGTGGTGTCGCAACCCACCAACGGCTCGCCACAGGCCGCCCTGCGGAGACTGACTGCACTGACGGGAGTTGTTGCTCTTCATGGTGCGAAGCTCACCAACTCTCGCCAGCGGGCGATGGGGGCGTCACGTTCCTACGCCTTTATTATTATTATTATTATGATGTTATTTATAGAGGCGGTAAACGGATGGGTCATATTAAATTCACTTCAAGAAACCCTTTGTTAAATAAGGGCAGACAACGCTTATAAATGGTTGAAGATAGCCGTGTTAATATTTTAAAACTAACTAACTAAACTTTGCGCCACTTCCCTAGCGGGGTAGGCAGAGAGAACTGAATCTTAAATTAATCTTTAAGAGATTTCCAATACTTAATTGTTTAAGTGTAAGACAGTGTCAAAGTTATTTTAAAACTAAATAATAATGAGGTTAATCTTACTAGCATACCAAAAGCTATATAGCGTCCTCAAAAAAAACATTTCAATAAATAGTACACGCAATTTACTAATCATACGGTTTTTCTCTGGTATTTGATAAATGATAAATCATAAATCAATTTGTATTTTAATTGGCAAAAGACTTTCGAGAATGCTTTTGAGTTTAACTGTTTTCCGGAATTGAATTTGGAAGAGCGTGAGAAATGTAAAAAATAGAAAGTACATGAAATGATGTCCCTTGTCCTTTGTCATCAGCTGCAGCCGAATCGCACTATTATTGTGCCTATGCGATGATCGTAGTGCATAGAAGTACCGGGATTGCTTCAACTAATTTTATGTTATGATCGATGATGATCATGTAGTGGCATAATGGTGATAGTCGCAGTAGGTCGACTATCTCGATGTAGATAATATGCTCGAGGCGCTGGGATGATCTGGAATTCAGCGAGTCTGGTTAATGCGTTGAAGCGACTGCCAATCTGATCCTCATGATCCTTAGATGGAGGAGCTGGATAATTTGAATCATGGTTACACATCATACCGGGTTTAAATCCGAACATTTCGAGTGTTAGGCGATAAATCAATGCTACTAGGAAACTTATTAGACAGCAAAACTTAATATACTCCATTCTTATTAATTGCAAATCTACAAAATGTGTGTATCTATTCTAGATCATTACTGTTATGTTAGTACTACTACTGCTATTAAGGCTTAACATTTTGATGCGAATGTATATTGTGCACGAACTACAGTTACAGCCAAACACCGATGATGTTTCGCAAACTCAATTTTAGAGATTCATGGGAGAAAAATATCGATCCTCAGTTTATAACTACTGGTACTGGAGGCCAAGTTAAATATATCATAAGCACATTTAAATATGCTCATCTTTGTTGAAAGAACAAAGCGGGAACTGATATGCGGCTTGATTTAAATACACTATCAATAAAGTAAAACGTAGGTGACCCTATTTATTTATTTAATATTTTAAGTCGCATGCAAGCTTACAGAAATGGAATTTCAATACACAGGCAAGTCATGGTAACATAAAACAATTAAATTAAAAATATATAATAGACTAGCTTCTGCCCGTGATTTCGTCCACGTGGAATATGTAGTTACTTTGGGCTAACGTTAACTTAAACCCGCGATTTCGTTTACCATAAAGGTAAAAATATTTTTAAATAATACGTACGTTGTGGAGCTGTTTTAGGTACCTACATCTAGCTTGTAGTAAATGTGGGAATTTAATACGTTAGGTAAAAGTACTTGGTCTTATAATCTGATATCGTGTAGATCAAAGGAAACCAAACTTTTTTTCTGTTTGGCCACTTTGAAAAAATTTCCTGGTCCCGGTGGGCCCCGCAGCTATATTTACCATGTGCCTAGTCGACTAAAAATGTAAAGGTTAGATCTAACAATGGAAATTTGCCTTGCGGGTGAGTTCCAACCACTAATTAACAGTTGAAAAAATTTTTTAGAATTGTTTGGTTCTTAAATTTATTGATTGAGCTGTAAGTGGATGCAGAAAAAGTACAGTTAGCCTAAGAGGATATCAGATATTATCTGCCTAAGTTGATAGGTCAAGCCAACATTTTAGTTCTTCAGTATAGAAACCAGATAGACCCCCGCTTACGAATTACTAACCCCCATTATTTTGTCACGCCGACGTAGACTTTTGTCAAGTCTCCCGTGGGGACCCCTAAAAGTCAAGCTGGATCACTTTAGTCTTTGGTAATCAATGATATAGATTGTATGTTTAGTATTCTCAATGATATGTTTGGTTATTCTCAAAAAAAAATAAAAAAATATGTTATTTTAAAGTACTACGCAGAAGAAACTAGAATTACACCATAATAGAAGTTTTATTTTCTTTCAGCAGAAGTAGATATTAATTTTCATCAAAACCAGTTCTCGATAGGGCAACATTAGTTGCCCGTGCGAAAAACATTATTGGCGTAAATCTATTCCTACGTGCTTAAACGTTTGCTCCTGGGCCTTATAAATTGTTACCGCATACGATACCTTCATCAGAAATGGAATTATTTTAAAGTTAAAAGGCAAATCCTTTGGTATCATTGGAATGCGAAGTAACAGTCCTGATTGCCCTATTTGTGGACCAGTCAAAACTGTAGCACCAATCACGTTATTGCGAGAAAATTTTACTTAGAGTCTGGTTCCATAAATTTGGGCTGTGATGTTATTTTAAAACTCCTAAGATATTGCAATGCGATTCTCCTATGTGCTTCTATATATATATCAGACATCAAAATTTAAGTATTTTTTAGTAGCTACGGCGTGAAAGCGTAACAACCACCATCTATACAGGTCGCATCCTCCATCCCAGTTGGAACCACGACCGGGGTTGCATAACTTGCGTTAGCGCTACGACCTCTATTTAATCGGGCTTGTCACTTACTTCTTACCTTCATCAAGTTTCAGCCGATTCAACTGATCGGATATTTTATAGCATTTTATATGTGATTCTATAGATTGATATAACTTTTTTATTTATGAACCGATTGAAATTAAACAACACTAAATGTAAAGTGGATTAAAGCGCTACGCTTTGTGAACAAACGTACAGACAAAAAGACAAAAATGCTAAAAATCATTGTTTCGGGTCCTGTTGCGTTTATAAAGCCACCCTATAATAGTTTTTTTTTATATATATCTCCCATGTACAGACTGGGGCCAGTTACAATTATATTATTATATATATGTATAGATATAGATTATAAAACAATTAAATAAAAAATATATAATAAATATCAAAACTATGGACCAAAATAATAATAATAATATTTTTCCTATAACACGAATAAAATTTACAAATTAAATATATTTATGAAGGTGTAAGCTCAAATATGCGGCACTACTCTTATTCTAGGAATTTGAAGGCCTTCACACATATTATGTGCTTTACTCTGTCAGCAAAGTATAGCATCACCTGTATAGCTAACGTGCGAACTTGCGTTGCACTCGTTCAACCAAATGTCATATTTGTCTTCATGAGGGTCCCAAACTATAGCAGCATATTCTAATTTATTGCGTACGTAGGCGTGATATAATACCTAACGTGAAAGCTTCGGCCACGTCGTCAAACTCAAAGGATGTCCTTTAGATAAAACCTAATTGTTGGTTAGCCTTTTTGCAATTACCGGCCACATGATGATGAAAATCTAACTTACCTACTATCTACTAACAATCCCAAATCACGAATGTCATGAACCCTATCTTTAAAGGCGCCAAATAATTTATTATGTATTAATAGTGGACTACGTTTGCAAGTGAATGTTATTATTTTGCATTTAGACTCGTTAAGCGGTAAAAGATTTGTTGCACACCATTTCTATACTGCAGCAATATCTGTTTGGAGATTTAGACTCACACCAGATCTTGTGTAGTATTCTACAGACTCTGCCCCTGTACCCCTACAAATTGGCGCCTACCCTCAAGGTAATTGGCAAAAAAAAAATTAAAGTTTGGGTGTGAATTCTATCGTTTAGTAATATTATCAGGATTGCACATTGATATATCGGGGCGATCGATAAAAACGACTGTGGGACTAATCTTTGATATAAATATTACTACGTACAGGAATATGTGAATTGTCCCCCTTCGGAATTTTGCTGCGACATTCAAAACATATCCAAGAAATTTTAAATTTCGAAGTTACTGTAGCATAAGTATTTTCTGTATAATTGGCGCAAAAAATTTCAAAAATTTGCTTACATTTAGCACATAAGACTATAGGGTACTTTGCCGCTTAAAGTACTGCGACATCCCGAACAGTTAAATTTCTTCATACTCGTAGACATCGTTTTGCGCTGTGCCAGACGTAGGTACGGCGGCAAAGCTGGCGCAGCTAGCTGCGCGCGCAGTAGGCAGATAGCCGCGGTACACGATGATTCACCGGGCCCGGCGACGCTGCTCGCACTCGCGACAGCGAGTTGTTTAACTCACGGCAGTTATAAATTTTTTTAAATGTTTACTTATAACTCCGATATTTCTTATTCGATATTAATTATACATTCACCACTGTAAGGTTCAATTCACTAGCTAGATAATTATCAAACACACAAATAAAAGTTATACACTTAAACAACTGTTATCATTATGCTTTTGCGGAGCGAATTATTACAGATGTTGCCTCCAAGCAGTCCCAACTGCTATAGAATTGTTTATAGATAATGTACCGTACTCACTGTCACTATCTGCTTTAGGTAATCAAGACTTAGACAAAGTTCTTGTTATTGGGATAAGAGAATAAGTGAAATCTATTATCAGAAATGCCCGTGAAGATTAAGATTGATTTAATTGAAGGTAACTCATTTTAAAAATTCATGTTGATGAATAAGTTTTAAAGGAAAATCATTAGAGGAATCAAATAAAATAGACTTTAAATTTTGGGGTAAGTTTAAGGTAGTGAAGTGATAGCAATTAACTTACAGGTATGTACGTACGTTTTGAGGCGGCTTGTGTGCTTGCTAGTGCCCTCCCCTGGGACCTTAACGCGAGAGCCCTCTCGGCCTTGTTACATTGCCGAGAGGAGGCGCGTCGGTCCTCAGTCCACGGGGTCACCGCTCGCGAGGTGAATTCCTGGTTGGAAGAGTTCCGTGGTCTTGCCGTGGGACTCTGGGACGCGCGACTAGCCGATCCTGGAGCTGGTCTTCGGACCATCCAAGCGATCCAGCCAGTCCTAGCCACATGGTTAGACCGGACCCATGGCGCGGTAACCTACCATCTGGCGCAGGTGCTCTCGGGGCATGGTTGCTTCGGGAAGTACCTGTGTCGGATTGGTCGGAAGGCGTCCAGGTCGTGTCACCATTGCGGTGCCATCGAGGACTGTGCCCAGCACACGGAGGTGTGTCCGGCTTTTGCCGGCGAGCGCGCAGCGCTCTCCGCCGCCGTTGGGCAGGACCTCTCGCTGCCATCCGTGGTGTCAGCCATGGTGGCGAGCGAGAGCTCCTGGGAGGCGGTGCTCTCCTTCTGCGGCATCGTTAACGTCGAACGTCAGCGCGAGCTCGACGGTAGCGATGGTGTCTAGCCCGGCGGCGCCCTACAGGGGGGACTCCGAATACTCCTGTGGTATCCCTGCCTGTAGTAGGAGGCGACTAAAAGGGCCTTTGGAGATGTGGAGTATTTGCGGGGGGGCCTGCATTCACTTCGTTAAGCAGCCCCAGAGAAGATGACGACACGTGGATCCTCGTCCGTTAAATAGGATGGGGTGACACTGTGGTCTGTGCCGTCATAAGCACCGCGAGGTGTTCTGGGGGCGAGGTTGCCTCTCCCTCGAGATGGGTCGCATAGATCGGCAGCGGCGTAGACGTAGATTTCGCGTAGAGTCCCGCAGTGGGGAGCCCGGAATCTACGCCAACGCCCGAAGAATGACCACCGTGAGGTTTAGTCGGTAGTAGAGTGCTTTCCCCGCCTCTGAGCCCGACACATCCCTCGTAGGCCGAACCTAGGTTTACTTGGACGGTGCGTAAATGCATTCCTCACGTAAAAAAAAAAAGGTATGTACGTACGATGCTGCGTGCGATGTCAGATTGTCCGTTCCAATTAAATTTGAAATATGTTCCGTTGTTGATGGAAGTAAGGAACATTCAGGATTGACCCATGTCGGCGAGGTGTAGTTGATACACGAGGATGCCGAAATGGTTTTGACACACAAGTTTATTGACGTGGTTTTAATGCAATGTGATCTTACTGTTTGCTCATTAAGCATAGGTCACATCCTGAACCCAGTTTAACTGGTACGGAGACCGCGCGTCAGTGACAAGTAAGAGAATTACAGTTGCATTGTGGTACTGCTCTAGTTGAGCTGTGGTCTGTGAGACCTTGTGTTGGTTACAATGTGGTATGTGAGACGTGATCTGATTAGTCTGTTTTATTGCTATGGTTGAGCTGTGGTCTGTATGACCTAGTGTTGGTTGCCATGTGGCATGTGAGACATGACCTGGTTGTTCATTCCATTTTGGTGTGATTGGAGTTACACATGTTTAATGGTGAGCAATTTGATATATGTGTGAAGCGATTTTGGGCTGTATCTGATCTGTGTCCTATGAAAATGCTTTTTTATTATTATTGTTTTATACGTTTTGTACTCTCGAAATATAAATGATATATTTCGGTGATCTTCTGAGCCTCACGGGCCTAAGCCAAGTGAGATCCAGATTCCGGTGCAGTTTGGGTTGAAGGTGATGTGTCGTCCTGTAGGTATTTTCTGGTAGGTATGTTTAAAATGTTTAATGAAGAAAGCAAATGTTTGGGTACAACTCCAGTACATCACCAGCGGCACGATGTAAATTTTATTCATATTCAAAATTTTTATTATTTCTTCTTTGAGATCAGTGTATTTGTGTATTTTGTATACTCTGTTATAGTTTAATGTAAATTGTGTGTATTTGGTACTGCAATATCTATTAAGTAAACTGTATTGTTATTTTTGTCAATAAGAGTAATATCGGGCCTGTTATTGTTTACCGTTCTGTCTGTTAGTATTGCTTTGTCATAATACATCTTGTAGCTGTTGGTCTCCAGCACTGGTTTTAGTGTATATTGATAGTATGGTAGTGGGTTTCCGATAATGAGTTTGTGTTTAGAGGCTAATTTTTAATGCACTATATTACATACTTGGTTGTGTCGATGAGTATAATCATTTTAGTAAGGCTAGGCACCGGTTATATGCTGAATGGTTTCTGATTGTCTATTGCATTTTCTACATCTGTCTGTTGTGAGATTACGATCTTTAAGAATGTACTTCTTATAGTTTCTAGTATTTTTAATCTGGTCCTGTATTGCTATAATAAAATCTTCTGTTTCAGGGAATGAGATCCTAATTTTAAGTATTTATTGCTGGCTATTTTATCTATGTGTTGTTGTTCGAGGTCATGATAATGCCGGCCTTGCAGCTCTTTCCTGCGCCATGCTGTTAGTTTTTAAGATTCGTGTTCTTGGCGACTAATAAAATATACATCGCTTTTTTTTAAATTAAGTGGTGTGTAACTCTCGTCTAGTTCAACTATGGTTGAACGAATTATACTATTTAATGACTTATCATAAAAAAACTGTCTAAAGTTATGCACTTGTTCAACCCACATTATCTTCATATTTATTAGACCCCTCCTCCAGGTAATACTACTAACAATTAATCAATGAAGAAAAATCATTAACAAAATGTATTTATTCACTCGTCTAATTCGATTATCGATTCTCTTCTCGGTACGAACTTCACTATTAGAAGTATGGGTGAACTGTCAGATGAGTGCTATTTGCGTAGGAGTTATATAATGGTATTTTTCAATATTGTAACGTTATGAAAAGTTTCTAAAACTTTATTCATGCAAAAAAATTAATATACAGCTACCCAGCATTACATATATTTTATTTTAATAATTATAATATAATTAAATTTAAATAGCTTATAATTAGAGTATAATATTGAAGATAAACTAGGTAAGATATTTATACATTGCTAGGGCAGTCGCCCATACATAATTTAGCTATCTCCTTTCAAACTCGTATCGATCGAGACTGCACCGATAAGTAGATTATTAGAAACATCCTGTTCGTTACCGACACATAGTCATTCGCGATCACTTCCGTTGCTTTGACGACATTTTGCCTTGAATTTATATTAACGAATGTAGGCATGTGAGAAGCACGGCTTAAGTATGTATGTATTACATATATACTTACCATCACGTCCCAATCATTGAGGAGGTAGGTTCGATACAATTCATATAATGTAAAATTAAAAAAAAAATTACAAGTGGCTAGTCCGTCGCCTACATGATCCTCTCGCCTCTCAGCTTTGCTGTCGTGTCATACAGCCGAGTTAAATTTAAATATTTATTTTGTAAATTAAATTCCCTGGTGCTGCGCCCAGCAGGAAGTGCACTCCCGAACACCTGACTACCTAACGGCGGCTGTATAAGTGAAAGCGGAACTTTTTGTTTTTTCCCCGGCGAGATTGAACCGACGGCGGCTGCTCGGGTCTCGACCTGCGTCTTGTTGGACTACAACACGGAACCAGTAAGCCGCTATGGCTAAATTGACGGGTGCTATTCTGCCGTCTATAAGCTAAAAGGCCGCTAAATGACATGTGACCATTTTTCACTTTTTCACTTTTTAATACCGCAATTTTTAAAAAAATATCTCTATCGATCTATCTAGGAACGGTTATTCTATCTTTCACCGTTTCCAAGATATTTTTATTTAAAAAGCAGCTAAATACAGAAATAATATATTTTACATTGCTTAAAGGTGGTGTTAGTAATATACGAAGTACGGTGAGCAACGCCACCTGGTTACAGATTATGTACATTTATATTTTTTCTATAATGTATGGTAGTCGCATGCCTACGCTGGCGTTGTCGCGTTCACTATTCTATTTGTACTCAGAATCTTTAATAAAACCTAGTTTGATTTGCCCAAATTGTGCCTAATTATTCATAACCCTTCAGGTTATGGGCCCAGGTGATAAAGTATAAACTATTTTGTGGACAATTATAAGTATTTGCAGTGATAATTATCAGTGATTTAAGTGGCGTAACAAACTGTCAACGCGCGGTAACCGGTAACCGGGCGTGCGTCGCCGTTACACGGACTTACGAGTTTGCGTTTATTTAAATCTCGTATTGAAATTGATAATAGTTACTTTTTCGTGTTGTGCCGAGTTGAAGTTAATAAAATTCGATATGTCTGCTTCTATAAAGATTGACCAGTTGACCGGGGACAATTACGATACGTGGAAAATTCATATGCGTGCTATTTTGAAGAAAAATGATTTGTGGGAATATGTATCGGGTATGTTACCGGCGCCTGCGCGTACTGACCCTAAGTATGCGAGTTGGGCGAGAATGGACGGTAAGGCAGAATCAGATATATTATTAGCAGTCAGTCCAAGCGAATTAGCAGCATTGGACGGCTTGGCAACATCCAAGGAAATATGGAACAAACTGCAATCTACCTATCAATCGAGTGGGCCGGCTAGGAAAGCTTCTTTACTAAAGAAACTTGTGTTAACTCGTATGCAGGAAGAAGATGACCTACGTAAACACATCTCAGATTTTTTTGACGCAGTTAAAAAGCTCAAGGAAATCGGTTTGGTAGTTATAGACGAATTGTTGGCTATATTACTATTATACAGTCTTCTGGAATCCTTTGGTATGTTCCGGACGGCAATGGAATCGCGAGATGACTTGCCATCAACGGAAGTGTTAAAAGTGAAAATTATTGAAGATTATGAAGGCCGTAAATCCAAAGTAGTCGATCAGGGGGCCATGTTCGTTAAACGAAACAAGGCAAATGTCAATCTGAAGAAGAACTATGACGACCAAAAACATAAAGGGTATGTCGAGTGTTATCGATGTGGACGTCGTGGACATTTCGCACGAGATTGCAGAGTTAAGAATGTAAAGAAGCGTAATCAGAGTGTGCAACAAATAGAACGGAGTAATGAAAGTGAGCGAAAAACGACAATGTTACTAAGCACCACCGAAGAGGTGATGTTGGGCGAAGAGAGAAATCCTATTTGGTGTATAGACAGTGGGTGCACGGGTCATATGTGCAATAAGAAGCACATAATTAAGGATTTCACACGGCTGGACTCGGAGTTAAATTTAGCAAATAGTGAAAGAACACAGATTACCGGGACTGGAAAAGTTAGTATGTTGGTAGATACAGGACGCGAAGAGCGCCAAGTAGATATTGAAAATGTGTTCTATGTATCGGACTTACGAACCAATTTATTATCAGTGGCGAAAATGACAGATCGTGGGTTCGAAGTACGCTTTAGAAGACATGATGCTGTTGTGATTGATAAAGAAAATAAGATTCACATGCGCGCAGATCGTGTTGGTAATTTATATCATGTTCGAATGAGTCAGAAAGTTGCCAATAATGTTGACACGGTGAAGAACCCAATTGATAAATGGCACGAGCGGCTTGGGCATCTTAATGAACGCGATTTGAAGAAAATGGTGAAAAGTGGCTTAGTACATGGTTTGACGTTTAAAGAAAGCGAAAAGCTATCAGAGTGTGAGATCTGTATAAGTGAGAAGCAAACTTGTACGCCTTTTCCTAAGGGCAGTACGGATCGTACTAGTGATCTACTAGAAATCGTGCACACCGACGTATGTGGTCCAATGAGGCACCAATCTTACAGCGGGAAGAAATATTTCGTGACTTTCATCGACGATAAGTCGCGATGGTGTGAAGTATATTTTATAGCTAATAAAAGCGACGTCTTAAGCGTATTTAAAACTTTTAAAGCATATGCGGAGAATTTTACCGGAAAGAAGATAAAACATCTTCAGTCTGATAATGGGCGAGAATACGTAAATAAAGATTTTGATGACTTTTTGAAGAAAGAAGGAATTATGAGGAGGCTCACAGCCCCTTATACGCCCCAACAAAATGGGATCGCAGAAAGGAAAAATAGGACACTGGTGGAGATGGCCCGATGTATGATGCGTCAAGCTGGAAGCCCTCCTATGTTTTGGGCCGAAGCGGTAAATACTGCCAATTATGTGAGAAATAGATGCCCTACTACGGGATTGAATGGACAAATACCTTTTACATTGTGGAAAGGGAAGAAGCCTACTGTAATTTACATGCAAGTATTTGGAACAAAAGCTTATTATAAAGATAAGAGCACTGCGAGAGGGAAATTCGATTCGAGTTCACAGTTAGGCACTTTTGTGGGCTATGATACTCAATCGAAAGCTTATAGAATACATGATCCTAAAACAAGAAAGATCATTGTAACTCGTGACGTGAAATTCATGAATGAGACAGCATTCAGGCATGAGTATAAAGAAATACTTGATGAAGAAGATAATGCCAATGAAGGAGAAGAGATAACAATAGAATTGGATGTGTCTGAAATGAAAAATGAAGACAAGGGAGACGATCAGAGAGATTCAATGATAGATAATTTTAGATCCATGAGAATATATAATCAAGGCGATGAAACAAATAGAAGCCAAAGGAAACGGAGATCATAAACTTTGTCATGGGAAAACTTAATGAACCCCCCGAAAAGAGGAAGAGGAAGACCAAGACTGGTGCGTACTGGCTTGGCGGGAAGACCGCGAAAAGAATACAAACTAAATGTAATAGATGAGCATGAAGATGAAAATCCGACAGAATATGATGAACCTAATGAATCTATAACTGCAGGAATAGCAACTATTGAACCGATGACATGGAATGACATAGAAAATACTACTGATGAAAATTTATGGAAAATTGCTTTAGAGGATGAGTATTTGGCACATATAAAAAATATAACGTGGGAAATAGTTCCCCAACCAAATCACAGAAGAGTGATAGGAAATCGGTTCGTTTTTAGTACTAAGACTACTGGAAAGAAAGTAAGACTAGTTGCGAAGGGATGCTCACAACGGCCAGGGGAGGATTTTCATGAAACATCATCTCCTGTAGTCAGATCATCATCCATAAGACTAATAGCTGCAGTATCAGCAGAGCTGGGATTAGACATCCACCAAATGGACGTGGTGACAGCCTACTTGAATGGTTCATTAGATGAAGAAGTTTTTATGGAAATTCCAGAGAAACTACGCGAAATGCTTGATAAAATAAATAAAAACCAAAAGATTGGTACACAAGGAAGGATAACAGACAAAAATATACTTAAAACCGCTAAACGCTGGAGCAATGCATGGGATGAATGTGTTGATGGTGTATGTTTGTTGAAGAAGTCTCTGTATGGTTTGCGTCAGTCAGGATTGCAATGGCATAAAGAATTAGTTAGGAATCTGACAGATATAGGTTTCGAAGCGATTCCACAAGATCCATGTGTGTTTGTAGCGCGTAAGAATGAACAAATTATGGTAATAGCGATTTATGTTGATGACATAATATTAGCGACGAATGATGACGCATGGATAAATGATGTGAAAGCACAGTTATCTAATGCGTTTGAGATGAAAGATATGGGGAAGATAGATAATTGTTTGGGCATTGAATTTTCTCGAGAAGAAGACAGAGTGTATTTAAGTCAGAAATCATATTTGAATAAGGTTTTAGATCGTTTCGGAATGACTGAATGTAAGCCTACAATGACTCCTATGGATGGAAATGTGAAGTTAGAGAAACCTGCATGTGTTGATAACGATATAATGAGTCAGTATCCATATCAAAGTTTGATAGGAGCCTTGATGTATATGGCTGTATCCACTAGACCGGATATAGCTTATGCAATTAATTACTTAAGTCAATTTAACTCTAACTATAATGTTCAGCATTGGAAAGCAGTTAAACGCGTGTTGAGATACTTAAAAGGTACATCAGATTATGGCTTAATGTATGAAAGGACGGGTCTGCCATTGTTTGGTGTAGTTGATGCGGACTGGGGAGCAAATGCTATAGACCGTAGGTCATACTCTGGTTTTGCGATAATCTTAGCAGGTGCTCCAATAAGTTGGGAAGCTCGTAAACAACGGAGCGTTGCCTTATCAAGTACGGAGGCAGAATACATTGCGCTCTCCGAAGCTACTAAAGATGCCATATATATGCGAGATGTACTAAATAATATCGGAATGGAATGTGAGTGTGTGACGCTGTTTAACGACAACCAAGGTGCAATCAAACTTTCCCAATCTAGAAACTATCGTTCTCGCACAAAACATATCGATGTCAGGCATCACTTTATTCGAGACATGTGCGAACAAAGTGTAATTGATCTGAAATATCTATGTACAGACCAAATGCCTGCTGATGTTTTGACTAAAGCTTTAAGCAGAACGAAACATCTTGAATGTATACATAACTTAGGTATGATTGATGTGTGTAAGTGAAGGAAGATTTGCTCACGTCTTTGAGGGGGGGTGTTAGTAATATACGAAGTACGGTGAGCAACGCCACCTGGTTACAGATATGTACATTTATATTTTTTCTATAATGTATGGTAGTCGCATGCCTACGCTGGCGTTGTCGCGTTCACTATTCTATTTGTACTCAGAATCTTTAATAAAACCTAGTTTGATTTGCCCAAATTGTGCCTAATTATTCATAACCCTTCAGGTGGCAAAACAGCATTACTAGATTAGAAGGTAGCTAAATTACTTTAACGTGGATCGACTGAACAATTTTACTATCAATGCTTAGCTAAAAAACAGTTCTAAGTTCGCAATAAGCTAAAAGGCAGCAAAGTATTTTTAACGGCTTTCTAGCTTGGTTAAGTTGAAGTATAAAACACCTTGCATAAATAAATAAAAAGCGCCAAAGCTCTCTTAAATAACTAAAAGGCAGTTAGAATCATTTAGCGGCCTTTTAGCTTTGCATTGTTTCTACTTTCACAATAAATTAACTAGTATAAAAATCCCTGTTAGTCAGTACGCAAAGTAAAAAACATATTTTTTACAAAGCTTTGCTTAACAAAAAAGCCGCTAAATAGCAGTACATCGCTAAAAAGCGGCAAACTCACAAACCCCTGCACCCTTCATAACGGTTCATCCGGGCTCGCTGGGCGGGGCGGGGTGCTGCTATTAAGTGCAAAAGCCATACACGGAGGACGTTCCCGCTAAAATCGTCACTCGTCATGTCGGGAAGGTTTCCAAGGTACCGTATTTTATTTTATTTCCGACAACATCACATACATTGATCTGACTCCGAGGTAAGCACTTGTGTTACAGATATCAGAATCAACAGTGGTATTACAAATATATACTTAAATATATAACCTTCACAATCACGCACCCAAAACCCGATATACCATTAGTCGCCTTTTACAACATTGAATTTAAATTTGAATTTGAAAGAACCACATTTGGTATAATCTTTTAAGTCCCAGACCAACATGGGGCACTGGGCTGAGTGGGATGGAAAGCTGTCAAAAAGGAGTGACAAGTGACCAGCTCGTCTTCTACTCAGACAAAACCCAAAAGCCCGTAAACCATTAGTCGCCTTTTACGACATGCTAGACAAGAACCACAGTTGGCACATTCTTTTTTTTTGTCCCAGATCAACATGGGCCGAGTCCCAGACCAACATGGGAAAAATTACTAATTACTATAGTTTTTTATACAGTATCGAATTAAGTAATTATTTCTTTATAATACATATTTAATATTTTACATTTTCAATAATAGTAATCTCATATCGAATTAGGTAAATTGTGTTACTAACCTGAAGACTTATAGGGTATGCTTAATGTATTTAGGTAATTAAGAAAATGGAAAAGGCATATATTGATATTCCTTTTACTATAGTTTAAGTAATAAAACTTAAACTTAGTTTTATTTTACTATAGTAAATTTTGTCCTTTAAAAATGTTACTAATGGTAACAGGTGCTATTTGCGTGTTTGTTTTGTATACTTACTTTTTTTTTAAATAAATGATTTTTCTAAAAAAACATTTTTATTCGAAGTCTCTATCGCGATATTTTGCGGAAGTGACATTCTGCGAAAGAGCATTGTGCGAAAGTGACCTTTTGCGACTGGTAAACATTCTGCGAAATAGGCGTTTTGCGAAAAAGCCAAATTATTAAGTATATAATTTTTAAGGGACAGTGTGCAATTATTGGTGCAATTGGTAAAGTTTTTTAATGACTTATGACAGTGCAATTTTTGGTGTAATTGTTAAAGTTTTTTATTGTATTCTGGCTGATAGTATTATGGTAATAAATTGACTTATCTTTGCAAAATGTTAGTTTTATTTTGTAAGTTGGCGTTTACTTTGTAGTATTTGTAAAAAAGGAATGATGATGATGCTAGACTAAATAGCAGTTATATGAAAGGGTTTAATAATTTACCGCTTTTTAGCTATGCACAACTGTATTAAAAGTTATTAATAAATAAGAGAAAAGCAGTTAAGCCACGTCAACTTGGCTAAAAGGCGGCTATGTGTAGTTAGCCGCTTTATTGCTATGAATAAGATCAATATAAAATTGTTCAGTTATAAGTTTAAAATACGCTTAAATATAAAACTGCTTTATAGCTATGTAAATGTGGCTGTTTTCGAAAAATCCATAACTATAATCCGAACGGAAAATATGTGTTTATTTTAAGGGAATATTATTATTGAAAAATAGACTTAATAACGTAGCTCCATGCATTATTATTAATGATTAAATGAACTTACCTGTACGTGAAGTTCTATCATAATTATACGAAAGCGTCGTCCTTCAGAGATTAATCAAAGAACACATATTATGTAGTTACACCCTAACGTGTCGCCAGTTAGCACAGATATTTGAGAGCACTATTTTATTTTTTTATTTAATCGAAACCCCTATGCCGTTATCTATACTTCCAACGTCATCGCTGTCTCGACTACTTGACGTCATTCACTGTCTGTGCTTCACCAGTTGCGCGCGTCTTTCTGTTCGTTAAAACATGGTAAAAAGGAAACACCAAGACAACAAGAGAGAAGAAGTTGGAGAAACAACTAAAAAGATCAAGGAAAAAACATGACTCATCATCATTGTCAAGTGATTCGCATAACTCTGATGCGTCGCTGATAAACCTAGAAGGTATGTTGTGCCTACCAACATTTTATGAAATATTCCATTACTGCGGTTAACCGATTGGGTTTTCACTTTATTGGAAAAATATCATAACCTACATGTATGATGTTAGCTCTGCGGGCAGTTTTTGGGATTGTCATTTAGCTAATAAACATGTTATTTACAATGTTGCAATGTTGCGGGCTACCGGTTGGGTAGTCACTTCATTGTTACTATATGTTGATAATTTATGATGCTCTAATTATAAAAGTTCACCTGCGGGCTTCCGTTTGGGTTGTCACTGTGATTCGGATTTTTTCCTAATCTTTGACTAAAGTGCATTAGTTTAGTTTTTTTTAAATTAATCTTTAAATTATTATTTTCCAACCATGATATTATACTCTCTAACGCACAGTTAACTTTGGCTTCGTAACTATCTCTATTCTTGCATCCAATCACAATGGTGCTGTCATCAGCAAATAGGGACATTGGATGGTTTACTGATTCTGTTATGTCATTTATATACAGTATAAATAGTAATGGACCTAGTACGCGTCACTGTGGAACACCATATTAAATGATTCATTTTCGAGACATGTATAATTCTTTCTTTTTAGATAAAGGGTTGATTTTAGAAATTTGTACATATTGTTTTTTATTTGTAAGGTAAGATTTAATATGTTGAAAGATATTACCCCGAATTCCATAACATTCCAATTTATTTATTAGTGTGCTGTGTTAAACGTAATCAAATGCGCGCGTCATATCACAGTAAATAGCATACACTGTTCTCCTTTTGTCAACATTTGTTAAAATTATATTTAATAAGTCAAATACTGCCATATTTATCGTTTTAATACGTCTAAAATCGTTTTTCAAAAAAATTATAAATTCTGTCAAAAATGAATTTTTCGAATACTTTGGAGAACACTGGCAAAAGAGCAATCGGTCGATAGTGTTGCATCTGTTCTCTGTTTCCTTTTTTAAACAATGGTTTTATTATGGTCACCTTTAGTTCACTAGGGTAGGTACCCGCAGTAATGGCTAAGTTGAGTATGTGTGATAGGTGCTTACATATGTATATTGAAACATGTTTAATTACTTTTGTACATATGTGGTCGTACACAACGCTACTAGTGTTCTTTAAGGAACTAATTATTTCTAATATATCGGATGGTAAACGGTGTCATAGGGTGTCATAAATAAATATTTGTCATGTATTAACAATTTTTTTGAGTTTTGAGTTTTGTTACTGAGATTTGGTTGAATAGTATCAATAAAGAAGTCATTGAATAAGTTACATATGTCTTGAGAATCTGTGAAAACTTTGTCATTTAAATATATTTTTGAGATGGGTTCAGTAGGTATGTTATGCTTAGAACTGTTTACCATCTTCCAAATACTTTTCGGCTTATTGACCGATGTTTTAAAAATATAATTATTCTGTGCCCGTTTAGTTAGCCTAATAAATTTTCTGTATATGGAAGAATATGTTTTTAATTTTGATTTATTTGAATCTGAAGGATTAAATCTATATTGCCATAGAAGTTGCCTTTTCTTTTTACTGCATATTTTGATGCCACGAGACAACCATTGTGTTTTTTTATGCCGTGATATAGTTATATTTTTATAAGGAAAACATAGGTCATAAAGCATTTTAAAGTTTTCAATAAAATATGCATAAGCTTTGTTTGGATCGTCTGTATGATAAATTTCAGAAAATGAATTATTCTTAATGTAATTTTTAAATTTGTTTATATTATATCTATTATAATCAAGGCGTCTTATTCTCCAGTGATTGATCAAAGACACCTTTTTAACTGGGCATTTAAGTATTTGTGCAGAGTGGTCAGATAATGCAAACTCGATAACTCTTGAGGTGCAATACTTACCTATATTGTGGGCAAAATTATCTATGCCTGTGCATTGCTTGATTGTCTCGTTGGTTCCCTTATCTCTAATTTCAAATTAAAATTTAAAAGTAAACATTCAAAGTCAAGCGTATTAATATCATTTTTTAAGATGTCAATATTTAAATCACCAGCGATAATCACGTGTCTTTTTGTTTGTTTATATATCATTAAAAGTAGATTGAATAGCTTATCAAAGAAAAAAATTAAATTTGTTGGGTTAGGTACTCTATAAATGCAAATAATAATTACATTAAGACGTGATGTAAGCTCTATTCCACAACATTGAAATATACCTTCAATCGAAATTGTTTTCGGAAATCGGAATTTCTTTGTATTTATGACCTTTTTTTACCAGTATACAGGCACCACCGCGCCTGCACGACATCCTACTATAAAAAGCTGCGAGATAGTAGTTAGGTATTAATAAGTTCTGTTCCGAGCCCAACTTCATGAAATGTTCAGTTATACATATTATATCAATATTGGTTTCCTCTACTGCTAGTTCATCTATACATACAGCAAGTGCATCAGATTTATTTAGGAGACCAGCAATATTTTGATGTATTATATATATATAACTATTATCGAAATAACCGCACATCAGATAACTCAGTCATTTTATTAACATAGTCAGTAACTGTCGAAAGTGGATTAAAATTGTTATTTATATATTCACGGATATCACAGATGAGATAATACAAGTCATTCAACAATACTCGCATAACATGGTTAATTATGTTTCCTGTATGTGTGTTGAACATTTTAGAGTCGCAAGTTAGGTTCAAATTGGAGTCGACAAGGTATGCGTGCCGATGTGTGGATATATCAAGATATAAAAGATTATTAAAATTTTCCACTCGCCAATTAAAAATGTTTTGGTATGGTCCATATTTAAAAGTAAGTAAACAAACAATAGCATTTGTATGCGTGATTTTTTTAAATGTTTCTCTAATACAGTAAATTAACTTAAAATAATCTCCTGTGATTTTGAAATCTTCTTCTCCAATCTGTAGTACAAAGTAGTAATTTTCTTGTAAATCCCTTACCAAAATCTCGGCATCGGCTAGCAATATTTCTTTTCCGCAGTGAGGTTTCAAGAAACGACATATATGGAAGTCATCTCCTTCAAATATTTCTTTCATATTACCTTATATCTGATTATTCCTATTGGAGCTTAGTACATATATATATTTCTTTTTTAGTACATATTTTATTCTTTACGTCTGGGTTACAAGGTGGAGGACAAAAAGGATCTTCAATTTGTTGTATGTTGATGTTGGGTGTAGGTTCTTGTGGCTCATTTTTATCATCCAACTGGGAACAATCGAGTGCCATTTGGCTTGGCCTTTTCTTTGTTTTTTTTACAAGTTCGCCTATTTTTAATCCCCAGTTTTTGCAAAGGAGTTCGGACCGTTGACGTACAGATAGTAGTAAGTTTATCTATTTTTGACTCATATTCGTGTATCTTCTTTTTCAAGTTTGTATTTTACAATATAAGAAGTTCAATTTCATTCTCGGCAGAAGCATATTTTTCCTGGAGTGTTTCGAGTTTGGATTGTAGATGTTTAATGGTATCTAAATAATTACTCTTCATTGTTATCTCTGGACAGCTTCTATTTAAACCCGGAATATTACTGTCGCCACAAATGTAAAGCTCGTCGTCGGATGATTCTTCCATTTCGGATATCAATGAGTTTAAAGAGTTGTATTAATTTTCTGTTGGGACATTAATTTGTATCCTCTTTCGTTGAGTTACAATAATGCTGTCGTTACGCTATGGTAATGACATCATGTGGCGATATTTTGTATTATTATTTTTTTTATCACGATATTGATTCAAGTGTATTGCCACAAACAAACCAAAAACCGCAAAACGTTATTAATTGACAACGGCTGGATTCGATCCGCCGCCCTTTGAGTACTAAGCGGCGTAGTTTACCACTATACCAGTACTGGTTGTAGCAGGTGAAATATGACATAGTATGATCTATTCTTCGATAAAACCTCAATTGTGTTCGGGCAGTTTCGGAATGACACGGCACAGCTGATTGAACAGCTGACCAAAGGTTAACACACTTTTTTCAAAACACAGTCATAACGTCTAAATGAAATATAATTTAGCACAAATGGACTTCACCGCACTGCTTTTTCTGTAGATTGTTCATTTTAATAGATAATAAAGCTATTAAACAACACATTGATTAAAAGTTCACACTCGAATATATGATTGTGACACTATATTCAACGCTTGAAAGTATAATTAATGATTAAACGAACTTACCTGTACGTGAAATTCTATCATAATTATACGAAAGCGTCGTCCGAAGAGATTAATTGCCCACCCAACCCACCCCTGTAGTAAAATATCACGAAAACTCTAAACATAATGATGCCTAGTAGTCGCTACATCGATGACGTTAGGAGTATAGATAACGGTATAGGGGTTTCGATTAAATAAAAAATTAAAATAGTGCTCTCAAAAAATCTGTGCTAACTAGCGACACGTTAGGGTGTAACTACATATGTGTTCTTTGATTAATTTCTGAAGGACAACGCTTGAAAGTATAATTTATTAAGAAAAACTTGAATGATAATTTTTTTTTATACAATTTTGCATTTAGGCGCGTTTTTTGCGAAAACTATTGCACTTATGAAAAAATATGCATAGACCTTTTTTGTAGGAAATTCAATTATCTATAGTTTTTACTTTTACAATTTTCAATATTTTGCACTACTCATGAGTTATTTGCTTTTTTCGATCTTTCGCGCTTTTTTTAACTTATCTGATGGGTCAGAGACCTGACTTTCTGGATTGTTAAATATCTAGTACACACACAAATTTCCCCGTTGGTCCTATCCTTTTAGGTCAAAATGGCAACCGGACCGGACTATTACTATCATCCCCAAGCTTCTAACCGCCCTATCTCGGATAATTTAAATTTTAGCGAAAACATATAGAGGACATTTCTTTATTAAATCTGATGTTCTACAACTTTTATTTAAATCTTTTCTTTCTAGTACTTTCTATACCGTATTTATATTTAAAAAATTTATAATTAAAAAATACAAATACATGTTTTTTTTAGTCGTTCTCGGGGGGATTTCACAAAACACTTTCACAGTTCGTTTTTAAATCTTCCACAGTAACTTATATCAAAAATTCAAGTATTAACCTCACAATTCGTTTTTAAAGGTCTGTTTTCTTGGACTACAATGGAAATTTGCGTTGTGGATGAGCTCCAACCACGAATTACCAGTTTAAAAAAAAAATTATTAGAATTGTTTGGTTAATAAATTATCTGATTGTGCTGTAAGTGGATGTCAAAAAAGTACAGTTACAGATATTATGTGCCTAAATTGATAGGTCAAGCCTTAACTAATTCATTTGTAGGTATTAGCATAAATTGTTGATTAAATTGCCTCAACGTGTTATTGTATTGCCTATGCTTAAGTTTATTGTAAAATCCTATTAAATAACAAAAGGTTATTTACAAAATAGAAGATTATCTAAATGATAAAAATTTTTGGACATGATTGTCTGTTCGCATGTACAGTGAAATATATGTTTTATGTCAAAGTTAAAGTCAAAAATATATTTATTTACGTAGGCCTCAAAAAAGCACTTGAAAATCGTCAAGTAATAGGTACAAAATATAACAATTTGAATCTACCACCGGTTCGGAATGTCGTATCTACCGAGAAGAAACCGGCAAGAAACTTGGTAGTTAGGTGAATTTCAACAAACTAAATTTTTGCCTAATTACGGCGGCGAATTTTTATAACCACTTTACATAAAGTTTATGGGGAGTACATAATAGAGCATACATTGTAGTATTCAATAATATAGTAGGGATCAAAAAATGATTATTATTTCTTGAGATATTTCAATTTGAAATTATTAAAAACCACCGTAATTGTATTTGAGCTACCATAATTTAAACCAGACCACCGCAATTGGTTTATGCCAGCGAAATTTAATAACTAAACACAATATAATTATTTTTTGTTATTTATTTAGTTCTGCATATTTATTTTAATTCGACAAGCTCGATGGCTCATTCAGTAGTGTCCCTACCTTATACGCCAAGAGTTGTGGGTTCGATTCCCACCCAGGACAAACATTCGTGTGATGAATACTTGTGTTTTTTCTGTGTCTGGGTGTTAATGTCCAATATTTAAGTATATATTTATAATAGCACTGTTGTTTCTGATATCTGTTAATATTCTGTATGACATTTTTTATCTATATTAAAAAGTCATGTTACTTAGTCCTGCTTACATTTATTTATTCCTTTCATTTATTTACTATAGTATAACTGTAGTCTTTGTTGTTATCATATAATTCTTAGTTTTAAAATCACAGATAGATTGCAAGCTATTGCTTCTTTTTAGTCATTATATAAATCAACAAAACATATATTTTATTTATACTTAATACAAAAGATATACGTATTTAGGAACCTTTTCAATATTTTAATTTTATTAAGCTGTAATACAGTAGCGACATTACAGCTTAATATTTTTTATTATAATCAATTATAAAGTCTGAACTTAATAACTTTGAAACTTGTTTTACTATGAAGTAAACTAATCTATTATAATACCTCACAATCAAAAAGTATTCTTATAATTCCTATTCGTAATTAGTGTAATCCTTGTTGTCATTACATAGGTAATTTATAATTCTAAAATCAGATACCACTTAAAAACTTTTTGCTTACATTAGGTCTCGTTAAAATCAACAAGTCATATTTTATATACCCTAATTAAAAAACAAAGTCGTAGCAATTTGTCCCTTGATAACAAAAAAATGTCGAGTCGGCAGCGGATCTGCAGCAATTAGTCACAATATTGAAAGATGATTGATTGTAAGGAGAGAGGCTTACATTTGAATGCGAAAAAAACAAAGATTATGGTGTTTGAAAGAGATGAAACCAGAACGGATACAAGGATAACGATTGATGATGTAGTGGTGGAACAGGTGAATGAAATTGTACATCTAGGATCTGCATTTAGTAGAGATGGAAGGTACTCCGCTGATATAGAAAGAAGAGTGAATGCAGGGAATAGGGTGAATGGAGCGTTAGGAAAACTTTTAGGCAGCAAAATATTAAGCCAGAAGGCCCAGCTCGCCATACACAATACGGTGCTAATTCCTACGCTAACATATGGAAGCGAGAGTTGGGTATGGCAGAAAGAGCATGAAAGTAGAATAAACGCGGTCGAGATGAGTGCGCTGCGGAAAATCTGCGGTGTATCACTCACAGACTGCGTTCAGAATGATGATGTAAGATAGAGAGTTGGTCTGAAGGACAGCGTCGGAGTCAAGGTAAGAAGAGGCATGCTCCGGTGGTTCGGACATGTGGAAAGAATGGATGACGAAAGATTGACTAAACAGATATACAATGCGAATGTGGAAGGATGTAGGAGCCGCGGAAGGCCCAGGCTCACCTACCACGACCAGATTGGTCGTGTATTAAAAGAAGGTGATGTTAGGAGTCATAAAAATCGTAGAGCTTGTATGAAAAGGATTATGAATGTTGAAGAGGCGAGTGAGGTGTGTAAGCATCGTGCCATATGGCGTTCGGTTCTCTCTGCCTACCCCGCTAGGGAAGTGGCGTGAAGTTTAGTTAGTTAGTTAGTTAGTTACATGAATAAAGATATTTCTATTTCTATTACACTTTGCCCAATAGAGCTGCGTGACAATCTTTACAGTCTAAATCGCGGTACTGCGATTTTGTTTCTGTTCCTTGTATTCTTTTGATGAATAGCACATTTTCAGTGAACAGATGAATGTTTTGATGTACGTAAAGAATTCAGCTGTTCACATAGGCAACTGTTTTTTTTTTTTTTTTTTTTTGTGAGAGGACGTCGGTAGTTGGCCGAAAGCGGCCTTTACTACCTACCGGGCTGGCGGGGGAGCGGGAAACTCTCACCCCTAAAGGCAACTGTTAAAATTTCTATTTCCTTAAATAGATCCCTAAGAATATATCTAGCATTAAGGTTGTATTAGATCTAATGGCTCGTTTCTAATAATACCATAAGACATAACACTATGGAAGTAACTAAAATAAACTAAACGAGCAGTTAAATTTCTGTAAACTGTCCGATTCTTTTTATGGCAAAAATAGCAGACTGAGCTTCCCTGCTAGTGATGTTATCTAACTATTCCATTGAAGTTTTGAATCTAAGTGAATCCCAGAAAAACAGTCGAGTCAACCCGTTCTAAAGTTTCGCCATTTAATATCAAATTTAAATTCGATTTTCTAACATTTGGGAGAACAACATTTATAGGTGAATTTCCCGACACTAAAAATTGCGATGAAATTGGCACTAAAAACATAGTTACATATTATGATCTGAATTTTTTTTCTGGTTAGGTGAAACAGTATTCTATGTGGAGCACTAAATATTTTATTAATAGGTACTCCAAAAAAATGACTTATTCGTCATCTCGCCCGAAAAAAACTCGCCCGATCGGGCGACTTGGCACCTTTAGAATTTACCTAATATTTATATCGTCAACTCGCACGCTCGTACCAAGTACAGTCAGGAAATAAATTTAAAAAAAATTTTTGAAACGCCTTCGAATACAATTACATTGTATTAAATCAGAAAATAAAGCTACTGACTAACTTTTATCGGCCGTACACTATCAAAGGGAATTCACTGCCGTGCTAAACAGGTTTATTCTCACAAAAGGATAGCGCTGTCTCTGTCTTTTTATCTAACCCTTTATTTCAATCCTGGCGCATCTTAGTGACGTCAGTCAGTCTTCCCTTAAGTGTCCCTTACTGCGCTCGCGCATATCAAAACTGCAACACTGCATTAAGCAATTTTTTATAAAAATTTGGGTGTTTTTAGTGTTTTTTATGTACATTTGGCGTAATATGCTTTTGTTTTTTTTTAAGATGTTTGTTTGTTTATGTATGTTGATTTATAAAATATATCTAAAATTATGATAAAATAACATTTCGTTTTATACATACATACATTACATCACGCCGATAATCCCTGAAGGGGTAGGCAGAGTCGAAGGGGCAGCATGACCCTTCAACCACATTCAGCCAAAAATAAAGCCGGGCTGGGTTAGATAGAAAATTGTGAAAAAGCAGTGACTAACCTGTCGCCTACACAATCACACACCCAAAACCCGATATACCAATAGTCACCTTTTACGACATGCTAGGCTAGAACCACAGTTGGCATATTATTTTTAAGTCCCAAATCAACATAGGACAGTGGGCTGGGTTGGATGGAAAGCTGTCAAAAAGGAGTGACATGTAGCCACATGTCACTCCTTTTTGACAGCTTTCCATCCAGCTCGTCGCCTACTCAGTCACATACACAAAAGCCCGTAAACCATTAGTCGCCTTTTACGACATGCTAGGCAAGAACCACAGTTGGCACATTATTTTTTTTTGTCCCAGATCATTTTGTTTTATTTTAAAGTCAAATCATAAAATATTAAACGTTTTTAAAAAGGATTTCTGTAGTTGACTGTACATATTTACCTCACATTTTTATGGTCGGGCGAGTTGACGACAGAAATATTATTCAAATTCGAAAGGCCAACTCGCCCGTCCGGGCGAGATGACGAATAACTCAAAAATATATATATTAAACCTTGAAATCTTTCATTGCCGTGTTTGTCCACAAGTCACTTTGATGTGTACTTACTTAATTGATAAAAATCTATTGGTTATATAAAGTAAAACCTAGTTTTATTTGATACGTGAATAGTTAAAGTATTGTTACGGAATACTTATATTCAAATATTTAAACAATACAACGAATTGTTAATAAGAATTCATTTGTCCCAGAACTACTATCATCGCCGTGTCCTAAACATGTTTAAGAATATTGTATTATCTAACGACTTGCGTCCCCCCCCACTATGCACTAAACGTTGCATATTAGTGCCGCCTAAGTCCTCGACGCGGAAGGACGTACACACGGAGCTGCGTTTTCGCGCCATAAATATAAGTATTCCACTTTTATGATACTGGACATTTTTTCTTTCATCGCCGTTCTGTTAGGTATAACTTCTATTTGAATAAGTTTTTCCTCTTGATTAAACATTCGATAGAACGCCATTTCTCTTATGTTTATTTGGGAAGTGTTTATTACTTTGTATAATTAAAAGATTTTTGTAATTTTAAATGTTTTGCCTTATTTTTTATCGCCATGCTTTCATTGTCGTGATTTCCGTGGCCAAAATTTGCTACGGCAATGAAAAAAAAACTCGGCAATGAAAAAAATGTCATTGCCATGCCTTGTAAAACAATGCAGTTTCATTGCCGTGGCCACATGTTTCATTTCCGTGACTTATGTTTTCATCGCCATGGTATGATTATACAATGTGTTAGGGATCCGACTTCCGATACTTTACCAACGTATTGTATGTTAAATATTATTGTCAAAAACCCATAAAAAGGGGGGGTCGCACCACTCACCCCTCTGAATGAGAGCCATTTTTAAATTTAACTTCTCATATTTTTAAGAATTTATTGAAACTATTATATGATTATATGTCGTCCACATACACAAAAGTGACCATATTTCAAAGTTGTTGAAATGTGCCAGCATTATAAATGAAATGGCAATGCCAGAAGTTCCATAATAATTTGACCCACCTCAAAAATCCTTTTACACGAATGTAATAAAGTGCTTCGTATAGCTGTTTATTATACTTATGAAGGAATGAAAGTTGAAAGTTCTCTAGATGAGGCGGTTTTTTTTTATTACAACTAAAAGTATACACTTATCCTACGTCTACGAAGTTGCATATGTGCAGTTAATTTAGTTTGCTGTACAAAACAAATCAGGCGCTTTCGTGACGACCAGATTTTCATCGTCACGCAGTGGTTTTCCTTGAACTTAAAGGTCCCGGGGTCCCGAATTCCAATGCGGCACAATTAAGGAAAAAAAATATCTTATCTAAATTGATTCGGGTTTGTGGAGGTGAGGTTCCCGGCTATAATGATGTGTCAAATATCTCATAACGCAGATATTCAACAATCGGTATGTTGTCTAGTGCAATAATCATTATTTATTCGAAACATTAAACTACGTTGAGTTCTTAAGTACCTTCTACTTTTCAGACAGACTAAGCAGCTTAGTATTGCAATTCGATAGGTTAATTACATATTGAAGGTTAAACCAATAGTAATAATGTTTACCTACCTACTGTTTGAAAAAGGAATATAGGAACAACAGGATTCAATAAAAGATAACTTTATGATGAATAGTTTATTTAATCATCAAGTGTTATTAGGCATGAACACAAAAGCGAATAAAGGATCATTGGCTTCAATGTGATTATGTCTGTAAGGTCGTATCATGTCCAGGACAGATTGTCAGCATCCTAAACAAACATAAGTGTGGCCCAGTCCTCTTACAGCTTCCATGTTTCCTCTGCAACAGTGGTAGTTTAAACCGCAAAAAAACATTCTTGACATATCATAGCTTCTGGTAGTAACTAAAATAAAACAGTTTGTAGATATTATTCTCAATAACACGGTTTATATCAATAACACGATGAGTTGACTGCACTTTGATCTTTACATTTAGACACCGATCATAGCAAAAATAACATATGAAAACCAATACCAGTTATAACGAAATTCAAGTAGCCAGAAAAGTTTGTGTTGTAGCTGATAAAATGTACACATTACATGTTTTTGCATCCTGTCGACGCCTCAGATCAACAGGTCGACGCATAATTGATAGTTTAGGCATCTCAACATATTTCTGAATCACAAACTTAAAAGGCGAGATTGAGTCTGTATTCGAAAGGCAAAATTCCTAACAGTTTATAACACCCGATCTATAATAATTACACTTCATTGCTGAAGCTCACACTACAGCTTAGAAAGAAAACACCACGTGAACAGTTCGACCGTTTTCGAAAATAACGCAATCCCATAAGCTTCGCCATAACTGACATTTGGCGTTTCGTTCACAATTCGTTTGTTCCGTCAATATCCGCTTGGTTTAGTTAATTCCTGATTCCTTAAACATAAAACTTTACGTTTACATTATATTGTTATGTTATATTTCTATTTGTTTAATTAGGCATATATATATCATACACAACGATTACATTAAACATTTAACTAAACGCAAATATCATTTATATCGCCCGTCGGATATTTCAAAATAATTTCCCTGTAAAAGGAACACGATTTAATTCCTTTTTATTTTTATTTCGTATCCGCTACTTTTTCTAAATTCAAAGTTTCATTAAAACAAGATAAAAAATTATTGATATTTTTACATTAATCTGTTTTCTGTAAATGCTGGGGCAGGATCTGGCATTGTCCTTTTCAGATATATATTTTTAAAGTAAACGTATAGAATACTATACAACGTCGAATTAAGGGTAATAAAAAAAATGCATTTAAATAAAACTATATTAAAATTTGTTCAAATATTTACTATAGGTATAATATATGTGTACTTTAAATAGGAATCTAATCTTTACTTATAATAAATCTGTAGAGAGGTCAATTCTGTACATGAAATATATTTTCAAAATAACTATCAGAGGGTGATTAGTGATCGATACTAATGCCAAAAATGCAATCAGTAAAATTTTTGTCTGTCTGTCTGTCTGTATGTTCCTTATAGAAACAAAAACTACTTGACGGATTTTAACGAAACTTGGTACAATTATTCTTCATACTCCTGGGCCGGTTATAGTATACTTTTCATCACGCTACAATCAATAGGAGCAGAGTAGTGAAGGGAAATGTTGGGAAAACGGGAGCAGTTACTCCATTTTTTAAGCTTTCGTCGCGTGTGCAGCCTTAATGGTTAAAGTTACATAGAAATCATGTATGACGGAAATAGTCTTTTTAATATTAATCATAAACGCGGGTGACACCGCTGGCACAGTAAGTTTTCTAATAAAGTAGTAATCATTAATGCATAAGCAAAATAAAAGCAAGCTGGTCAATAATGCAGAAGATATGTTAGGAGGCTGTTTCGGAACACAACTCGAGCTAGGAAAATGATGAACAAACCATACACGAATAATTTCCTTACATAATTTAATAAAACACATTATTATTAAGACCATTGATGAAATAACTATATCCAAATAAAGTAACACTATGCAAAACTAAATGGCATTTGAACTAAAACTTCTACTTTTATGGTTATGGATAGTATTCTTTTTTCTAAAGTTGTTATCGCAATCGGCCAATCTAAGGTATAAAGAAAAAACCAGAAAAAACACTTATCAAAGAGTATATCATAAAAAAGTGTCAAAAGCAATATTGTATGTACTCAAGATGTCATCCGATGTGAGTGACGTTTATGAATATGGCGACTGCAATTTGTCTGTCAGCACCATTAGAATTTAACAAAATACTCCATAATCCGAATTTTGCGGATATATGTTGTCGACTCGAAATCAATATTTTTATATATTTTATTATTCAAGTAAGGTTTTGATCGAGTCTACCGTACCCTTTGACGAAATTATCAATATAGATACGCACAAGAGCCATAGAAATCAAGGCGCTTATGACCTTTTCGCCGAGAAAAAACGTTCGTAGTAAATCTAGCGCTGCGGTTTTTAGCTATGGTTTATACGGTTAAGGGCGGATTTAGGGGGAGGGTCATGGGGGTCATGACCCCCCCCTGGGCTGGGTCCAGGACCTAGGTGGACCACTAATTAAAATTGTTAAACATAATGTTTTTTAAATGTCCCAAAGGTCCTTTCGTACAACCCTGTCAAAGGCCTTCTCCATATCCACAAAACCGCAAAAACCTTCTGGCTTTTGGCCAGATGCTTCTCCACGATGCTGCGAAGAGAGAAGACTTGATCTGTGCATCCTCTACCATCCCGGAAACCCCCCTGTGCCTCCCACAATATTCCATCGGATTTCACCCTCATTCTCCTTTCAATAATCTTGCCATACACCTTTGCTGCTAAGCTGTTCAAACTGATGGCTCTATAACTGGCACATTCCATACGTGACCCAGCATCCTTGTATAGAGGTACGATGATTGCCGTCTCCAGTCCATTGGGACCTTTCCGTTTCTCCAGAATAGATTGCACAAGAACCAGAAAGCATCCTGGATGCTAGCACCACCTAGCTTAATCATCTCCGCAGATACCACGTCTATTCCCGCGGCCTTTCCACTTTTCAGACTTCGTATCGACCATTCAATCTCATTCATAGTGATGTCATCATCAGACGCTGGCACCACAGAATCAGACATAGCCTCACTCTCAGTGCCAACATCCAAAACATACTCATACATTTCTCCAAAATATTCACTCCACCGTTCTAACACCTCATTCTTGTTTGAAAGAACGTCACCAGCTTTAGATTTAATCTTTTCCATTCTGGACGCCGACGAATACCCCCGAGACCTCTTAACCTCCCTCTAAAAGAGCTTGGAATTAGCCTCAAAACTATTCGTCAGCCTCTCTTCTTCATTCATAGCTACTCTTTCACGCTTCTCTTTCACTAAAGCTTTAGTTTCACTAACGGTATATTTCTTTCTTCATCTCAATCATGCTTTCATCCATTTGCAAAGAAGAGACATAGTTAAGCCAGGCCTTCTTCTTTCTCGCTACGGAGGCTTTGACCTCCTCATCCCACCAAGCGTCACCTTTCATTGTTTTAGTCTCTTTGCGCATCCATATGCTTGTTTTGCAATGTCCACCATACTCTCTTTCAAAATGTTCCAGCTTTCGTCAACATCTAAGTCAGAAAGACTCGCATTCGCAAGTCTTTCATTGACTAAGCCTACATACACACTCCTTACACTTTCATCTTCCAGTTTTTCACTCCTTATCCTTTCAGTGCCCCCGCATGGAGTACGCACTCGCCAGTGCCTCCAGTTCTTGAAAAGCCCAGAAAACCGGCATACTACTTGTAGTGGTCTGTTTCAAGAGTAGGGCCTCTGTAGGCTCTTGTATCCAATATACTATTGCGGAGGCGACTATCAACTAAAATCAAATCATTCTCACTTTTTTGGTCATTCCGTCTCCAAGTATATGTGTGAATATCCTTATGACGGAAAATAGTGTTTGCCACAAGGAAGTTCCGTTCCAAACATACTTCTAATCTTTGCTTACCAGCATCATTCACTCTCTTGTCTCCATATGGGCCAAGGACTGCTTCATAGTCAGATCGCTTAGTGCCAACCTAACTATTCAAATCTCCACACATAATTATCCTCTCATTTCTTTCAGTCAGGTCTAGAATTTCTCTAACAGACTCCCAGAACACCTCTAGTTCTTGGGGACTGGCTGAGCTTACTGGCGCATAGCCTGCAACCAGAAAGACTCGCGTAATACCCAGTTTAATACGAACCCAGAGAAGTCTCGGGCCAACTAATCCATAGTCTTTCACACCAGAGACTAAGCGAGAGGAAAGCACTAATCCAACTCCACCGCTGGCATGACAACTCTGTTCCACACCAGACCACAGAGCCATCATACCACCGGAAAGCTCATCTGCAACGCTGCCCTTCCGCTAAGTCTCTGCCAAGCACAGAAAATCTAGGCGACTCTCATTCATTACGTCAATCATCTCATACAACTTATCTTTCATTCCACCTCCTATATTCCACGTGCCTATACGGCACTCGGTTCTCCTCGTTCCGCTGTGTTCGGCGTGGCGTGAAGGGTGGCGGCCCCCTTCGCCGCACTCGCCATTTTTCCCACCGACGAGGGCTCGCCGGTGCGCGTCGCAGCGAGGGAACGCCCTACCCCGCACTGCGGAACTAGTTCGGTCCAAGGTTGCAATCCGAGAAATCGGATCGGCAGGAGTCGCGACGAGCACCCCCTTGGAACATGACCCCCTAAATCATTAAGTAGAATACTGCAATCGAACTCAATTGATTTAAAAAAAACTGCAGACGCTATTAATGATACTATAAGTGTTCTACAAAATAAAAGAGAAAATGTGGACGTAATTTACCGACAGCTTTTTGAAGAAGCTAAAGAAGAAGCTGAGCAGCTAGATGTAGAAATTAAATGTCCCAAAGTAGTGTCAAGATTTATTTGATATGTATTTGACATAGAGCCAATAACCAACCTGCTCAATCTGCTGAAGAGTATTTCCGCAGAGCTATGTACATCCCTCTTCTAGATTCAATAATAAGTGACCTACAGGACCGTGTGTCTCCTGAAATACTAAATTTGTTTCAGCTAAGCATTTTCATGCCAAAAAGCGAATACAGTAATCAAGACATTGAAACTGTGAAACAACTAGCAACTGATTATACATTGTTACTAGATAATACTCCAGTTTCTGTCGTTGTAAATGAATATCGGCTGTGGATGGTGAAGTGGCAGCGCAGTCATGATATACCGCAGTCGATTTCTGACCTTATTTTAAATTGCGATATTGATGTGTATCCTAATATAAGAACAATTTTATGTATTTTGGCTACACTACCTGTTAGTGTTGCGACAGCGGAAAGATCTTTCTCTACGTTACGAAAAATCAAATCGTGGCTAAAGGCTTCCATGGTTGATGAACGTCTAACCGGACTGGCACTTCTCCACATCCATAAAAACGTACGCATTGAAGTAGATGAAGTTATAACGCGTTTCGGAAGAAGACGTAAAAGAAAAAATAATTTTGTCATTTAAATATATGTATTTTTAAGTACAATAAGTACTTACATACATTAATAAAATACCTACTTTTTACGTGTATCTATGATTATAAAAATTTTATTATAACTTCTTGTGCCTTGATCACGACTCTGTGACCCCACCATGGCACCAAAGCTGGATCCGCCCTTGTATACGGTTTGTAATTATTTAAGTGCTGCAGGGATCTAAAGGTATTAATTACAAAAAATAGAACAGTAAAACTATTTTACGTGACTTCTCTAGTACGTAGTACTTTCTTATATCTCGATGATACTCAATACCTAATTATTTCACGGGAAATTTTTTATCGAAGAATATCAATTTATATAGACCTGGTAACAATAACAACAAGTTTCCAGAAACGCTTAATTAGTGTATTTTTCTCAATTTTCCAATCATCGGCTTACGAGTCGTGCTGGGATTATTTTATTATTTGCGAAAAATATATTTCTTGCGCCATCGTTTCTAACGTGAGTGGGCTTACAATCCGAGTCTGAGCTCCGAACGCTGCCCACCTGTGGGGGGTAGCTACGTCTTCTTAATAGTAAATCGATACAATTAAGTCACGGTCAAAACATTACTAAACAAAGAAATTTATATGGCGCAATACTTACCTAGCATAATAAAATCAAACAGTAATTCCACATAATATCAACATAATAAGGTAAGATGTGCTGCCAAAATGGTTGCCACTCAGCATTTGCCATGACGACGGGGCGACATGACGCTGATTATCAGTGACACCGTATTAATCAGAGGTGGGCATCGTGTGCAGATAAAATATATACTTACAATTATAAGTAGCAGTGCAGTTACAAAATTGATACAAACAAGTAACATAATGAAAAAGAAATTGACGTATTTACATATAAAATAAAAGCTTAAATTTTACATATGTTATTTTGTATTGAGAGCATATAAGTAAAAGGGAACCATAAAACGACTGAATTTACGTACAGAAGCTTTGCTCGCCAAAAAGGTATTTTTACAGATTTAACTTAAAAGACGGAACAGAGGTAGAGTTCCTGATCGGCGGCGGCAGGTTATTCTAGCATTTCGTGGCGGCATAACGGAAACTACCACGAAAAGCAGCCGTTCTATGTTGTGGGTATAACAGACGAGTAGCATTTCTCAATTTACATCGTGCAAATGTCGAGTTTTTCAAACAAATATGATGGTTCTTTTTTTTTCATTACGCCAAAGAGCAGAGATGCAAAGTGAATTTTTGATCTAGCGGACATCTTTAAGATATTGTTATTATTTAAAAAGGGGGTGATATGGGCGCGGCGGGGAATAGGAAAAGAAAAACAGGCGCGGGCATTTTGAACACGTTGTATAATTTTTTAGTACGAGCTAGAAGGCAATTTCCGAATACAACATCACCATAATTAAGTTTGTAAAGGATTAACGATTCGCACAATTGTAATTGAATGTCAATATTTAAACAGTCCCGGAATAGGTAAAGGACTTTTAACCGATAAAACACTAGCGCACGGTTTCCCTTACATGTTCTTCGAAATGCAACCTACTGTCCATGACAAGACCCAGGTTGCGAGCTTGCTGGATGCGCCCTAATCGTTCGCCCATTAAGGAGACATTCGGGTTCTGTGTAATAATATGTTCAATTTGACCCTTTGTGCCTAACAAGAGATATTTGAATTTGTTGCGGTTGAGCGTTTTGATCTGATCATTTCACTTAGCAAGGCGGTAGGTCTCGGCATGTGACGAAGGCGGGCGCGGGCGCTCGCGCCTCTTCGCCGACTTGGCTCAAAGTGAGCCAGGTTTTATTTATGGCTAAAATGTCTACATTATACCGTGACAGGGCACCCAGAAACTTATCTTGTCGCGAGGATCCGGGGTTTAAAAGACCGATTAATATTCTTTTGAATTTTAGAAACTGAATAATAAAATAATGTAGAACTTGGATGCGCTTACAATGTAGCAAAAAATGGCAAAGTAGTGTTATATGGCGCCAGTCTATATTAGTAATAAGAAGATTTTTATAGGCCTGATTAATATCGGTCAAGATGCGTGCGCTGCGGAAAATCTGCGGTGTATGGCTCACAGACTGCGTTTGGAATGATGATGTAAGAAAGAGAGTCGGTCTGAACGACAGCGTCGGAGTCTTGCTCCGACGCTGTCGTTCAGACCGAGGCATGCTCCGGTGGTTCGGACATGTGGATGACGAAAAATTTACCAAACAGATATACAATGCGAAAGTGGAAGGATGTAGGAGCCGCGGAAGGCCCAAGCTCACCTACCACGACCAGATTAATCGTATATTAACAGAAGGTGATGTTAGGAGTCATAAACCGTAGAGCTTGTATAAAAAGGATTATGAATGTTGAAGAGGCGAGTAAGGTGTGTAAGGATCGTGCCATATGGCGTTCGATTCTCTCTGCCTACCCCACTAGGGAAGTGGCGTGAAGTTTAGTTAGTTAGTTAGTATGATTAATATGTGAATGTATCTGTATAATTATATTCAACAACCTTAATAGATATAGACCTACATATAATAGATAATAATAACAACAGAGATTGTAAAAAGACATGTATATAAAAAAAACTATAATAGTATTAAGTAGATGTTGGTAGAGTGTAGGTATACATATGCAGATGTGACATTAACGGGCAGACGGTGGGTTAGTACATATTTGCCAATATGTACTAACAATATTATAATTACATTTTACGATAAAATGTAGTACACACAGTTTATGAAAAAAAACCATAAAGACGTGAGCCAATATTTACTAACATTTAGGTTCACTACAATCATTAATACTATAAGGTCTCTTGATATATATACCAATGATTGTGCTTTTTTATATTGCTTGACAGGAATTAGTAAGCTCCAACAAAAAAACTCCAACTAAAATAGACTTTTAAATAAGATAACATGGTTAATCGTACCAAAAAATATTATCTTAAAATTGTATACATAAGTTCAGTAAAACTGTTTTTATAATATAAGTTTTCCCATTTAGCTGCAAAGTAAGTAGTACAGTTTACTTCGTAAAGAACAGTTAGGAGAGTAATTTCAGAAGTATTGATTAGATGGGCGAACATCAGCGACCAGCAAAAATTTTACTGATGTCGGTTTCAAAGCGTAGACGATGACGCGGTGATCCGTGTTCAAAATTTTTCCTTAGCGGATCCACACGTACTTCTACTTAGCTTGTGAAGATTGTTCTCTGGCTTTCTAAAAAAGCTAGCGGTTCGTGGGTTTCAGCCGCTCGTTGAGGTACAGACGCCGCGGAGTGGAGTTCAGCCCAAGGTCTGCGGTGGTGACGTCACGCCGTACTCGTGCCGCCGCCAGCAACTCGTTATGCAGCGCGCGCCGCGCTAGCCGCACTACCAGAGAGCGTGGCCGCTGCGCGGGTTCGCTCTCTTCACCTGTTCGTCTCACGGGCCCTACTCGTTCAACGCTGACCAGATCGGGATGTTTCAGTGTAACTCATAACTTTTGTGCTACAATGAAGGCGAGGTAAAAGCATTGCTCATTATTTTCTTCCGGGATCCCGGTGATTTCAATATCATTGCAGAGAAGTTCTTGGTCGCGGTCGTTGAGTCCCAGCTTGAGGTCGGCGATTGTCTGCTTCAGCATCGAGATATCGTCGGATGTTTCCTTTCCGCCATCTTGTCTTTCCACCGCTTCGACCCGCGTGGCAAGTTGGTCAATGCGTGATACGGGGAACTAGGATTTGGCTTTTAAAAATAACACTTTTGTTTGACACCTATATTTAGCACGTATTAATATTAAAGCCAAATGTCTGACGTGGTGGTTGTAGCCCGACTAACTCTGTTAGCCGGGCTAGCCAGAGCCATAGAAACTGCTGATGCATAGTCAGCGATCTTGTGAGGGTTGTCCAAACTAATTCGACATATAACAGTTCGTTAAATTGGATATGGTATTTCGAAATTCTTGTATTTCTATTCGGGATGCTTTCATTTCCTCGCGCAAGAGTCTCATCTCTATTAACATCTCATTAGATGCCTCTGTTATATATTCTGTAGAGGTTGTATGCAAAGGTATTTGAAGCGGTGATGTTGCAACGTACCTGATTCGATTGCGAGTTGTTTAAGCGTTAGTATCCTCCCTCGGATTGTTTTATTGGGGTGTCTGTGTTGTCTGATTTGGGTAAACTGCTTTTGCATTCCGGGCACTTCCAGCAATAAATTTCAACCCTTACTTCATACTTTTACAGGAATAGGACCGTCAAAGATGCAGTAGGTAACATTTTGTTAAGTTAAAAATAAAAAACTTTTTATTAACTTATTTATAACTGCTGTATTGCTGTAGTAGGTGGTAAGTACCACATTTTTTTTTATTGGGGAAACTCCCACGAGCCGTCACCCTTTTTTTGGGAAAAAAGAGGGCGGTGTGTCGGTCTCGAACCGACTAAAACCCCAATATGGCTTCCCGATGCGCAGTTCCGGAGGAGCCGGTATCCTTACTGCCGGGACTATACGGCAGCTCCTCCGGGGGTGCGCGTGCCGCACTGCGCGGCTTACCTCGTGCGGCGTTGGTCGATGTTGAGCATCCCACAGTCGTTAGGCGTCGGATGCACAACACCAAGCACGCTTGCATCGTCGAGACGTGCTAGGCCACCCAGCACGCCTCAACCCTCTCTGCCCAGGAATGTCGAGGGAACTCCTTAAAGATTTACAGCAGTTATTTTTTGTGGGGCTTACACCATACGGTTAAGTTCGTTCAGGTTAGGTCTACCCATCACTTAGAATCGTAAAATAACCAATTTTACCAAAAAAAAACGACTTCAATAAGGAAACAAATAAAAGTACAAAATAAATTTACATAGGCCAAAGCGTATTTTAATACTTATAAATTTGAAGTCGGTGCCAACTAAATACTTAAATTGGTATAGGTACAATATGCAAAAGAACATTCACGTTATAAGATATGATTACAAATATTTAATGAAAAATAAATCCTCTATCTAGTTTTTTACGCCAACGTAAGGAGCTTACGCTCAACTGGGAAATTTTACGAACTAAAATGTATGCTTGAAACAATAAATTTTGTTATTCTTGGTTTTAGACAAAAGCTGAAGCAATGTCATTCCACTTTCCTAACTACGCACACGCTTAAAACATTAGAACTGACAAAAATAAAGGGGGACTGTCAATATACATCCCTACGATAATAGTCAGAACTTAGAAATCACCGAGGAAAAGTACGACAAAGGCTAGGGGAGACCCGGTACAAAAGTAAAGGCGGGTCGAAAGTAACAAACGCTTTGTAGGTTTCTCTAATAGTCGAAACGTAGCCCTACTACCGCCATAAGATAGCCGGCGATGGCAGCCCTCTCTTGATTTTCGTTGTTGCGGTGCACTGCGCCATATTGTTGTGTCAAAGGACGCCACGTGATTTTGCGACCGATAAGTAAGTTTTTTGTCATTTATTCATTTAAAGTTTACGTAGTATTAAAACGATGGTATCAATGTGATTATTTGCTTAGTAATTCTTGATGTGATTGTTTACACAATGTTCATATTAATTTTTGTCAAAACACGTTTGATTTTAGGTAGAGATTCATGAACTAACAAAAAACGTGGTTGGGTACAAAGGAACATGTTACTTATTTTCATAATACGTTGTATTTATCCAAACAGAATGGCGCGCCAGCATCAACTGTGTGTTTACTGTTGATGAAGAAAAAAACTGGGGGATAGTTTTGGGCCTTAATTGATGTACGTAAGCTGGAATACAAGTTAGCGATTAAGAATAGTAAGACATTTTCTGAAAAATGGCATGACACTCAAATGGCGGGTAAAGGAATGGTTAGCTGGTTTTTAAAACGCCACCCGACCCTATCTTTGAGATGTCCTCAAGCAACGAGCTAGTCTCGAGCCTCCACACGCGGTGTTACTTTCGCCCTGGCCTTGGGGTTGAAAGTAACAATCGGCAATTTTTTTTAAGTCTCTGTAATTCACAAGAAATTGCAAATTATGACGTAATTTTAGATACAGATTTGTAGAGCATAATGGATTTTTATATATGGCTATATTAATTTTATCAAAAATATTATAACTAGCCAGAAACCAGCGTGAAAGTACAAAATGATACTTTTGTACCCGGTCTCCCCTACATTATCTATGGATCTATATAAATAGACAATTATAGGGGTGCTAGACGCGTCCTTTTTCTTTACCCGTACTCTATACACGTCTCTAATGTCGGATCTGTTCATTGAATCTCCTATGGACGACGACAAACACAGCACCATTTTAACTAGGTCCTCCTTTGTTACATTGGCTCCTCGAGGAACATTTTTTATTTCTAGATTAGCCTTGCGAGACACTATCTGTGAGTTTTCCAACTTTTCCTCAAGTAAAGTTATGTAATCGCTGTCTTGTTTTACTTTACTTTCCAATTGTGATACTCTTCTGCTCAGCTCCTCATTTTGTGCAGTAAGTAATAAAATCGAGCTCTCTATATTAGAGTTGCTTTGCTGGATCTCTTTTAGAATTATTGGAATATTTTTGATTTCTTGTTGTTGTGTGGTCCATAATGTTGTTATCATTGATTTTATCTCTTCTTTAAAGTTAATAAAATAATCCATAGAGATTTGTTTACTGCGTGAAGTAATATAGTTTGGCGGCGTTGTCTCGATTCCTGTCTTATGACTCATATCAATTTCGCACACTGACATGTCAGCCGGGCGCTTCATTATAATATTGTAATAGTTCAATATGCGTAAAGTTTCGTAGCACAGCGACGATAGTGCCAGCAGTAGCAGTGTGATGATAATTTCGTAGTACTCGCCTACGTATTGGACTCTCGTAGCACTATAGGTGAATCGGTTGATGCGTAGTAGCACACGTAACACTCGTAGCACTGACACTGATTCAGGTCACAATTTTCGTCGCGGCCGCTAACTGACTCTGTGGTGTATTGGGAAACGCACAAGCCGCAAATCAGCAACAGCGACAGGGCGACGGTTCAAATCCGCGCAGCAAAACAAAAAGACCCGCGGAGGTACACCACGACGGAACGAGCCTTCGCGAAGCGTGGGCGCTCCAACGACTCGGGGCGCAGCACCTGCAGTATACCGGGCGCAGCTCCAACCAAAGTATTGAATAGTAGTAGTCATTTCCTGTCATTCCTGCCTGTCATTTTTAGTAAAGGTATACTAAGACTCTTGCGGGAATGATTACTACATTGACCTTTATAACATAGACCAGACAAATTGGATTCTTGTACACAGTTAGTTATAAAAATGTATAGATTTTCTTACTATGTTTTTCTTTACCGCGGAACAAGTCGGGCTTTTCAATCACGGATTAGAAAAATCGACATCTGAATAAGCATCCCTCGTATTTCGTATGGAAAACACGTGTCTTTATCATTCAAATTTATACTACCATCACTCTTTAATGATGTTTATGTAAAGAGATAATTTTTATGAACGTTTACAATAATGACTAATTAACAAGTCGGCCAATCTAATGTTTGCTTCTTTTTATTAAAATAGCTAATTGGGTTTTAAAATTAACCCTAGGGGTTAATTCTTTCACCCAGCGGGCCGAGTTGGTTGCTTTGATCGGGCCGAACCATTCGCTCCCAAGCCTCATAGAGGCTATACTCGAGAGCGAGAAGATTCTCGATTTTCTAAGAAACATGGGTGGCAGAACCTAGATCGGATACAAAACTTTATACCTATTATCGAAATCACGTTGGAAATTTAATCTTCGATTTCGATTAGTCTTCAAATTAATCGGGCCATTCATGTGATAAACTGGCTCCTTAATTATTGGTATTATATTTGTTACGTAATGTCAATGCAGGGAGGAAAATATAAAAATCAATAAGGCTTAATTAATTAAAAAGTAAACTTAGTCTGACATTATATAACTTAAATACATATAACTATCTAACTAAACTTCACGCCACTTCTTTAGCGGGGTAGGCAAAGAGGACTTAAATATAAAATTATTAAAATACTTTATTTTTGGGCCATGTATAAAAAAATATATGTCTTTAAACAAGAATATAATTTTTAATGCCATTTTCTGTTTTAAATAGCATTAAACCTATTAATAAATACCAAAACCAGGAAAAAGTGGCCTAAACTGATAAATAAACATCTCCGGAGATTTGTTACATCTCGTCAAAAAATATAGCCTCAATACTGTAAGAAAAGCTGACTAAGGCCAACAAAGGATAGCTGAAAAATTCACAAATAGTTCTCAAAAGACAAAAACTAGTCAAACCAACATCTCTTAACAGTTATTAGATGCCGAAAACCGAAACTAATCCATTATCATATGAAATGAAATGCATTGTACGTTTCGAAGGATGCCAAACAATTTCGGGTCTTACTTAACCACCAGTGGTTGTTCCGGCGAGTATTTCAGGAGGCTACATCAAAGAATTAAAGTACTCACAATAGAAAAACGAAACGCGCATATGAGAGCGTCGGAAGTGGGGCTAGGACAGGGGCGGAGCGAGGGTCCTAAAATCGTCTTAGCGTTACGGGCCCATCCTAGTCGGGGTTCGCTTAGACCTTGAATTTATTTAGTTACCAAATGTATGCTAGTGACTGCTGTCTGAACTTTAACTAGATATTCCTTAGATGAAGGAACCAAACTAAAATAGTTGATAGAATGAGCAGGTTTTCTCATGATAATTTTTATCAATGTCGAGCTAGTGCTACTTATACTACGTTTAATTGATTTCGTAAATTTAGAGATACGTAACTGTATTTAAACTATGCGAGGCATTTGCGTGAGTTAACACAATCTTTGGCATTTATTATACAATAATTTTATAATTGTTAAATATTTATATAGATAATATAAATGAATACGATACCTGATATGATTATTAAAAAATATATAAAAAAAGTTTTTATAAAACCATTGTGAAATGAACCATCCTTTTTTTTTTTAATTGGGGAAACTCCCTCGAGCCGTCACCTTCTGTTTGGGGAAACAGAGGGCGGTGTGTCGGACTCGAACCAACTAAAACCCCAATATGGCCTCCCGATGCGCAGTTCCGGAGGAGCCGGTATCCCCACTGCCGGGACTATACGGCAGCTCCTCCGGAGGTGCGCGTGCCTCACCTCGTGCGGCGTTGGTCGATGTTGTGCACCCCACGGTCGTCAGTCGTCGGATGCACAACACCGAGCACGCTCGCACCGTTGAGACCTGCTAGGCCACCCAGCATGTCTCAACCCTCTCCGCCCAGGAATGAGACGCCGATCGTCTCCGTAACCGGCGTCGTGGTCACTCTCTCGCGCTGTGCCCTCTGTTATACCAGAGGGACACGCGGAGAGCGTCTCGTCGGGGGGGCCGCCTTCCACCCGGCGACTCAAATTGAGGGCGAAGCCCTGTACGCGCGGGAGTGCCAGCTCTCCAACACATTAAAACATATGAAAGCACAAATCATTATATCATGAAAGAAAATGTCAGATTTGAATTGGTTATTAAAATAATTCAATAAATCACATACAAATCAAATAAAAAACCTAAAAAAAATCTAAAATTACTGTCATTAGATTATGTGACATTTATAATTACCATGACAATATTGGAAATAAAATAATAGACATTATTAATGTTGTCCCGTGTTGGTCTGGGACTATAAAAGAATTTGCCAACTGTGTTTCTTGCCTAGCATGTCGTAAAAGGCGACTAATCGTATATGGGGTTTTGGGTATGTGATTGTGTAGGCGACGAGCTAGCCACTTGTCACTACTTTTTCACGATTTTCCATCTAACCCAGCCCATTGTCCCGTGTTGGTCTGGGACTTAAAAAGTATGTGCCAACTGTGTTTCTTGCCTAGCATGTCGTAAAAGGCGACTAATGGTATATCGGGTTTTGGGTTTGTGATTGTGTAGGCGACAAGCTAGCCACTTGTCACTACTTTAACACAATTTTCCATCTAACCCAGCCCAGTTTTATTTGGCTGAATATGGTTAAAGGGGACTGCTGCCCCTTTGACTCTGCCTACCCCTTCGGGGATCACGGGCGTGATGTTAAGATAAGATAAGATAAGACATTATTAATAGTGTGCGTATAACTATCTACTACTAGTCGTCGGTGTCGTTAGTGACATTACTACTAAAGGTTTTTATGTTCCTAATCCAGCCATGTAGTTCTTCTGATATTAATATCCTTTCTGCACATCGTCTCAAGGTCAGTCTTTAAAGTGTCAACTTGGACACTGTGTCCGAATAAACTGTATCCGAGTCGTCAGCAAGTCCTTTCTTCTACCTGGTAATCAACTTACTCATCTATGTGTTACACACTGAAATCAACTAATGTGATTATACAACTAGAAGGAGCTTAAAAAAAATTAAGTATAATTTGTTCAATATCTGAACATTTAAGACTTATCGGGTTTAAACACCAAACCGTCGATATATACATTCAACCCAACACGCCTGCAATCCCTGAAGGGTAAGGGAATGTCCAAAGAGCGATAAGTTCCATATACCTATCTCATGCTCAACCTTAAATCACAGACACACACAGTAAAAAATGAAATCGTAAAAAAGTAGTGCCAAATACAGCTTCTTCAGTACATCCAAAACCAATTTAGTTACCTTTTACGACATGGTAGGCAAGGTTGATACGTTATTTTTTATTCCAGACCAACATGGAACATGGGATAATATTTAAAAGCTTCCGTTTATAAGGAGTTTTCATACATACATAACATCACGCCCATAATTGCTCTCGCCTCACGGCTTTGGTGTGGAACAGACGTGTTGTTTAATTCTTTTCCAAAAATAAATAATTCAATACTTTGGTTGGAGCTGCGCCCGGGATACTGCAGGTGCTGCGCCCCGAGTCGTTGGAGCGCCCACGCTTCGCGAAGGCTCGTTCCGTCGTGGTGAATCTCCGCGGGTCTTTTTGTTTTGCTGCGCGGATTTGAACCGTCGCCCTGTCGCTGTTGCTGATTTGCGGCTTGTGCGATTCCCAATACACCACAGAGTCAGTTAGCGGCAGCGACGAAAATTGTGACCTGAATCAGTGTCAGTGCTACGAGTGTTACGTGTGCTACTACGCATCAACCGATTCACCTACAGTGCTACGAGAGTCCAATACGTAGGCGAGTACTACGAAATTATCATCACACTGCTACTGCTGGCACTATCGTCGCTGTGCTACGAAACTTTACGCATATTGAACTATTACAATATTATAATGAAGCGCCCGGCTGACATGTCAGTGTGCGAAATTGATATGAGTCATACGACAGGAATCGAGACAACGCCGCCAAACTATATTACTTCACGCAGTAAACAAATCTCTATGGATTATTTTATTAACTTTAAAGAAGAGATAAAATCAATGATAACAACATTATGGACCACACAACAACAAGAAATCAAAAATATTCCAATAACTCTAAAAGAGATCCAGCAAAGCAACTCTAATATAGAGAGCTCGATTTTATTACTTACTGCACAAAATGAGGAGCTGAGCAGAAGAGTATCACAATTGGAAAGTAAAGTAAAACAAGACAGCGATTACATAACTTTACTTGAGAAAAAGTTGGAAAACTCACAGATAGTGTCTCGCAAAGCTAATCTAGAAATAAAAAATGTTCCTCGAGGAGCCAATGTAACAAAGGAGGACCTAGTTAAAATGGTGCTGTGTTTGTCGTCGTCCATAGGAGATTCAATGAACAGATCCGACATTAGAGACGTGTATAGAGTACGGGTAAAGAAAAAGGACGCGTCTAGCACCCCTATAATTGTCGAAACTGCATCGATCCTTATTAAAACCAACATACTAAAACTTTGTAAGGAGTTCAATACTACGAAGAAAAACAAGTTGTCTGCTAAACACCTAGGACACCGTGTATCTACCGATACTCCTATATTCGTATCGGAACAGCTGACGGCGAAAGGACCACGATTGTACTTTCTAGGAAGAGACCTTGTTAAGGGCGGAAAGTACAAGTACTGCTGGACGTCATATGGACGGGTATTTATCCGAAAAACAGACAACTCCCCAATCATAACAATCAAGTCGGAAACCCAAGTACAGGAGTTATCTAAGAACATCTGACTATCGGGGTATGGTACTGACCTTTGTCCTAGTATTACTATAGCTCAATCGATGACAACTGTCTCTTATAATAGTTCATATAGTGCCAGCGATCTTTATACTTGGCTTTGTGTTGTTTTTTTTCTAACTTATAATTGTTTAAATATGCTGAATTGTAAACAACAAACACAGAGCATACACCCTTATAGAAACTTGCCTCTTGCTTTTTCTTACACTTACACCACACACATTTACACCTCATCCCACTCTACTTCGTCCTATATTAACAAATACATTGCCTGTCTGTCTTTCATACATCGTAACATAATAATTAACCCATACATTATTTTAACATCGATTTGTACATCAGTCCCAAAACTTTTTATATTATGCCAAGATGCCTATTACATAACAACGACCAATTTCTTACATAACCCTCTCATCTCTACACAACTATCAGAGATAGATGATATTACTGTGGCAGATTGTAGCCTTTGTGACATTAAAAATAGCTCCACTGTAATTAGCACTAAGCAGAAATGTCTGAAAGTTATGGTCCAAAACATAAGAATCACAATATCTCACAATTTGAATTACTTTTACATCGATCTAAGGTGGACTGGGATGTCATTATATTGACCGAATGCTGGCTTCATAAAAATCCTATTGTTCCACTACTAAACGGCTATACCTCTTATTTCACTAGTCACTATAAAACACAAAACGAAGGAGTAGTAGTTTATCACAAAACGACCTTTGCTTACCAAATCAATGTAGCTACGATATCTGATGCCAATACTTTGGTAATAAAAATTGACTGTTCTACAGTAATTCTGGCAATATACAGACCACCTGGAGAAAAAAATACTACAAAATTTTTCGAAACTTTAAACACCGAATTATCTAAACTAGCTTCTTACAAAAATATTATTTTGACAGGTGATATAAAATAGACATATCCGATTCTTCCACCGATGCTAGAGCTCAGACATATTTAAATTTACTCGCAACTCACAGTATGCTTCCAGCACACAACCTTCCGACTCACACCAACACTTGTCTCGATCACGTCATGCTCAAAAGAAAACTACCAGCTCAATGTCTTATTGCAAACACAACTCTAACCAACCATTACACTGTGCTATTCAGTATCGCGTCTGATGCTCGTAATCTTACTCCAGCGTCTAAAATAACTAGTAAAATAGACTACTTGGCACTGGACTCTGCTTTCCTTGAACTAGATTCAAGCCTGATCTTTTCTATGACTGGTGTTAATGAAGCAATTGATTATTTAGTCACGTCCCTACAAAAAATAATGCACCAATGTACTAAAATATCCAAGGTCCCGATTCGTAAACAAATAATCAAACCATGGATAACACCGGGCTTACTAAAATGTATGAAAAATCGGGACAGATTACATCTAAAGTGCAAAAAACATCCACAAAGTGTTGTTTTTAAAACAACTTAAACACGTTATCGAAATTTTTGTAATGATATCATTAAAAGGGTCAAACAAGAATACGAGAAAGCAGAAATAAAAAAATCCCAACATAACAACAAAAGACTATGGGAGGTAATTAAGACTATAACAAATTTAAAGAAAGCAAGCGGCTCGTCCTGTGAGTTGATAACTAACACCAATACTCGTGAATCGGCTAATGCAGTGAATCATTTTTTTGTGAATGTTGGAAAAACTCTAGTGGAAAACATAAAAAGTAAAACCAACAAGACTGCTTCACTAACATCTATAACCTCATCGAACTCCGAGTCCTTCTATTTCCTCCCTACGGATGAACCAGAGATTAAAACTATAATAGCTAATCTAAAACAAGTGTGTACAGTTGGTATGGATAATATTCCAAATGCCCTCATAAAAAGATATAGTGATAAAATTGCTCCGATAATGGTTCATGTATGTAACCTATCGCTAACTTGTGGTATTTTCCCATCGGCCTTTAAACATGCCCTGGTTCATCCAATCTATAAGAAAGGAGATAGAAACCGTGTCAATAACTATCGTCCCATTTCAATTTTACCAGCACTCTCGAAAATACTGAAAAAAATTGTGAACAAAAGATTAACAAATTATTTAGAAACAAAAAACCTTTTATCAAAATCTCAATTCGGCTTTCGCGCGCAAAAATCTATTAATGATGCAGTTCATGAGCTTACTAATTACATAGTTAAAAACTTGGACGAAAAAAAGAAAGTTATTGCTGTGTTTTTGGACCTGGCCAAGGCATTTGACACAGTTTCTACCCCATTACTCCTCCACAAGTTGGAAAACCTTGGCATAAGAGGAACTCAATTGGAATTTTTCAATAGCTACTTAACAGAGCGCACACAGAGTGTTTCAATCGACGGAGTTATTAGCGACGCTCTACCTATATCCTATGGCGTGCCACAGGGCAGTATCCTGGGCCCGACACTATTCCTTACCTTTATAAATGACCTCTGCAACTTGCAACTAAGTCACGGAAAAATAGTCACATTCGCAGACGACACAGCAGTTCTATTCTCTGGCGACACATGGGAGGATACCTATCTTACAGCTCAGATTGGATTTGATGAAGTGACTGCTTGGCTAGATAATAACCTTCTCACCTTAAATGTTGACAAAACCAAATACATCTCGTTTTCTTTAAATAATGCCAATCATCCCTACGGCTTTCCACAACACTTTATTAAATCACATTCCTGCCCTAACTATTCCCTTTCTACATGCTCTTGTCAGAGGCTAGAGTATACTGATAATATTAAATATCTAGGTGTGGTAATAGACAAACACCTCAGCTTTAAATCACATATTGAGCAATTAACCGCTAGGACGCGAAAATTAATTTACATCTTTAAAAATTTACGTCACGTGGCCGATGAGAAGGTTATTAAAATGATCTATTTCGCCTTGTGCCAGTCCATCCTATCATATTGTATTATAACATGGGGCGGTGCTGCCACTTCCCATCTTATTCACCTAGAGCGTGCACAGAGAGCGGTACTCAAAGTCTCCTATTCCCTCCCTTTTTTCTTTCCCACAGTGGAATTGTACAAAAAAGCTAAAGTCCTCACAGTCCGCCAAATCTTTGTTTTACAAACTTTACTTATGAAACACTCACAATTACCATACAATCCTTTAAACAAAATAGATAAACGACGAAAAAATAAGGTTTGTCCGACAACAGGATTTAAGTCAAGGCTCACCCAAAGGTTCTTCTGCCTTCTAGGCTCTTACCTCTACAATAAGGTAAACACAATCTTGTCAATACATCCACTTCCTATAATACAATGCAAAAAGAAAATAATATCCTGGTTACAAAATCTCACATACAAAGAGACAGAAGACCTACTTCTTACCCTAATATGACGCAAATCTCTTACTCACACACACAAACACACACACACAGTTTCCTAGTACGGACGCCAGTCTCTCACAATATAGTTAATGAATCGTCATTATCATTGTTTAACTCTTGATGATACAATTCTATGTAATGGCTATATTGTGAAAGAGAAATAAACAAATTAGGCCAAGTAGGTGGTATACATATATATATATATATTTATTTAGCTGTAGTCAGTCGTTCTGTATTATAATCCCCGAAGGGGTAGGCAGAGTCAAGGGGGCAGTATGCCCCTTCAACCTCATTCAGCCAAAAATAAAGCCAGACTGGGTTAGATGGAAAATTGTGAAAAAGCAGTGACAAGCTGCTGACCTGTCGCCTACACAATCACACACCCAAAACCCGATATAGCTAGGCAAGAACCACAGTTGGCATATTCTTTTTAAGTCCCAGACCAACATGGGACAGTGGGCTGGGTTGGATGGAAAGCTGCGAAAAAGGAGTGACAAGTGTCTAGCTCGTCGCCTACTCAGTGACATACCCAAAAGCCCGTAAACTCTTTCTCTACATTAGTCGCCTTTTACGACATGCTAGGCAAGAACCACAGTTGGCACATTCTTTTTTTTTGTCCCAGATCAACATGGACATTTCATAAATTCAAATAGTATGATTCTACGGTTCAAAATAGACGGTACAAGTATTTTTAATTGTTTAATATACATATCATCTTGCCCGTAATTTTCGAAGAAAGTAGTGACAAGTGGCTAAGTTATGGCCAAAACAATCACACACCTAAAACCCGATATACCATTAGTCGCCTTTTACTAATATTTTTAAATTATTTATTTCGTAATGAAATTGAATATACGCAGAAGGCAAATTAAGTTCATTATTACTAATTTAATACTAATAATTATGGGCATACGCAAGGGTGGGCAGCGGGGCAACAACCCTCGCAACTCCTAACACTGTCTTAAGTAAATTGGAAACATAATAATAAATTGTTTTGAATAGATTTCAACAAGCTGTAATTAAGAGAAAAATGGTCTCACAGTAAATAAAAACATATCATAGCTCGAAGTGTCTAGTTTTTGTCAAGTAATCTTTAACAAAAGTACCGGTAAACAAAAATATTTTTTTTTTTGTTTTTTTTTTTTGGTCTGCAAACTCAATTGACCATCGATAGATCCATGAAAAATAATATAAAAGCGCGCAGTGCCGTACAAAAATGGTGCGCCATAAAGTCGGCAATTTTTTTTGATTTTCTGAAAATTTCCAGGGTAAATTTGGTCATTTGATTCTGTACGGCATCAGTTTCATACTGTTTCAATACAGCTTCTAATCCATTATTCCGCAACGCCGTACAAAAATCATGCGACAAGGGGAAAAAATTTAGGGTTCCAACCCCCTCTTTTTCCGTGGTTCGGGGGGTGATTTGACACAACATAAAATTAATTTATTTTGAAAGTATTTTATGCATAGATAATATTTTTTTACATGCCGTACATTTTCATTGGTCCAAAGGTTTGTAGGGAAAAAAAACTCAAGGAAAAATCCATAGAACGAAATGTAAGAGAAATCCATATGTAATAAATATAATTTACATTATCGCTTACGGAGCCACGTTCTGTTACGACGTTTAGCATTTGTAAGCATATATCTACACCGAAAAATTTTACATCCACGGAGCCTACGAATGATTTCTTTAGAGCCTGGTATCTTTGAATCAGAAGTGAGAGCCGCTATTCAACATATAAAGAATGATAAAGCCACAGGGCAAGATGACATCCTAATCGAAACTTCTACACCATCTGCAACAAGATATGACTCACAGGCAAATGGCCCTCAGAATGGGCTCACACAGTTTTCGTTCCTCTGCATAAAAAGGGTTCAACAAAGAAATGTGGCAACTTTCGACTCATTACCCTAATAACACACGCAAGTAAAATAATGCTGCATATTATAAACGAACGACTGAAAGCATATTTGTCCAGAGAAATTGCGCCAGAACAAGCCGGTTTTATAAAAGGCAAGGGAACCCGGGAGCAAATTCTCATCGTTCGTCAAATTATTGAATAGCTCGAGAATTCAACAAGCCGACATACATATGCTTTGTTGATGAAGTATATATTAAACCAAAAAGTTTACAAAACTGTTGATACTGGGATTTACAGTATCAATTCTTGGATATTATATACACACCCTTTCACTTCAGTTAGACGTCACAATGATTTTATCATATAACCAATAGTTCTCTTCAAAAATATATTAATACCGTACAGTATTAGATGGCCATAAAGTACTACACCCTTAAACTGGTAGCGTCATTTTCATCAGCCTAAAAAATATGGTCTGCATTAAAATGTACGGCATAATTTTTTTCTAATTTATTTATCTTAATACTATTTAAAACAAGTGAAAAATTTTGAAAATTGCTATTTTTTATTAATCTATGAATATTTAAACTTTTGCAATAATTTGAAAAATTTCAGTTTTTGTATTCTCTATAATTTTTTTTAGAACAGTTTCTTTTAGACGGCAGTACTATATAACAATTGTATTTTACAATATCATGTTAAAAAAAGAGTTGCCGTACAGAGTCAAATGATTTTACAGCTTTATCAATCAAGTATACCATGAAATTAATATAAATATTAATATACATTCAAAGGAACAATAATTTTTAGACGGCATTATTTTTAATAGTACTTAAAAATAATGCCGTCAGTGCTAGATAATGTTTTGGAACCGAAGCCGTACTTTTTCAAATCACCCCCCGGACCAAGGAAAAAGAGGGGGTTGCAACCCTCGATTTTTTCCCCTTGTCACATGGTTTTTGTACGGCGTTGCGGAATAATGGATTAGAAGCTGTATTGAAACAGTATGAAACTGATGCCGTACAGAATCAAATGACCAAATTTACCCTGGAAATTGTCAGAAAATAAAAAAAAATTACCGACTTTGTGGCGCACCATTTTTGTACGGCACTGCGCGCTTTTATATTATTTTTCATGGATCTATCGATGGTCAAAATGCCGTACAAAAATAAATGACCAAAATGTACTCACTCTACAGGCACTTTTGAATTCTCGCCAGCACCCAGTTGGACAGCTTACAAGTGACGGCATAGTGCTAAATCTTATTTTTTTATGCTCTTATATCGTCTTATATACGTCACATGGGCCAGTAGTCTATAAGACTTAGTGAAGAAGCCGACGTTAAAAAATCGCGGCATTCTTAACGTGAACCACATTTGTCTCTATCGTATGTTCCCACCATAGATATTAATTTAACTGATTATCTACTTACAGAGTCTACGCACTAACAATATCTGCCGAGCTCAAGTGTGTTAAAAAAACCCTTCTTCGTTCTCCCCTACTATACATACAGAATACAAAATTCACAGGATCACTTAAATCCCCCGATGTGAACTGTTCAACATGGCCTGTAAGCCGATTAGCAAACAATATTATTCCGTCTGGTCTATGTACAGTTGCGGTGTAAAGGGATTTGTTACCGACGAGAAAACTCAATCGATTGATACTTCTATTACATTTTTTTGTTGCTTTGTTAGGAAAAGAGTAATGGAGTAGTATTTTAACTGCTTTCAGAGATTGTAAATGGTTGAAGGTGGTTGTCATAAGGTAAAGTCACCAATCATGGACAGTATAAGCGATTTTTTTGTATTTGCTTTGTAATTTCTTAATTTTTCAATATACATCAATTGAGATTTGAAGGTCTACGAAAAGCTCTTTTCTCAATTAGTATGCAATGTTTAATTTCAGTTTATGACTCAGTACAATAAAATATTATAAATAAACAAAACTCCTTCTTAGACTCCATTAATGGACTGTAATAATCCAGTGTTAGACCTCCAAATATGGACATTATCAAATTATGAACATCCATAAATGGACAGTAATAATTCAGTGTAGGACCCCCCGACCCCCCCCCCCCCCCCTCGGATGATCATTTACTTATGGAAATATGCTAAATAGGCAAAATAAAATTAAAATTCAAAAACAATTAGGTCTTAATTAGGACACGAACTAAAATTACGTGTCTATACACTACTATTATTAAAAAAAATAGTCTCAAAAAACACGTAATTTTTGAGGGTTCGTCGTTTTTCAGGGTAATTTATTACTTCTGGTTCATATTGTGGTTCATAGGTACATAGTGTGGTTCTTGCCTAGCATGTCGTAAAAGGCGACTAATGGTTTACGGGCTTTTGGGTATGTGACTGAGTAGGCGACGAGCTCTAGCCCCTTGTCACTCCTTTTTCACAGCTTTTCATCCAACCCAGCCCACTGTCCCATGTTGGTCTGGGACTTAAAAATAATATGCCAACAGTGGTTCTTGCCTAGCATGTCGTAAAAGGCGACTAATGGTGTATCGGGTTTTGGGTGTATGATTGTGTGGGCGACAGGTTAGCCGCTTGTCACTGCTTTTTCACAATTTTCCATCTAACCCAGCCCGGCTTTATTTTTGGCTGAATGTGGTTGAAGGCATGCTGCCCCTTTGACTCATCAAGAATCTTCTTTTTCCAAATATTATTTTTGGACACTATCAAGCAATTGTTCTATGGTCACAGGGAAGTGTTTTTCAGCCATAAATGTTATATCCATCTCATGAGTATCCTTTCTTCATCATATGTAAGTACAGTAGCTGGACCTACATTACAATCAATAGGACTTTTCCTTGTGATTTTATTATGTAAGGTTATACTTGGGACTCCGTATCTTGTAGCGGCAACGAATATTTCTCTCCTTTTCTTACTTCTTCGATAGCCTTGGCCATATGTTCTTTTGTGTTTTTCTAGGTGCCATTTCTAGCTCAAAAAAAAATTTGTTAATATTAGAAATACGTGAAACCTATTACGGACACCTAGTCATGGACAGAATGTACATTATTGGATAGACTAATAATTTATTGCGGATTATTAGAGAAACATGAAGATATACAACACCAGAGGTATGTTACATGAAAAAAACAAAAAAATAGATAATTTCACTTTATGGACACTCTGTCCATGATGATGGTCTACGTGCTTGAATAATATCCAGTTAAGGACATCGGTAATTTTAGAGTTAGAATGGCAATCTCATTTTAGTTTATTTTTTTATATTATAAAAGTAATGTATTACTATTGATAAATCAATAAATAATGCGAATTTCAAGAACGACCACACACCTGACCTAAAATAAGATGTTAAGTGTACTTACCTGCATCGCGATTCTAGTAGTAAATAACGATTCCCGGCACCAAATCACACCGCGTAACTAACAACCGTTATGGGCGCAATCAAAATGGGTGTCGGCTGTCAAAAACAGTTGGTATGACTGCTAAAAGATTGGCACAACTGATCGGTGTTGACAGTTACAAAAAAATACTGCACGTTTACTTAATTTTGGAGGTAGAATCAAAAAAATGTCCATGACTGGTCCGCGTCCAAAATAGGTGTAGTTACCTTAATTGGTTTTGGCATAATAGGGCATATTACAAATCTTTCAAACTTTCAAAATATAGGTAGGCACAAAATTAACACAAAAAATTATTTTTCGTAAGCAAAATAGTATTATTTAAAAATAAAAGGACAAAAAACATTCCCGCTTAAACGCTATGAGTTGACGTTTCAGGAAACGACTATGAAGATAATTTTGGATTTAGTCTTAAGCTTGTTGCTAGACTTGCTCGAAATAATGTCGACTAACAGTCACGGCGTTTTAGCCACGTGCTGATAACGCGCTATTTGTAACTTTTTAAAATGTATTTATTACAGATAATATTATCAAATTCATTTTTAAAACACGATATTCGGTATTCTAATATTAAGTTGAACTTTTTTACTAGAATTCTTCAGGTATAAAGTGCTATGGTTAAATACTCCATTGACCCGTCTCGGTTGAGGTAGTGAAGCCTCAAGAAAACTGGCGTAATATAGGGGATCTAACTCAAGCAATTTCGTTTCGTTCCGCAGAGTGCCAGAGGCCCAAACTCTAAGAATTTCCAGCTCTTAAATATAAGCCAATGATGCGTGTCGTTCTGTCACCACAACTTCCTGACACCTACGAACAAAATATATAAAGACACTTAAATACTCAACATAGAACAATTATACAAATACCAATCTTGTATACTTATACGCAAAATTTTTAATAAAAACATACATAAAGGGGCCAGCTGCCCCCTTGACTCTGTCTATCCTTTCGGGTATTATGGGCGTGATGTGATGTGACACACACTAATGTAATTTTCACGAAAAAGAAAAGTATTCAAACAAAATAATTGCTAATAACCTGGTCATGCGTCAACTAGCACAGACTGCGGTAAAAAGTATATTACTTACGAAAGTGTACAAATATACAATAAATTGCCTAAAGATATCAAGGAAGCTAAAAGTATGCTAATATTAAAAAAATGGTAAAAAATTGTTCACATTCACAAATTCACAAATTATGAACAAACTACATGTATAGATATGTGCATATATAAACCATTTATAATAAATAACTACTATTAGTTTAGCTTTCCCCGCGGAATAACAAATAAATATTAAAAATAAATAAAAACATTGATAAATAAACCCCTTAGAAGCTGTAGTTATTACATTTTACTATCGTTGTCACTGCGATTGCCGCCTAGCCACATCTAGTAAAACCGTCTTTAGATCGTTATTGTTTCTGCCGCCCCGGCTTTTGCTTTGCTTGGATCATGTTATAATGGAAACATACCCTAACACTTTTTGTTATAAAAATAATGTCTACTTAGTTGTACTGCCTGGCACGCTCGGTGTATGGTAAACCACACACTCGTATGCTGGATGCTGACGCTATGATGCGCTGAAGTGTGGTGACTCCGAAGACAGTTAAACTACCGAACCCGACGAGTGTTGATTGTACTCTGATTTTATTAAATGCAAGACAAGCTTAATACTATTCTAGGTCACAGTAAAATGTGCGGTTAGCCCGTGCACTCGGTGACCATTTGTTTCACACAATTAATACTTTTTGTACTTGAAATGTATTTTTCATTTAAGTGAATTTATGTAATTCTTATAAGAAAATGTCTTCAATCTTAAGTTCATTTTATGAAACCACGTTTGCATATGTTAATAGGCAAAAATATAAGACAACATCACATACATTGATCTGGTTTCAAAGTAAGGACTTTGAGCAATTGTTATATTGAAATTAATTAAGAAACTAAATTAAGTAAAATAGAATTGTTACCAGTAATAAGTAATGAAAAAAACGATGACACCAAACCAGAGATAAGTACCCGTTAAAAATAAATATTATAGAGCATGTCTTATTTGATAAGTATGATAAAAAATATTTACTATTAGAATCAAGGTATATTTGATTCAAATGGTAAACATTTTTTGGATTAATAAAAGCATTCACCGACAAATGCACACATGCAATGCTATTTTCAAATCTGTCGCATTGTACTTTTTTTATGATTTTTTTTTATCTGAATATTAAAATATAAGCCCCTAATCAAAAAATTCTTAGAAATGAACAATTTGTAAATCTCGTCTCCACGGAATTCCATATAACGCCTCTCCGATAATAAATAAGCCCGTCAAACGATTTCGCCTTATTTAGCGTAGGGTTCCGTAAACTGTCTTTCTTTATCATCATTACTGGGCCGCGATCATTACGTGAAATGAAATAAATGAACAGTTTAAATGACGCGGTTAGCCATGACCTCTTTCGTTTTGAATGGAATAAAGTCTGTTTCACCTAAGAAGATTTCCGTGACACGTGTCAATACTCCATTTCATGCATCGTCCTTTTTACAAATCAAATTATTTGGTTTTAAGCATATTTGACTTTATACATTAACATCATTGTAAAAAAAGGATCAATAATCTCCATTTATTAATATAAACACGGTTTATTAATTTTCTTCATAAATTTATTACTAATTTAAATTTAGAAAAAAATTAATTTGAATTGCATACTGCGGGAATCAAAAAGTTTACTCATAGAGACTGACACTACTATTTACGTCACATCATTAATCGGTATGGCTGGCATCTTGTCATCGAGTTAGAATATTTTACAAAGGATATTTCAAAAGTGTACATTGCAACCGAAATAAATGTTCCGAACCCAGTGACAGCAGAGAAGTGTCCTCTAAGACACAAACAAAAACAAACCATCCTTATTTGGATGATTTCATTCGACATAATATCTGCCTCAGATCAACAGAAAAAGGAAGATGTGTGAAGTGTGAAGATGGAGTGTGAACATCAAAAGTGAAGCCACTTTTTTATCCATGTGTGCATGGAAGGGTTGCTATTTGTTAATTTTTTTCCCTAAAATTTGGGAAATATTTTTATTTATTTATTTTATTTATTGTGGGGGTTGTGTATAACACCCCTCAATACCTTTATCAAGTAGACAGCGAGAGCGACTTCCTTTCTGACCTCCAACTTGTAGTATCCTACCATACCGAGCAAGAACAAAGTAGGATACAACAAAGGGTAACCCGGACATACTCAGAATTGTTTCCAGTAGATGCATCTAATAAATTTATTTTGCATGCGCTCTAACATTAATTTATATTTGGCCTCGTAAGGAAACTAAATTACGGCGTTACATTCTATTGTTGTATGGGTAAGTTGTAATGCCGATCACTCACATTCGCACGAATTTTTATATCGCCAAATTGTGTTGAAATAATATAGGTAATTATTTATTTTCAATCAACTTTATTATATTTAAATCAAATCAAATAAAAAAAAACAATTGTTCAAACTACCATAACAGAAGCTTTGTAGGCACAAGGAGGACATTTCCTTTTTCATAAACTTGCAAAAATATTAGTAAACCATATAATAATTAATGATAACCATATATTAATTATCTATACTTATAATAAATCTGTAGAGTGGTCAATTCTGTACATTAAATATATTTTCAAAATAACTATCAGGGGGTGATTAGTGATCGATACTGATGCCAAAAATGCAATCAGTAAAATTTTTGTCTGTCTGTCTGTCTGTATGTTCCTTATAGAAACAAAAACTACTCGACGGATTTTAACGAAACTTGGTACAATTATTTTTCATACTCCTGGGCAGGTTATAGTATACTTTTCATCACGCTACAATCAATAGGAGCAGAGTAGTGAAGGGAAATGTTGGGAAAACGGGAGAAGTTACTACATTTTTTAAGCTTCCGTCGCGTGTGCAGCCTTAATGGTTAAAGTTACATAGAAATCATGTATGACGGAAATAGTCTTTATAATATTAACTATAAACGCGGGTGACACCGCTGGCACAGCTAGTAATACAAATTTGTATTATGAATGTAGGAAAAATATTTGTTCGGGGGTGGCGCCACCGTCTATTTTGTTTAATTCAAATGGGAAGATTTTAAATCATGTTATGACAACTCTCATGACAACTGTCACTACTTTCGTTCTTTCAAAGTTTATTTATAAAAAAAACGATGTTATTCCAATTACTTACAAGTGAAAAGTGATTTCGTGGGACTTCTTACGGGTTAGGGTATTATTTTTACAACTTTTGACTACACAGGAAGGCATAATAATTTGTTTTTTCGATATGTTTACTGTCCGACGGCTCGTGAAGTACTAAGAGCTGTCAGCTTGGTTTTATGTAGTTGTAAGTGTGTGCGTGAGCGTGAATTTTACTTGCCCTAGAACATTTTATTAAATTGAAAAAAAAAGCGAATGGCTGCGATACGGATGCATAACTTATAACGACAAAAACAAAGTGTCACGGAACTCTTTGCATTTATTCATAGCAAATATTATAACTGATCGACTAAGAGCTGAATTTTACAGTCAATTATAAGGTAACAGTCGAATAATTCACAATCAGGATTCTTCAATTTTTAAATAACATTGCCTGTTTCCTTAGTAAAATGCCGTATGACATCCGCAAATTGTTGACTTTATGCTATAACAGTGGATTAATTGTTATCCAAACATTAAGAAATCAGCCCTTAACAGCATAAACTTCAAGACTTTCATATTAAGGGTGCATATATACTCACGCCTGCAAACTCCAAATGGGTAGGCAAAGCCAAAGATCAATAAGCACCAACACCAATTTTTAGCCAAAAAATTCAGTCGAATTGAGAACCTCCTTCCTTGTTTTGAAGTCTGTAAAAAAGGAAAAATTTGGAAAAGTACCAAGTAGCTCGTGGTGGAGACAATCGGAAACAGAATCCCATGCAATATAAAGATCTATACATATAAAGCTCGATTAGGTACTTAAAGTTCGTAGCGCTAACGCAAGTTAAGCAACCCCGGTCGTGGTTCCAACTGGGATGGGTAACCACAATTGGCACAAAAAAATATATCAAGTGGCTCATTAATAGTTAAGCGCGACCGACGTCAATACATTGACGGTGGTTGTTACGCTTTCAAGCCTAGGCTACTTAACAAATTATAATGAAATTTTGATGTCTGATATACATAGAAGCACATAGGAGAATCGAATTGCAATATCTTAAGAGTTATCGCAGTTTTAAAATAACATCACAGCCCAAATTTATGCAAAGGAAACAGACTCGAAATAACATTTCTTTGCAATAACGTAATTGGTGCTACAGTTTTGGCTGGTCCAGCGGTAGGGCAAACAGAACTGATACCTCGCATCCCTATGATACCAACGGATTTGCCTTATAACATTAAAATAATTCAATTTCCCATAATAATATCATATGCGGTAACAATTTATAAGGGCCAGTGCAAACATTTAAGCACATAGGAATAGATTTACGCCAAGAATGTTTTTCGCACGGGCAACTAATGTTGCCCTATCGAGATCTGGTTCTGGTGAAAATTAATATCTACTTTTGACGGAAGAAAATAAAACTAACTAACTAAACTTCACGCCACTTCCCTACGGGGTAGGCAGAGAGAACCGAACGCAATTGTGCTAGAGTGTCGTTTTTATTCCCTTCAAAGGCTATTGAGGGTTGTATCAGACTGTCAAAGATTTATAAAGGCTACTTTAGCAAAAGTGAAATGTTTGCCTACAGAACCCTTTTCTAAATGGTTAACTACGCAAGAAATTGAACAAGCAGCAGTAATATTCATCAAACAAAATCAGGAAATATATTTTAGAAATGAATGTGTCTCCTTAAGAACTTGCCAATAAAGAAAAAGAGTACAATACTTAGTCTCAATCCGCTTATCGATAAAAACGGAGTCCTTAGGGTGGGCGGTAGATTACAAAGAGCACAAATACCTTGTAATATGAAAAACCCTATTTTTTACGATATAAATCACATTTGACTGATCTTATAATTAAAGAAGCGCATGTACGAACTCTTCATGGGGGTCCTCAATTGATGCTTAATTATATTCGATCTAAATATTGGATTTTAAATGCAAAGCGACAGCACAATCAATCAATTTATTAACCTATCAATTCAAATTATTTTTTTAAACTGTTAATCTAATTCCGTGGTTGGAACTCAACCGCTACGCCTATTGTTAGCTCTAATCTTTACACTATTTGTCTACTAGGCACAGGATAGAAATATAGCTGTGGGGTCCGCCCACCGGGACCAGCAAATTTTTTTCAAAGTGGTCAAACAGAAAAAAGTTTGGGAACCTCTGATCTAAGATTATACACAGATATCCTCCAATAGATACCGTACGTTCACCATTTTGTTCTAGGTTCAAGTCACAATTTTAGGAGGTAGGAACGGGGTGCGGGGGACGTAACACTCATTCATCTAGTGATGTCCAATTGTATTGTGCAGTGTCTATAGTTTTATCGATAAATTTATAACTATTTATATTTCATATGTAGATATAAAAAAAATTTTTTTTTAGGTTTCCGTACCTCAAAACAGTACCAGACCGTACTAAAAAAAACAAACAAATGTAAAGAAGCCAAGTTTGGTGGTTGGTATTATTGACATTTTATTCTATAGAATACTAGAATAGAATATAGAAAACTATAGAATATTGTATGGAATGCTGGATTATACACATTGCCGGCAACACATACATACCAAAATTGGTAAATATAAAGAAGAAAGAATCATATAGTGAAAACTATCCTCTGTGAAATGTCTCGAACAAATGACGGTGTTTTTGCTCGGGAACGATCCATCACCGCGATATGTGGCATCGATCCATTTAGACTTTCTTTCAGGACCCTTTGGAAATCTCAAGCAAATTGAGTTAGGACAATCTCTATTTTTATCGACAATGTCGATTCGACATACTGAAACGTACACAGTTACAACCCTCTTGTTATGCATGTCTATGCCAGAACGGGATTAAAATAGTGAAATGGGTAATGAAAGAAAAGGGGAGTGACAAAAGACATCAACGCGAGCTGACACTTGTCAAAAATTTTTTGCCAACTTTCAAAATTCGTCCGTCGTAACTTGAGCTCCGTCTAGAATAAATATTATTATATAGGTATTTATTTTACTTACCGATGAAAAGTTATACCATCTTTTTTTATATTTTGATGTCCTGGAATTCTTCCCACACCATTTTACGGAACAAAAGGCCATTTTAACGTTTATTTATGCATATATACTTATTAAATATAAAATAAAAGTGTCTCCGTAAAGGCTGACCCGCAGATCTGTCTCTTAGTCGGCACTGAAGATGCGCGTGTATGGCAACTACTTATATATGTAATAGCATATATGCATGGGCGCACGGCAATCCTCTTAATGTGGTATCTATTTGGAGGTTATCTGTAAGATTATAAGACCCAGTACTTTTACCTAACATATAAAAGTCCCACTTTTACTAAAAGATAGATGTACTTAGGTACTTAAACATCTCCATATCGTACATATTATTTATAAATATGTACTCGTATTTTCACCTTCTACGTAAACGAAGTCACGGATTAAAGTTAATGTTAGCCTAAAGTAACTATTTTCACGCAGACGAAGTCACGGGCAGAAGCTAGTAATTAATAAGAATGAAACTATCTCTGTTTAACGATAGTGGTCAATTTAATCCATTGTTGTATTCACCATTACGGCTTCATCACGGCTGGTGGTCGTCACTTTCAAACTGATCAGGAATCATTTCAGGGGCGTGCCCTCGGGCAGTAATTTATGGAAACGTGTCTTCTTAAGTATTGCGCTTGTTTGAATTTATATAAACTTGTATAGGGTAAATAATTTTGTCACATGTGTATGGTATGGGATTTAAAAATAAAGTGCTAACTGTGTTCCTTGTCTAGGTATGCGGTGTGTGATTTTGTAGGCGAAAACTGGCCACTTGGCACTACTTTTCACAATTTTATTTCTAACACAACCCAGTTTTATTTCCGGTTAAGGTAATTAAAGAGGCTTTCTGTCTCTTTGACTCTGTTAACTACGGGCGCGATGTTACTTATCTTAGGACAAATAGTTGCCATGCCAGACTTATAAACACATTAAACTATTACAAAAATAACTAATATTCCGCATTTACATTTTTCATCTCACAAATACGTAACAAAATAGCCTTAATATCCACTCCATCCCTTGGATTTTTGCTTAGAAACCACAAAATATTAATTTGATTACTACAAAAACACAATCTCGGCGTTCCTTTGCCAGAATTTATAAAAAACCTTAGGGCTTAGAGCCGCCTTGTCTGTACCTATAAAGAGGTGAAAAGAATTGTGTGGGCGACAAAACGAAATCGCCTCATATTAGTTTAGTTACAGATAAAGGAGACGGATACGGGTTCACACATTCTTAGACCTAGATATTATAAAAAGATGAAAGTGGTGTCAATAAAGAGCTTATATATTATTCATTCCTGAAAGTTTTGTGGGTTTTGGCCAATCTGAGAGCAGAGTTTTAAGAGGTTAGTATAAGTGTGTATCATAGATTTAGAATTTTTCGACTACGCTAAAGATACACAAAGCGTGGGAGCGAGAAATCCTGCTGTAATTCAAACCGCCTGAGAGAAAAAGCGACAGTGAATGAAGTACCTATATGTCAATGTTTTTGCGAGTAAGAGGCCTTAGCGTCCCGGTCTATTCTACGTCGCAGTAAAATTTGTGCATTATGTATTAAACCTTGGATTATAATCGAGAATATTAAATGTGCAATTGAGGTGACTTGTTTTGTACGTGATTGTGAGGTTACACGACGGAATAATCCGAATAAATACACTTTTCACAGGTAAATACGATTTTAACATTAGATTTTTCAAACCATATTTTGTTAAATTCTTGCTAGTAATCGGTTTAGAAAAATATGTTTACAATAGTATATTGATTATAATTGACCTTTCTTAGTATACATCGTGATTATAAACAGAATTGGGGAAAATATTGTGTAAAATAGTATGGTTACTCTAGTGCTTGACAAAGCGGTGACGTCACGAGTATCGATAAAAACTTAATCGTCTTTTAGCGACATCATGACATGAATAAAAGTTATTTAGCCAAGTTATATTGAAATATAATTATATTCACATTGGGAACTCATTATCTCCGTAAATTTGTTAGTTAAGTAACTGGCATTTTTTCTAGGTTTCTAAGCAACCCAGCATTGTGTAAAAAGTGGATGCGGACTATAGACAGACCAGATTGGACTCCCAGTAAGAACTCCACTATCTGCAGCAAACATTTCGATGGCAAATGAGGGCAACAAAAAATTTGTTGCACTACATATTATTTTTAAATAACTAAATGTCACTAAATTAAAAGTTGCTAATATATTATTTGTTTCACTTCATTCCATCAGTCAAAGCAAAAGTCATGTATTTTTGTCTTATAGGTATAAATCATAGAACATATTTCTATTTTTTTCATTTTTTACACGCTGAATATACGAGGAATACATTTTACCATTTCAGTGTGTATAGAACTGCTTAGAATGCGATTTCTTACCGACTAATTCCGATTTACCTAATATAAACAACTGCTGATTTCATCAATGCCATTAATAATTAATCAAAAGTATAAAAAAGTGTTTTAAATACCTATACTATTAGTATACAACTGAATCAGCCGAGAATATAAAAGTGCGTCTTTGACAACACTATTTTTAACCCACACATAGACGTCAACCAACACATGTTTAAATTTACTTTTGGTCATGTCTCCGAGCCGTCATTGTGTATCTTGTACATCCTAAATCTATGGTGTGTATATAAAACAAATTGACAACAACCTATACTAAAGAGCTGATTTTTGAACGGCGTTTGCTAATACGAAAAATCTGTGTGAGATAGTATTGTTTGCTGATGACACCTCTCTGATTTTCAAAGTTGACAGAAAGCACTCAATGTTGACAACGTAAATAATGCTATCTCTCACGTACTACATTGGTTCACGATTAATAACCTTCTTTCAAATGATGGTAAAACTATATGTGTGAAGTTGCCTAATGTTAAGCAAACAAATATTAATTTTAACATGGGTGAAGAAACTATTGAAATAGTTCACTCAACAGTATTTCTGGGCATTACCATTGATTCTTAACTGCAATGAGGCCCTCATATTGCTCCTCTAATGGGAAGACTTAGTTCCGCAGCATATGTTACAAAAATACTGCAATTGACTGATATTGGAACGGCAAGATTGGTTTATTTTGGCTACTTTCACAGCGTAATGATGTGGGGGTCTGCTGCTGACATACAAAATATCTTCGTATTGCATTTGTAAAGTCTATTGATATTTGTAAAGTCATTATATACGGAGATACGGCTTACCCTTTGTGAGAACTGGGTGAGCATACATTTTATTAAATACCTTCGGTTCTATCGTGTTACAAATTGCAAGATTGAATTTACAACTGTCTAAACTTTTACTAAATGGTGAATACCTTTTTATTCATTTTTAGAGGGTGCTCACCCAATGCACATGCACGTCTTTTATTAATATTACAATAAGAGTTATTCTGTGCAGTAATCCCAGCTGGTGACCCAAGCAGCTCCTCGTACAGGCTGTGAGTGTGTAAAGCCTCTTGACCTCGTATGTCGTCTTCATACTGCAGGATGGTTTTGTTGCCATCACGCAAGTCCACCTCAAGCTCATGCATTCGCTCGAGGATCCGCTCGTAGATGACACTGCATTAGTCAAAGTTGTTGATGACGATGCTCGTTTACTTTCACAAGCTGGGAGTGCAGTTCGGCAAGCTCACTCTTTAGTTGAGTGTTGTGAGTTAACATTTTCAAAAATTCTTCCTCATTCTTATCACGTTCGCGAAGAAGTTGGCTATTGTCCTTCTTTATTTCCTTAATCTCCTCAAGAGCCCGTTTCAGTTTGACTTTTAGTTCCTGAACGGTAGCCCTCGGGGTCGTCATCTTTGAGTGAAGCATGCCACTCATACCTGGAATTGTTTTTAAATAAGTGTACAACAAATGTAATGACAGAATTAAACAACCTAAAATCTAAAAACTATTATACTATGTGACATTAACTACATAAGTTGTTGAATATAAATGAGTAAATGGACAATTATTATTACTAAATTACTTGGTTAGGAGGGGTAATTATTACTTATTTAATTAAATCTTTGATTATAATCTTATTAATAAAGTTTACATCAATAAGAAGATAATATAAAATGTGAGAGAGTAGTGAACAATAAATGTACTAACTGATCAAAATCAGGTTTAATATGATTAATAGTTCTGATAATATGTTGTTAACTATTTTAATTAAGGCTAATGTGTAGTTATTAGTCGTATGTTTGTGTAAGCAGCCAAAAGTTGTCTATCATCCACATTGCTTAACTGTCAGTTAAGCCACAGGAAACACAACGGAGGCTTTTTATGTGATAGGATTTAACAAACCTCTCGAATGAGAGTAGTTAAATCCAGTAAGATGTTAGTAAGGTCCCGCACTCCTCGGTTAAGAGGCGTGTGTCCTTACCATTGAGCTACCACCGTTCCCAAAATTTAGTAAACAGTAAATTTAGTAAACAGATGGAGCATTTTGGAGCAGAATCCATATTATTGAAATCTGTAAATAATAAAGCAATATTAATAAATGCAACAGATACTAGTTGAACATTTTGTTATTATAAAATTATCTTACTAACGGTATATAATAATAAATCCACGTAGTAACTAACTTAACTTTATACTTTTGATTTTAAAATAAATCAAAAACACAATTTCTGTCATAAAAAATTAGGTGAAGTGTGAGTTGGTCTCGCGCACGAAGGGTTCAGTACCATTATCATTACAACATAAGACAATAAAAAACTAAGTATTCTAGGAATATTTGAAGTGTATATTATGTTGCCGTTATCAATATCGTTATAATATTAAACTTGTAAGGATACACTTTATTTCAACATGCTATAAAAACCTAGGCCGAAACTAGGAGAGCTGCCGAAGTTTCGGTTTCGGTTTCGGTTTTGGCAAGAAACCCTGACTCGGTTAGACAGACACTATTAATCATTTCTCTTCTTTTAGTGTAAGTTACTAAATAAGAGGTACAATCTAGACGGATTTCTAATGCAGAATTCAACGGAATGAAAAAAAAAATCCGGTTTATAAGGAAAAAAAAAAATATTCAAAGTGTTTTTAATTATTGCAAAATAGACTTAATAATAAAGCTCTATGCATTATTAATTATTAAGTAAACCTTAAATGATAACATACATTTTTATATTATTTGCATTTTGAAAAATTTGGATGCGTTGTTTGCAAAAACTATCGCACTTATGCAAAAATGTTACACGACCTTTTTTGTAGGAAATTTAATTATCTATAACTTTTACTTGAAACATTTTTCGATATTTTTAACCATTCATGAGTTATTTACAAAAAAGTGCTTTTTTTGATCTTTCGTCCCCTTTTTTTTAGTTAACCTGATGAGTCAGAGATCTGACTTTTTGGAGTATTAAATATCTAGTACTCACGCAAATTTTCCCGTTGGGACCATCCTTTCAACTCAAAATGGCAAAGTTAAGGCTTTATTGACTGGACTAATGATGATTATTATTGTGGTCACGCTCGAAGTATTCCAAGTCGATTTAGGAATTTTACGCTTGTTTACTTTGGTAGTCATAAAACCACAATCATGCAAAATACATATGTCCACCTTCATTGAGTAAGTATAATATTCAAGTGAGTTATAAAGAAGATGACTCGAATAAATAGGGTAAAATCGGTACCAAAGCTGAAAAAAGGAAATATAATTTAATTTAGGGTCCCAAGACTGACCTAAAATATTATTTTATATTCGCATCATACTCTGTGTGCATTTTACATTCTTAGTTTTACTACATACACATTCATGCGACGGCTGATACCCTTTACATTCTCGTATACCTGTCTAGACTATTTCCGTTATTAATCTTTAAATATTTTTCAGGTAAGCTTAATAGCAATGATGTTCCTTACAAAGTTAATACACTCTTTTAAACCTGCACCAGAACAAGATTACGCCAAGTTAGTGCTGCCTTTCATCAGACGTAATATGCATCTGAGGATGGTAATAGATGCCTTAGATGTGGCCAAGCCCTTAAGTAACAGAAGATCAAGTGGAAATATCTTGGCAACACCTGAAAATATTTACAGACATATAGTCAAGAGTTTGTCAAGGGAAATGTTGAGTAATAACTCTTTGACTAAACGTGGTGGCAAAAGAAAATCTAGGAAGCACAGAAGTGAAAACAGAATTCGTTACGGGTAGACGGAAAATCAATCATTTAGTGAATCTTCCCGGCAATATAAGGCTTCACTAACATCAAACGCATTTTTTTTTGTATCATGAAGGTGGCAAACAGCCTATGGCTAGACTAGAAAATGAGCTTGTATGGAGTAGTCACAGTGGCCTATCTATAGACACTCTATGCACACACCTCCAAAACTTCATCACCGAACGCAGCTGTTTTAGAGTCGCAAATTTTCGCCGATTTTCTTGGCGACTATCAACATTGAGTCATGCCCACCTTGGCACTTCACATATGCATAATAATGATAAATATCAGACTAAATCACATACATTGATCTGATTCCGAGGTAATCAGCTTAAGCACTTGTGTTACGGATATCAGAATCAACAGTGGTGTTACAAATATATACTTAAATATTAGATATTAACACCCAGACACAACAAATACAAGCATTTATCACACGAATTTTTGTCATGGGTGGGGATCGAACCCAAAACTCTTGGCGCATGGGGCAGGGTCAAGCCAGTCAACTTCTGAAAGATCTTATAATTTTTATATATTCTTGTCAGTTCTCTTGTATTTATTTCTTTAAATATATATATATTTATAAAGAAATAAATACAAGAGAATAAATAATGTCGAAAGATACTACTTACCCTCATGTACAAAATCCATCACAAATGCTTAGCACAGATATTGTTAGATATACACATTATGCTTTCTAGTGAAATGCAATTATTCAAATAAATACAATTAAAGTCTATCATTTTCTTATATATTTACCCTTTTTTTTTTGTTGATCCAGGGGAATGCGTTACTAACGTCCCGCTGAAATCGGGGGAAATTAGCGGGGTGTGTCGGATCCCTGGGATCCTCGAGATGATAGGAGGATCCTGCTCCGCCCAAGTTGGTAGTGGGCGGGGTATACCGACTAAACCCCTGGGATGTATCTCTACGCCTTATGTAAGGTACCCACGGGATCGCGCAATGCTAAACCACCGTAAATACCCCAGCGTCGGCCCTACCAAAGGGCCACCTGCGCCTAGAGAAAGACGACCCAGTACACGGACCTTCGCTTGACCTCTCGGTGCTCAGCATGGCGGCGACAATGCTGCCCAGCGAGAGGTCAGGTCCAACTACTGCGGTGAGAGCGCGGTGCTGCGGACTCCAGGCCGCACACACCTCGAGGGTGTGCTGTGTCGAGTCTTCATCCGCACCGCACTCATGGCAGGTCAGCGTCGGCTCCCTTTTGGCGATCTTGAAGAGATAAAGGAAAAAACATCCGTGACTCGTGAATACCTGCACCAGCTGAAGGACCCGTGTTTTCGTACAGTCCAGAGCGAGAGAACAAAGTGGATGACCTCGATGGTCCACCGACCGTAGGCCGCTGTCGCGAAGAGCGAGGCGCTCCCCCATGTCGCGGCTTGCTACCCTTTGATGGTAAAAGGTGGCAAGCACCTCTGTTTCCAGCTCCTAAGGGAGAGAGAGTACTAGCGAGGACGCAGGCTGCGCCGAAGGACACTTTCCCACTTGGCCACCGTTTGTTGGGGTCGCCGGAGGGCCGCTCTGTTGGTACGGCTGAGAGCGTCGAACCATATTTTTGCCCCGTATAAAGCCGTACTTTTTATCACGCCCGAGTATAAGTTAGTAGTCTTTAGCACGCCGCAGCAGCGTCGACCAGTTTCGGGGCCAAGGTGGCTATGTGGCCCTCGAAATTCCCATCTAAATGGACGCTTAGGTATTTTATTTCAGCCTTTATCCGAATGGTGACCCCTCCGACGTTTGAATGTGCACCCGTTGGTGGTCCTTTTCAAAGCCCGTGAAAGAGCAGGGCCTCGGTTTTCTCGATGGCCACTTTGAAGCCTAGAGCCTAAACTCAGCTTACCACCAGCGACGTGCCCCTTGTGGCTAGCCGTGCTGTCTCCGGGAAAGATCTCCCGATGGCTACGACTAGGGTGTCGTCAGCGTAACAGAAGAGACGCATACCTGGAAGGAGTGATCCTTCGCCGCACCAGATCCTCTGCCTTATTTGTGTAAAATACCTCGCGCTTCCGGAGGTAGTCCGAGATGAGGCGACGCAGTTAACCCATGTTGCTCGTCAATGGAGGGTAATTAGAGAAAAAAAATAATGTAATCGTTTCCACGTAGTCATTATTAAATTATCATACCCGATTTTAATGAATTTGAATGTTGTTTCTTGCGGCTTTGATCGGCTTGCGTTGGTTGGGCTAAGAGGGTATTCTATCTTCACGTAACGCTTCCTAAAATTACCCATGTACAAATAGCGCGAATTGAATGCATTGCTCAGGAATGTGATAGTGCTGTGACCTTATTAGAATTAATGATGACAATATGTCGATAAATTTCCAAATCGTTTTAAGTTTAACATTTTAAATTTAGAAAAAAAAACAAGAAAATAATTATCACACATTTTTTATTATTTCACACATAGAAATCAAATAAAAAAATTTCAATTTATTCAGTATCAGATTCAGAAGGCGAACAAAGAGGCCCTTTTTTTGCTACATTTTGAATTGCAGCCAATGATCTTGTGGCTACACAGATAGTATACTTACCTGTTACTTTACCTTAAAAACAATTACCCTTTACCACTTACACATACTTACCTGTTACCTTACATTAAAAACAATTACCTATTTCCATTTAGACATACTTACCTGCTACCTTACCTAACCTCAAAACCATTATACCTGGAAACATTATCGTACCAGCTCTGAAAATAACTGTTGTAAACTCAGACGGCATTAAGAAACATGGAACAAATAGCCCTGACAAGAGCTGACACTGTGCATTAAAAAACAGGAGTTAGCTATGAAAATAGCTCTTTGCATCCCACAGCACATCACCATCGCACGCAAGCACACACAAAGCAGGAGGCTCAAGCATGCAGTCGCAGCACTCGCAGCACGTGTCCCAGCTGACACGCGATACGTCGACCGAGCTCTGCACGGACGTGGCACACGTACGCACGCCACTCGCCCGCCGGCGAAATGGCAGAGCATTGTCGCTGCAGAGACCTTTATACGCGCGCGATGAGCCGCGTGATCAGCCACAGATCAGCGTGCGAGCGAAAGATATCGATCTCCCAAGCGAGAGATCGATGTCAACTGTCATTGGCTGAAAACCCTTAGCTCATGGAAATTTCCACTGTAAATAATGTTGTTTGATATGTGATTGGTTAAAAATCCTTAGTCAATGGAAATTTCCACCGTAAATAATGTTGTTTATATTTTTTTGTTCTGTGATTGGATAAAAACTGTATTTCCCTATTGGTAAATGACGTTTTCCTTTGTAGCTAATTTTGTATAAATATGTGGCCTTTTCCAACAATGAATCATTCCATTACAATCCTTCTGATCAGGAGTTTCACTCAACTACGCTCTGCTACCAAAGCTTGCTAGTAAAGCCCATGTAGCTAAAGTGGTGACCACCGACTCTACACGCAAACAAGAGAAATCCCTGCCGTCGTAAGAAAAATATTTACAAATTGAAGCAACAAGAAAAAATTCTCTACGATGCAAGATGCCTACCTCTAACCAGAGATTGCCAATATCTCCCTGGCTCTGCGCATTCCACCGTTCTGGCGCGACCGACCTCGGTTATGGTTCTTCAGTTTCGAAGCTGCCACTCACGAACATAAGAAGGGTGAATCGCAAATGGTGCAAATGGTTACTGCTCGTATGGAACTGCAAGATATAGCACAAATCTCCGACCTACTGTACAACCCGCCCGAAAAGCCGTACCAAGCCATTAAGAAGCGTCTCAACGCCGTGTAAGAAGAATTTGATAACCGCCAGTTGCAGAGGTTATTCTCAGAAATGGAGTTAGGCGACCAGAAGCCTTCCCAACTATTACGTCGGATGCGCGAACTCGCCCATGACCGAATCCCAGACGTGACGCTGCGACTCATGTAGACCAACCACCTCCCATACCACGTTCGCTCAGTCCTCGCTGTGATATTTCACTCACAGCACCAAGCACCATAACGACATTTGAAGAACTCGCCTTACTCGCCGACAAGATGATGGAGCAGCAACGCGAAGTAGCCGCCGTCAGCATCCCACCGCCACAGACGTCTACTTATATATTTCAATAGCCCGTCACACAATATATCGATTAAGGTCAACGAGCTACGATCGCAGCGACCGCAGTACAATGACTATAGAATAAAATGGCTATCCATTACGAGGCCGCCATAATTCTCGATCCCGCAACGCATCACGACCAAGAGAAGTTTCGCCGTCACCATACTGCTACTACCATCAACATTTCGGCGCCCGAGCATTTAAATGCGCGTCACCGTGTTCGTTCGTAGTGAAGACACAAAACGCAGGAAAACCTGACAGAACGATAGCAGTAGTATATCGTTCAAGAATATTCATACCGCCTTTTCGTCACCGACAAGAAAACAAGAATATATTTTCTCGTCGACACCGGAGCAAATAGAAATATCTTTATTCATGTAGGCTCCACAAAAGCACTTATGAATAGTCATAATAATACAAAATAAATATTGTACCGCCAGGTTCGGAAAGTTGATTCTACCGAGAAGAACCGGCAAGAAACTCGGTAGTTACTCTTTTAAATCGCCATGTATACAATAACAATGCTACTTTATATCTACTTCTACAAATGTATATAATACAAATATAATTAATGTAATACATTACAATTGTAGAGTAGACCATGCAAGAATTAGAGCGCAGACTGCAGATTCCTGTCATTGAAAAAGTCTTCAATTCTATAATAGCCCTTTTTTATGAGAAACTAGCTGCCCCGGCGCACTTCGTAACGCCATGTTGTCGGATTTTTAATACCCATTTTTATCCGTGCAGCTTAATTAATTTTTTTGAGAACTTTGACAATGTATAGGAAAAACCATGAAAACGACATCAATGTTGATTTTTAGACATTTCAACCCCTTTCCGCCCTAGACGACTTTCTTTTATATATATAGATTAATTATTCAAACTTATTAAGTTATACCTATACCCAATACCTATCACATCCATTTTTTAACCTTCTTTATCGGAATCAACATTTTCGAAATCAACGACCCAAAATTCCTCGAAAATGATACCCATATCGATTTTTTACATTTTTATCCCTAGCACACCCCTTTATCATTCCCCTAAGGGTATTTTTTTGAGAAAACAGGAAACATATACCTATTAATTAATTATTTTTTTTAAAACTTTGACAATGTATGGGAAAAACCATGAAAACGACATCAATGTTGATTTTTAGACATTTCGACCCCTTTCCGCCCTATTAAGGGATGATAATATATTACTACTAACATTTCGGATTTAAAAATAGATATCATTTTTAAAATAAACGACCTAACAACCTCGGAAATTATACCAATATCGATACTCGTCTTTTTTATCCCTAACCCACCCCTTTTCATCCCCCTGTTAATAAAAAGTATCCTATCCTTTATCTCAGTATCTCACCTATCTATTTAAAAATTTTCATCCAAATACAGCCATCAGTTTTTAATTTCTCATACAAATGTTCACCCCCCTTTTCACCCATTTAGAGGGTGGTTTCCGGGATAAAAAGTATCCTATGTCCTTCTCCTGGTTCTAAGCTAACTACCCACCAATTTTCAGCCAAATCAATTTAGCCCGTTCTTGAGTTATAAGTGAAGTAACTAACACGACTTTCTTTTATATATATAGATGTTTTCTTATAGTCCAAGAAAATAGACCTTTAAATACGAATTTGAGGTAAATACTTGAATTTTTGATATAAGTTACTTTGAAAGATTTAAAAACGAACTGTGAAAGTTTTTTGTAAAATCACCCCCGAGAACATTTGAAAAAAAAATAAAAAGTATTTGTTTTTGAAATTTTGGGAAAACGGTAAGTAGTAGAAAAAAAAGATTTAAATAAAAGTTGTAGAGCATCAGATTTTAAAAAGAAATGCCCTGTTTATGTTTTCGCTAGTATTAAAATTATCCGAGATAGGGCGGTTAGAAGCTTGGGGATGATAGTAATAGTCCGGTCAGTTTTCCATTTTGATCTGAAAGGATAGGACCAACGGGAAAATTTGTGTGTGTACTAGATATTTAACAATCCAGAAATTCAGGTCTCTGACACATCAGGTTAGCTAAAAAAAAAAGCGCGGAAGATCGAAAAAGGCAAATAACTCATGAGTAGTGCAAAATATTGAAAAATGCTAAAAGTAAAAGTTATAGATAATTGAATTTCCTACAAAAATGGTAACTGCATATTTTTTCATAAGTGCGATACTTTTCGCAAAAAACACGCCTAAGTGTAAAATTATTTAAAAATGTTTTTTATCTTTCAAGTTTTTCTCAATAAATAACAATGCGTATAGCTACATTATTAAGTCTATTTTTCAATAATAAGCAGCACTTTAAAAAATATTTTTTCCTTACTAAGATGATTTTTTTTTCTCATCTAGACGGGTTTTTAATGCAGAATTAAATCCTTTGATTCATGCGAAATCCGTCTACTTAGTACCTGTAATTTATTAACTCTCATTGAATAAAGAGAAATGATCAGTAGTGACTGCCTGACCGAGTCAGGATTTCTTGCCAAAACCGAAACCGAAACCGAACATTAGGCAGCTCTCTTAGTTTTGGCTTAGGATGACATAGCATGTTGAAATGAAGTGTATCTATACAAGCTTTTATGTCTATCTCGAGATTAGAAAAAAAATATTGGTTACGTTTTCTTTCTTTTGTTCAAATAAATTTGAATGACAAATACAGCGCGTCAAAGTTCCCTGTGACGTCACTTGTTCCGTAAATGCGCCGATTTTTGAAGCGCTGTACCTTTGTAATTTTCCGAGTATTCGATATAGCAAAAAATTGTAACATTAACCCATCGAGTTTGGGTTTGTTTTATTTGTTGAATACTCTATATATATAGATATAGATATAGATATTTGATTTTAAACTTTCACGTTGCATTGTCAGTACAAATTATACTGACTGAACTGTAAGTACTCATGTATTAAATAATGCATATCGCGTTTAGGCCCGTCAGTCATTATCTTCATAGCGTTATGTCCCGTGCTTAGACGGGATCCGCTTAGGCCATAATCCAGGATCTAGCGAGTCTGACAATTACATTGAAGCGACTGGCGATCTGACATTCGTTACCCTAAGATAAGGGAACCAGACAAATTTTGAATCATGGTTACAAATCCAAGTTGTTTAAATTTGCTGGTTTAATCACGATGTTTTCCCCTTACCGTCGAGCTAGTGTTAATAAATACGTACATAGATTTGAAAAATACAGAGGTACATCCCCGGGTTTGAACCCGCACTCCTCGGTTAAGAGGCGCGTGTCCTTACCATTGAGCTCTAGTCTAGTTTAGTCCCGTCAGTATTATTTTTAATGTTTGGTCAAAGCTTTTATCAAGACATCTGATGATGCAGTGGCACCAAGTTTCACAAGTCCCCTATTCCCTAATGATATCCAGGCTTTAATATGTGACCTGGATGACTTCAATTGGATGTGGATTATACTAAAGGATATCTCCTTCCCGACAGCTAACTCTGTAGACTAGCTATTTAGCATGCTTATGGCGTATTGTGTGGCGTATAATGTGGATATTTTGAGGGATATATAATAACCCCCCTTTGTTTTACACAAAGAAACCCTGAGCACAGCTTGCTCCATAGTAGTCACGTTAATACCTTACTTCATGCAGTGGCGTGAAGTAAGTTCGCTCTGCCTACGCCTCTAGGGAAATGCCCCTCTAATAACCCCCCTTGGTTTTACACCAAGAAACCCTGAGCAAAGCTTGCTTCATAGTAGTCGCGTCAATACCTTACTTCATTTAATGACGTGAAGTAAGTTCGCTCTGCCTACCCCGCTAGGAAAATGCCCTAGCGGGGTAGGTAGAGCAAACCGAACGCCATATGGCACGGTCCTTACACACCTCACTCGCTTCTTTAACATTAATAATCCCTTCATACAAACTCTATGGTTTTGAACTAAACTAAACTAAACTTCACGCCACTTCCCTAGTGGGGTAGGAGAGAACCAAACGTCATATGGCACGATCTTTACATACCTAACTTGCTACTTTAACATTTTCACCTTCACCTTTCTGTTACCGCACGACCAATCTGGTCATGGTAGGTAAGCCTGGACCTTCCGCGGCTCCTTCATTCTTCCACTTTCGCTCAATCTTTCGTCATCTACTTTTCTCACATGTCCGGATCACCAAAGCATGCTTCTTCTTCTTACCTTAACTCCGACGTTGTCTTTCAGACCAACGCTTTTTCTTTCATCATTGTTCCGAACGCAGTCTGTGAGCGATACACCGCAGATTTTACGCAGTGCACGCACCTCGACCGCGTGCTTATTCTACTTCCATGCAAAACCCGCAGATATGATGGTACCCAATAGTACAGCAGTGCCTCCATTATAGTTGAGTAGTGGAATTGAATGCATTGGCTATATCAAATGATATAGCGAAGATTCCATCCCCCTATCCCAAGATTCTGGAATGGGCGACTTCAAATGGGACAGAGCGTCAATTATGGACCGCCATGTTCGGAAACCATAATATATGCCTCGTCGATGTTTTTACTTTTTTTAAGTAGAACTTTTATAACTATTTTTAAGTCTATGTGTTTTCTAAAGGCGTACCGTATCAGTCTGTATTTTTACTTCTAATATTTGAATATCGCTCTGAGAATCCATTAAAAACCAGAAAGTCTAGGACGTCTGGTAGTTTCTTGGGATCTGTGGGCCAATATGTTTGATAAATAAATATCCCACGTCATCACATTGATCTGACTCCGAGGTAAGTAGCTTAAGCACTTCTGATACAGATGTCAAAAACAACAGTGGTAATACTAAAATATACATAAATATTGGATATTAACACCCAGACCCAGCCATCGAATCGGGTGAGAATCCTCGTCCTCACCCCTTCAAGTCGTGCTCGCAAGAGCGACCGCAGGTGGGAGGGGTTCGTTGGTAGGCATAGCGTTCCCAGGGCTCCTCTCCAGAAGCGATGCGGCGGAACACCCCGGGTGTTTTAGTCAGTAGGAGTCTGACATACTCCCGCAGTTCCCCCGAGCCGTGGAAGATCCACGACGGATTACACCCAGAAAAAAAGCTTGTCGAATATTTTGTTTGACCCGTGCTGAATACGTAGACGTTGTTCTTGTCAAGGCTTTTCTTCAGCTCTCGTCCTCTTGGAAGAGTCAGACGTGACTCCCATGCAAAGAATTCAGACTCAAATGCAACATTCTTTGCATGGAAGTCACGTCTGACTTTATAAATCTATGACAAGGGGTCCTAAAATAGTCAGTGTATTGATTTTCCTATGTTGTATGTTTTAGCTGACCATGTTCATCTTGCGCCATGACAGATATTACCTGCAGATGTACTGTTTTATATTTTGGTAGTATTTTATGGTTTATATTTCTTTTCCCAGTCACAGCAGTTCCTGCATGAGCAGTCCCGTCTGGATTGAGTAAATGTGATAGTCCTTGATTGTAATGCTGTTGAACTTATCTTTATTTACATAGGCTTCAATAAAGCACTTATGTGATTGAATATTAGTTGTGCTTCAGAGACAAGCAGTACATCAATGTTTTGCTATGGGAGTAGAATTTCAACATAATAACATAAACGACCAGGCTATTGATGTTCCAAGAAGCAACTGTATAAGCTGGCATTACTCTATTATAATTTTATTAATTACTGTTATTAAGAGGTTCTTCAGTATTGGTGTATTGGTATATCCGTTTGTTCGATGAGTTTGTCTAGCTTAAGAACTTGTTCAGTGAGTTAAATTTCTAGGCTTTTGTTCTTGATAAAATATTAAACTGAGAAGGGTTCTTTGGCCTTTTTTTGCTTTTGATGATTCCTCCTGATTACTTGACTCAAATATTTGTTTTGATTCGTAAGTAAAATTATCAAAATATTGCATACGTATTTTTTGCTTTATCGAATACTTGGAAAATTACAAAGATACAGCGCTTCAAAAATCTGGAGCGCGGCGCATTTACGGAACAAGTGACGTCACAGGGAATTTTAACGCGCTGTATTTGTCATTTAAATTTATTTGAACAAATGAAAGAAAACGTAACCAATATTTTTTTTCTAATCTCACTATTACAGATAGACATAAAAGCTTGTATAGATACACTTCATTTCAACATGCTATGTCATCCTAAGCCAAAACTAAGAGAGCTGCCTAATGTTCGGTTTCAGTTTCGGTTTTGGCAAGAAATCCTGACTCGGTCAGGCAGTCACTACTGATCATTTCTCTTTATTCAATGAGAGTTAATAAATTACAGGTACTAAGTATACGGATTTCGCATGAATCAAAGGATTTAATTCTGCATTAAAAACCCTCCTAGATGAGAAAAAAAAAATCATCTTAGTAAGGAAAAAATATTTTTTAAAGTGCTGCTTATTATTGAAAAAAAGACTTAATAATGTAGCTATACGCATTGTTATTTATTGAGAAAAACTTGAAAGATAAAAAACATTTTTAAATAATTTTACACTTAGGCGTGTTTTTTGCGAAAAGTATCGCACTTATGAAAAAATATGCAGTTACCATTTTTGTAGGAAATTCAATTATCTATAACTTTTACTTTTAGCATTTTTCAATATTTTGCACTACTCATGAGTTATTTGCCTTTTTCGATCTTCCGCGCTTTTTTTTTTAGCTAACCTGATGTGTCAGAGACCTGAATTTCTGGATTGTTAAATATCTAGTACACACACAAATTTTCCCGTTGGTCCTATCCTTTCAGATCAAAATGGAAAACTGATCGGACTATTACTATCATCCCCAAGCTTCTAACCGCCCTATCTCGGATAATTTTAATACTAGCGAAAACATAAACAGGGAATTTCTTTATAAAATCTGATGCTCTACAACTTTTATTTAAACCTTTTTTTTCTACTACTTACCGTTTTCCCAAAATTTCAAAAACAAATACTTTTTATTTTTTTTTCAAAAGTTCTCGGGGGTGATTTTACAAAAAACTTTCACAGTTCGTTTTTAAATCTTTCAAAGTAACTTATATCAAAAATTCAAGTATTTACCTCAAATTCGTATTTAAAGGTCTATTTTCTTGGACTATTATGTGATTTGAATTTATGAACGGGCATATGAATTACTTTATCCGGTAACTTATTAAATGACTTAATGCTAAGCCCCACAAAAGAATTACTGCTTTTATGAAGTCTAAGATGTAGAACGACCAGCTTGTGTTTATTCTTGGTACCTATTCAAACTATGATGGTCAGATTTGTTGGAAAAGAGATTAAAGTTCTTGCGTACATACATAATACAATCAAACATGTATTGAGATGCTACGGTTAATATTTTGACTTCTATAAATACCTCTCTAACCGAATTCCGTGATTTAAGGCCATATATGGCGCGGATAGCCCGCCTCTGCAATACAAAGATATTTTGTATGTCAGCAGCAGACCCCCACATCAGAAGGCTGTACGACATTACGCTGTGAAAGTAGCCAAAATAAACCAATCGTGCCGTTCCAACATCAGTCAATTTCCGTATTTTTGTAACGGCATATGCTACGGAACTAAGTCTTCCCGTTAGAGCAGCAATATGAGGGCCCCATTGCAGTTTAGAATCAATGATAATGCCCAGAAATACTGTTGAGTAAACTATTTCAATAGGTTCATCACCCATGTTTAAATTAATATTTGATTGCTTAACATTAGGCATTGTAAACTTAACACATTTAGTTTTACCAGCATTTAAAAGAAGGTTATTAATCGTGAACCAATGTAGTACGTGAGAGAGAGCATTATTTACGTCGTCAACATTAGGGTATTTTCTGTCAACTTTGAAAATCAGAGAGGTGTCATCAGCAAACAACACTATCTCACGCAGATCTTTCGTATAGTACGGAAGATCATTTATATAAATTAAAAAAAGTAAAGGTCCTAATATTGAGCCCTGTGGCACCCCATGGATAGAGGAGCACCAGAAGAGTCAGTTCTATTGATATTAACCCTTTGAATCCTGTCAGATAAATATGATCGGAGTAGATCAAGTGACCTACCCGGAACAGCGTAATGCCGTAATTTTATCAGCAGCGTCTGGTGATCAACGAAATCAAAAGCTTTAGACAGATCGCAGAAGACTCCAATAGCGTCCCGCTTGTTCTCCCAAGCATCAAATATATGTTTGATGAGAGCTACGCCCGCATCAGTAGTGGATTTACCTTTTGAGAACCCAAATTGACTGTCATGTAACAAGTTGTTATTTTCAAAATGGGATAACAGTTGCATAAATAAAATTTTCTCCAATATCTTACTAAGAGCTGGGAGTATGGTCGGTCGCTCGGTCTGAAATTAGAAGGGTCACTTTTATCACCCGACTTGAACCTTTACTCCATTATTGTAAGAGTCTGTTTAAAAAAGTCATTAGGACTGAAATCAAGTGTACAAAGACGACACGTTGTAAGATGTGCAGGTTTGGCACGATTACCACTAAAGAACATCTTGTCCGGGTACAAATACATAATGCAAAGATCACCTTAATGCGTGGCGGTGGCACAATTTAACTCCTATTATAATAATTTTTGGTTTAACGATATTCAATTTATGAAGAAATGGTGCTGTTATAAAGAAGGCATAAGAACCACCAATCACCTTGAAGGGTGGCATGCCAGACTAAACAAGTATGTGGGACGGAAGAACCCATCCTTGGCTGAAGTCTTAAATATGTTAGCCAAAGAAACGAAGATCTGCAGATACGCGAAGATACGCAGCAAAAGTATCAAATGCCGCAACTATCGAGAAATCGATAGAGAAATAAATTCTGCAATTGAAGACCTTGAAAAAAATATTATAACCGTTGGGCACTGCTTAGAAATAATTTCACCATTTAAAATTTAGATTGTACTTGTTACTAAATGTATTAACTAAGAGTTTTGTTTTGTTTTTTTGCCTATTTAGCGTTGTCTTGTTTTGGTTATTTTATTAATTAGAAATATGTTTTCTGAGCTTATTAATGTGTTTGTGGTCAAAAGAGGCATGATATTTCCTCGTTTTCTATTTCGATACCAATTTTTATACTTATTTTCGTACCCGATTACGAAAGTGGAAATATATATTCCAAATTAATAACCAGCTATGAACAGATAAAAAAATGCCTTTTTCGTAGCTGGTTATGAACCATGGTTATGAAAACGACAAGTAAATTCCGTTTTCGTAACTGGTTATCAAACAAGAAAAAAATTCCTTGTTCGTATCTGGTTATCAAAGATCAGTTACGAAAGTGGAGTAAAGGATAATACCGAAATATCAACATATGGAGAGAAAACACTCGAACTCGACTTAAACCTTCGTCGACCATTCAGATGGAAGTTTATAGTCGCCGATGTGTCCAAGCCAATCCTGGGAGTTGATTTTCTCAAACATTATCAACTCATCGTAGACCTCAAAAATAAGAAGCTTATCGACGACAAAACAAAACTACAAATCAGAGTACCGATCACAGCGACATCTACACCTACAGTTAGCAGTGTTAACACAAACTCTGCCTACCACGACATTCTCGCCAAATTCCCCGGTACTACACGACTAACATCGATGAACATAAACGACAACAAGATCAGCGTCGAACATTACATCGAAACAGAAGGCCAACCCATACACTGCCGTGCACGTCCAATCGCACCACATCGCTATGAAAAAGTCAGGCATGAGTTCTAAAATATGATAGACCATGGACTATGCCGACCCAGCAAGAGCCCGTGGTCTTCGCGGCTACACATAGTACCAAAGAAGACCGGAGAACTACGAGTTTGTGGAGATTATCGCCGACCCAATGCGATCACAAAACCCGACCGCTACCTTATTCCACGAGTCAAGGACTTCACACACCGTCTTGAAAAGAAGACCATATTCTCCACCATCGACCTGAATAGGGCGTACCAACAATTAAGAGTCCGCGAGGAAGATATAGAGAAGACTGCTATCATAACACCAATGGGATTATTCGAATTTCCGCGTATGTGTCCAGGTCTCAAGAATGCTGACCAAACCTTCCAGCGATACATCCACCAAGTGCTTAGTGGACTGTCCTACGTATTTCCATTCGTAGACGATGTTCTTGTCACCTCTGAGAATGAAATTCTTCACCGAGAACACCTAAGAACAGTACTGAGAAGATTAGAATAACATGGCTTAACAATCAACCCAGCAAAATGCCACTTCGGTCAATCAGAAGTTAAGTTCTTAGGCTACAACGTATCGAGAGAAAGTATCAAACCTCCAGCTGAAAAGGTCGAGCTGATCGCCAACTACACGAAGCCTAAAACCATTGAAGAGCTACGTCGTTTCCTCGGCATGATGAATTTCTACCGCGACCATATACCAAACGCCGCGTCCATACAAGCACCACTTAACGCACATCTCCATAGTACGAAAAAACGAGACAAGAACATCATACAATGGACAGAAGAATCAACGCAAGCATTCGAGGCGTGTAAAACGAGCCTAAGCAACGCTGTTTTACTCGCACCCCTATCGCATCAAGCTACCTACGCGTTATTCTGCGACGGGTCCGACAAGTCAACTGGCGCCGTCCTACAACAATACGTCGACGAAAAATGGCAACCTCTTGGCTATTTTTCTAAGAATTTCTCCAAAGCGCAAACAAGATACTCTACATACGACAGAGAGCTGCAAGCAATCTACATGGCTGTGAAACACTTCCGCAAGATCTTTGAAGGTCGACCACTAATCATCTTCACCGACCACAAACCACTTACATTCGCGATGACCAAGATTACATCGACAACAGAAACGCCACGACCCACGAGACAACTTTTGTTTATCAGCGAATTTACGACCGACATACGTCACGTCAGCGGTAAACAAAATATCGTCGCCGACGCACTCAGCCGCATCGAAACCATAACATCGCCATCCACAATCAATTACGAAGACATCGCGACAGCCTAGCAAGAAGATTCTACAATACCACAATTACAGCAGCAAGATAACATCACTCTAAAGAAAGTCATCATCTCTAACACAGACATCGAACTCTACTGCGAAACATCATCATCTCACATACGACCTTACATGCTTGGCGATGAATAAAAACTCGTTTTTTTGTAACAGAACTTGATGAACTCGAATCAGTCATTATTAAAAACGAAAATAACACGCGGCTGCAACTTAAATATTAACGCGATAACACAGTAAACGTATGATAGCTGTCAAGCACAGCACAGCACTACACTGCAGGCGTGCGAGACGCGGGGTGCGGACGGCGGGGGGAGATGCTTTCGCCCCTCGTCTCAGGCCCCGACTGCATTCAACTCGCGCGCTATCTGTATATTGCTTGCTACTTGCTTGATGTACCTATTTAGTCTAATGATCTCGTCAAGTATTACGATTATCGAAACGGCATATCACCTAGTCACCCGACTGCCAAAGAAAGGGCTAATGTTTTTCGAGAGTATGTATGTGTGTATGTAGATTATAATAAAGCCTGGAATTTTTACTTTAATCAGAGAAAAAACATTTTTTGATCTGTAGTTGTGCAAGAGCTGGCGAACCTCGTGTCAACTGGCAGATTGTGAAGATTGTGAACGTTTTGTGTATGAGCGGGGCTCAGACGCGCCCCGCGTGAATGCGACCAACGGCACTCGAATTTTAATGGTCCTATTTGAGAACACCTACGTAGATGGCTTTTTATTTATATGCACAAAAAGTAATTAAAATAATATAAAATATGTAAAAAAAATATGTCATGTCGTGAAGTGCAGTTTAATTAGAACGATAAGGCAATAAAAAGAAAATCGTGGTTTTGTAGTTGACTTTATTTACTTTGCACGCGTCGATTTAATTCCAAATGTTTGTAATAGTTTTAAACATTTTATTCGTATTTCATTGCATGTTGTGTTTGCCTTAAAAGATTGTTGCATTTAGCTTAAGTTATTTATCTAGTTAATTCTTATCTTTTGTTTGAACGAATGTAAACAAACTCTCGTGAACCTTAATAAATAAATAAATAATACAAATAAATTAATATATTTGTTTACATTATTCACAGTAGGTAGGATGATCTAATAAGTTTCCTTTACTGTCCGGATAGTGTCTCTTTTGTTGTAATAGGTAAGTACTCAATGCGTGCAAACCTTATCAATGTGAAGCATTTATTTTCTTAACATGATTTAATAAATGACTTCCGGTTAATACGGAACCGAACACGGAAACCGCAGTATTGCGAAAAAAATATTATTAACATATATTGGTAGTATAGGAGGGGAGAACTCTGATGCACTGTGCAAGCACATACGACGGGCATGTTTACAACGGCCGAACATTTATTTTCGAAATAAATATTGTTAGCATTTTGTTCCCGGGGCATAACTGAGTTAACAGTACTTTTATGCTTTATAAGTATATACAGTGAGTTCGAATTTCATCCTTTAATGAAGCTTTAACTTTATTCAATAAATAATGATTGCTTCTAAATGCATTTCGCCCGGGTAGACTTCGTTGAAGAAATTATCTCGGATATTATCTTACAGGAACGTAAAAATAGGTGAAACCTTGGGATATGTCAAGTTAAACCATTACCTAGAACTTAACATAAAGAGTACCAAATTTCAAGTAAGTAATTCCGTTCAGCTTCTCAATTAATTACTACCGTATATACATCAATATATGCATACACATGTATAGACGAACATATAGATTTGCTTTCCCAGTCCACACGTATACATGTAATGCAAATCTAAAGAAAGATAAAATGCATAAAACTACTGGTATTATGTGATGTATATTTCTAAGTTAAACAATTTCACGCTTGTTACTCTTGTTATCATAAACCCACAATAGTATAACTCAATTATATTATTAACTCTTTTGAATATATCGCGATTTCATAACAAGTACATGACTTGAACAAACATGGTAAAACCTTATATAACATAAAAAAATATTTAATACCAAATTGTACCTAATATTTAGATATTAGTATTTTCCAGGTTAATTGGCTATTAGCAACGGTCTTCCTGATAAAATTAGTAGACACTCTCCGGCCGGTACCAGATGAACATGTGTACTCACAATTGTCACAACCATTCATCAGACGCAGTCTGCAAATAAGGAGACTCCTAGATGCCTTATCTGTCGCCAGACCATCAAATGGCAGGAGATCGAACAAAGGAAACGCGAAGTCTAAAGACATTTACAAACGACTTGCCAAGCGTCTACCAAAGGACATGTTAAAAGCACTTCGTCAAAACATTGTAGAAGAAGGAGATCCCATAAACAAAGAAGCAGCGAAAGAAAGCGTAAGAGACGAACAGGCGGTCGTTGTTGAAAATGAACTGATAAACGCATTGAGCAAGAAGTCTTCTGCGTTGCTAGAAAACCCTTATGTAGAACAGAAAGGACAAAACGATTTTCTAGTTATGAAGCCTGACGTTAAGGATCCGTTCGTAACAGTGATCCCTAATTCTATTTACTATAACATAGAAAAGAAATGCGTGAATTGGCTCGACGATTGCAGTCTGCAAGGCATCAGAACTAGGCTGTTAAACAAGGTGTATTACCCGTATAGATAAAAAAATATGATTTGTTGTTTTATTAAACAGAGAATAAACGGTCCTCATCTTATCCTTGTGTTATCTTATTTGGTGTTACTTTTTAAGAACCATGTCATTCCAGATATAATATTATTTCCTTAAAAGTATTTTATGAAAAATAAAATAGTACCTACTTATGTTTAACGTGTCGCCAATTATACGTGACTAGGGAACCTGCTTTAGTACTTACATATCCATTTAATAAATAAGGAACGCAACATCTAATGAAATCGTAATCAACACAGTTATTAAAGTTTTCAAGGCGTGAAATTATTACCTACATCATTAAACATCTGTTAAGTGTACTTGTTAAATCAATCTGTGCTTATGTGAGTAAGAAGAATATATTCATTCGTTCATTATATTCTACATTATGTTTATGCTTTCTACTTTCATAATTTGTAATTTACTCGATTTTATTTTGTGTGAAAACAATTATACCGTAATGGTAACAGCATTATTTTACAGAGACCAATATGGCCGAATAATGTTAGTGTCTGGTCCTTTACCGGATAGAACCGTAGAAATCATCACACGAGATTTAAATGGCACGTTCGAAGCTGATGTATCGATAAAAATCCAATCCGCTTACGAGAATGCAAGAATGGTGCCCGTAAAAGATCACTTCATAGACGACTTAAAAAACAGGTATCCAAAACTTCACGTGTCCAATATACCCAAAAAAGATTCCTATATGATACTTAATTCTATGAGAATTTTTTTGTCTAATTATCTTCGTAACGAGAGGAAGGAGAAAATTAGACGTTGGGTTGACCTAGATGATGTGCTGGACAAAAATAACGATACGCTTCACACAAGATTTGTCAGCGTTGAAACTGTGTTGAAAGATAAAGGGATCTTGCCAGCTCCGCACTCATTCATACCAAACGATATTTACTATGCCGTGGAGAAGCGATGTGCAAACTGGGCAAGCGCCTGCAACCAAAAGTCTGGCTCGATTATGGACGCACCAAGCTATTTCTTCAAGCCTCAAGCACAGATACCTCAGAAGATCCAATGGTTTCCTTGAGTGATGTTAGAATTATACTTAATTTGTCAATATTTAACCTAACGTTTTATTCTTCTAACCTCCCATTTGTTGAATGAGATGTGTAGAACTCCACTGGACCAAGTGATAAAGTTATCTAACATCACAGATCATTAATGTTTAACTTTACCTTGAAGACGGAATATAATCATCAACAATCCTCTTATGCTTACAATCAGGCTAAGCCATAGATTTGAAACTCTAAATATATGGGCTAAGCAGAGCCAATATACTAAACCAAAATAAAAAAATAACCCAGAGATATAGGGACTCTCAAAGTACTTACATAAATAATATAAGCATGCTATGAATATTAATCAAATTCCAACAATGTGTATTTCTAGATAGACTCACTTTTTGTGCAGATGACAGATAAACTTGACTATAGATTCTTGTATTTTTCCACAGTAACTTAAAAAATATTTTTTTTACACAATTTTCCTCTTAAAACCTCTCCAAACGCCCTCTTTATGTTTGTGATACTTCAAACTGCCAATCATTATTACGTTAAAGCGACGTAAATATGGAATATGGAATAATTTCTATAATAAATTTAATACTTTTGTAATTTTCCCTACTATAATGGCACTGCTAACATTTGTTCTGCTCTCTACACAAACTCTCGAATACAGTAGGTATAATGTTGCAGACAATCCATAGTTTGATTGTCGATAATAAGTACCTTCGATGATTTGTATCGTATTAATTATTAGTTTCTTCATTGTTCTTAAGGATCGCTATAAGTATTATGAGTCTGAGTCCACCGAGTCTTATGTCGATCTGGTACTTAAAAGTATGCCAACAAACCTATGTTTCTTATATAGTATGTACTAATTAATATTAAAAGGCGATTAATAATGTATTGGGTACATTTTTTTATAGACGACGAGTTCTCCACTTGTAGTTACCTAATGGTTTTCCATATTATTAAGCTCTTAGCAACTATAGGCTGTCTGTCCACTCCGCTCCGGTGAACAGGCAGCGTTACTGTTGACTCGAAGTGATTAAAAGATCTAGCTGCTCTCTGAACTCTGCTTATCCTAGTCACACTATCACAATAATATTATAAAGGCGAAAGTTTGCGAGTGTGTGTGTGTAAATTTGTTACTTCTTCACGCAAAAACTACTGAACGAATATGGATGACATTTGGCACAGAGATAGATTATAGTCTGGAATAACATATAGGCTACTTTTATTCCGAAAAAATGCACAGTATCTATAGAATACAGAAATATAAGTCAACGCGGGCGAAGTCGCGGAAAACAGCTGTACATTATAAGTTGAGCTACATACAAAAGTGTGCAAAAATAGTGACAAGCGGCTAACCCATACAAGTGCTAATTTTGCGGTGACAGACAGGACAGGACATTTTTGGTGACAAATAACAAAATTCAAATAAGAAAATAAATCTTAGAAATCTCGGAAACCATTCACTTTCGACTCCTAGTTGATAGAGGTCAATTTGTTGCAAATGACCTCTAGAACAACCCCTTTTAAGGAAGGGGTGGAATTACTTACTATTAGTCAATCTATATAAAAATAGTACTTACATCTTAGATTAAATCAAATACCGGAAGATAGGTGACTTGGCTCTAGCGCGTGGACGGCTTAAATCAGGTCCCCGTCGCCTCATTGCACTCAGTCACAATCGGCGAGTGACACGAGCGGTTATCTTACGCAAAAAATCTTATATTGTTTTAATTTGGTTAAAGGTCACCAAAATACCTTCGTGTGCTTTTATGCGATGTACAATAATAATTCAAAAAGAAAAAACAAATCTAATGATATCACATTTCTCTCGTAAGTACATGAAACTAATTTTTTTTTATGATACTTATAAATTCACGTATTGTTTTGATCGCCATTTTGCGGAGTGAGATAGAAATATACGGTACGTTTATGTGTGATGAGTTAAGTAAGATCACTTGTCATGCGGTGCGTAGCAGTAGGGTCAGCATAAAAATATCCAAAAGTGTAATATTTCAATATTTCTAAGAAAAAAAGACATTTATTCTTTTTCTTAATTTATTGTTTATTTTTAATACTGTGATGTAAAGAAACAGTGTTGTCATGATATATAGGTATGTAGGGAGATACTATATAATAGGGCTATATGCCCTGACAAAAGGTTATAGGTATTTCCTAAAATCAGCAATTATATAGTATTTCTAATTGCCGAATCAATTATGCCAAGCAATTTTCGTCTTATCATTAATAATTAATAATTCGTTTTATTTGCATCTCCAGTAATAGAATTACACGTCTGTTTATTTGGTAGGTTTCCAGGAAATGAACTTCTGAAACATAAATGGCTTTTCGTAGTTCATAAACAAAAGCAAGAACCAGACTGGATATTTTTCGGTGACAAGTCACAAAATTCAAATAAAAAATTAAATTTTTAAAATTTTGAAAGCCATTCACTTTTGATAGAGGTCAATTTGTTGCAAATGACTTCTAGATCAACCCCTTTTTAGGAATAGGTCGAATCACCAGTCACCCTGTATAAAAATAGTACCTACATAATATGTATGATAATTTGATTGTTATAAAAATAAATAATAAAACATGTTTTTGTTACTTATTCCAAAATTTCACTCCGCCAACGTTCTTTGGCAGGACTTGACTTTGACACACATCAGAACCAGCTTGTCTCGCTCACGCTCGTGACAAAACAAATTGGTTTGTCTCTGTCTTTCAATACCGTGTTACGTTTTACAGAATTACAGCGGTGTGAGTGTGCGTGCATGAAGTTGTGAATCATGCCTGTTTTCAGTTGACAATTAGAAGGACGTGCCGTAAAGTCAAAGTCAAAGTCAAAATATTCTTTATTTATATAGGTTTCAAGGAAACACTTATAAATCGTCAAATACAGGTAAAGCCACAGCTATATGATTCTACCACCGGTTCGGAATGTTGTATCTACCGAGAAGAATCCGGCAAGAAACTCGGTAGTTACTCGTATCTTCCACTATTTCATTTAGGCAATCTAAGTACAAGAAGATGTGTTATTACCTTAAATAAATCAAATAGAAGATAGGTGACTTGCCACTAGCGCGTGAAACGCGTAAATCAGGTCCGTGCCGTACCGTCATAGCAGTACCGTCAGCATGAAAATTTCCAAAAAAGTAATTTCAAAATTTCTAAGAAAAAAAATTACTTACTTTATATTAATTTATTGTTTGCTTTAAATATTATGATGTAAAGAAACAGTGTTGTCATGATATAAAATAAATTTATTATTTTGTTTATGTGTTGTGTGTGTGTTTGTTGTAACTTTTTTTCTCAAAACAATTTTCGTCTTATCGTAAATAATTGAATGCTTAATTATTTACGATAAGACGAAAATTGTTTTATTACCAGTAATAGAATTACACGTTTATTTATTTTGTAGATTTCCTGGAGATGAACTTCTAAAACAGAAATGGCTACGGGTAGTTCGTAAGCAAAGGAAAGAATCAGACTGGACACCAAATCAGCATAGTCGTATATATTCAATACACTTCAACGTGGAAGAACCAAGCTTTTTGGACCATTTCAAGAACTTACACGATTTTTTTTCTGAAAATTCAAACTTTAAACAGCTCTACTGTAAAGTTAGTCTGATGTCGCTTAGATAATTTTTCCCTTCTAGGGTCGATATATATATAGTAACTACATAATATGTTTGATAATTTCGAATGTTACAAAATAAATAAATAATCAATTGTATTCGTACTTACTTTAGAATTTCACTCCACTGACGTTCTTTGGCAGGACTTGACTTTGACACACATCAGGAATACGCTTGTCTCGCTCACGCTAGTGTCAAAACAAATTGGTTTGTCTCTGTCTTTCAATACCGTACAACAATAAACAGAATTATAGCGGTGTGAGTGTGCGTGCATGAAGTTGTGCATCATGCCCGTTTTCAGTTGACAATTTAGAAGGACGTGCCGTATCTTCCGTTATTTGAGTTATCTAAGGTTATTACATAGGTGTTAGTTTATGACAACTGCGTTGCTAGGCGTCTGGCCTATGACACTATAGTTCGTTTAACCTAAGATGATTCCCATGATAGGTGTCAATACTCCTTTTCATGCATCGTACTTTCTAAGAATCAAAATATTCAGTTTCAAACATATGTTTACATTATTGTCCCATGTCGGTCTGGGACTTGGCCCATGTTGATCTGGGACAAAAAAAAAGAATGCGCCAACTGTGGTTTTTGCCTAGCATGTCGTAAAAGGCAACTAATGGTTTTCGGGCTTTTGGGTATGTGACTGAGTAGGCGACGAGCTAGCCACTTGTCACTCCTTTTTCACAGCTTTCCATCCAACCCAGCCCACTGTCCCATGTTGATCTGGGACTCAAAAAGAATATGCCAACTGTGGTTCTTGTCTAGCATGTCGTAAAAGGCGACTAATGGTAGGTATATCGGGTTTTGGGTGTGTGATTGTGTAGGCGACAGGTTAGCCGCTTGTCACTGCTCTTTTAAAATGTTCCATCTATCCCAGCCCGACTTTTAATTTGGCTGAATGTGGTTGAAGGGGCATGCTGCCCCTTTGACTCTGCCTACCCCTTCGAGGATTATGGACGTGATGTTATGTTATGTTATTAATGTAAACATTTATTTGTCAATGTCATGATTTATAAATTTTCTTCTTAAATTTATTACTTATTTAAATTTAAAAAACATATTGTATGAATTGCATATTACGGGAATCGGAAAATTTACTCATAGAGATTGACACTACTATTTAACTATTCACGTCACATCAATAGTCGATATGGTCGGCATCTTTTAAATAAGCGTACATTTTAACCGAAAAAATGTTCCGAGCCCATTGACAACAAAGAAGTGTCCCTTACGACACATACATAAACAAAAAATCCTTATTTAGAATAATTCCGAGTGTTCCAATAACGTGCGCTTAAGACATATCTGCATATTATTGACGTGAGAATATCAGTATTAATATAAAAATAAATCATAGTTTGAAATGATTTACGTTGAAATGTCAAAAAATCAGGATTATAAAAAATCTAAGTAGTACCGTTTGACATTTCACATTTTTCAAACCGAAACAACTTTGTACAAGCGTAACTCACTCAATTTCAATAACCTTTTCGTTTAAACCATGGATTCATGAAGTTATTTTTATTTTATCACAAAATGTACAATCTTAATCACTACAAATAAATTTAAATCTTTCAAACAAAGTCAAATCACCAATATACACAACAAATAAGTTTTTTTACACCTTATTTCAAAGTCATGTAGTTAGGTCCTTTATCGTAGTGTTGCGACTCCTGAAATTCACTTGTTATACGAATAATCGTTATAATGTCCGAATAATCGAACCTAATAATGACGAGCCGTTTTCAACCCACGCGTCTTTTAGTATATGCAGTAGTAATCCTGGAACAGAAGTGAGTTGCCAGAAACAAAAAACAAGAAAAAGAAGAATCCTTTGTTGACCCGACAGTGTCAGATGCTATCTATCGACTGTAACCCAATGCAATTATCATACGATTACTAGTAAAACCTAAGATAATTATAACAATATACAGCCTTTTACAATACCTAAAATATTTTATATAAATCTAAAAACTGTAATCGATTAGTAAAAAATATGTACTAAGAAATAATCTATTAAAATTCGGATATTGTAGTAATCGATTGCTTTGATCCCATCCCTTATCGTCAATTTGTCATATCTGTCAAACGGTACTTCTTAGATTTGATGGACTATAAAAATAAAATATTCGATTTAACTTTTTATCAAACTGAAAAAAGAATCGAATGGCTATCATACGGATGCCTAACTATAAACGTCAAATTCAAAGCGTCACGGAACTCTTCTTAGGTGAAATAGACTATAGCAAAAATGCATTTCTAAGTCTGTACCCGATCGTCGGTTTAGCCAAACTATTGCACAGCACTACTGTGCGCTCTGAATTCGTTCGAAGTGCTTACATTATTAATTTGAAAATGAAGGCAACGTGCTAATTACCTATATCGGTCTAGTTTTGTTCACCCAAAAATTTATGGCTGGTCTGAGATACATGGGACCTGCTAAACCTGCTTAGTACATACATCATTTTAATTTGCATTGTTTTGATGTAAGTCGTTACTATTCAGACGTTGTATGTCAGATTGTGCCTAGAACACGACCGGAAACAATCTTCAGCGTGTGTGAGCTATGTAATTGTGGTAATATAACCTACTTTTCTTGATTCTGATTACCAAACGAAGAGTTTTAATTGGGACCAGATCAATGTATGTGATAAAATCGCATAATAGTTATCATAGGTACCTACCTAATTCTTTCAAAGTAAGTAAATATCCTGACTAAATTTTTAAACAAATATTATTTGCCCAGAGATGGAACTTTCTGACACTTAGGCTATTCCATTTCATGCACGCGCTGGATTGATTAAAATTGTATAAGCATAACAATTTTCATTTAGATTTAAGAAAAGTTTGATTGAAGGTGTGTCTATACCTAGCGATTGACCATGTCGTCAGTGGCGTAGCTAGGTGACAAAGGGCCCTGGGGCAAAAAAGAAACTTTGGGTCCAGGCCCCCTCTACTGCAGGGAGGGCACTAACATTTTTCTTCCTACGTCAGACAGAGTCAAATCAAACTCAAATGAAGAGGTGTGTTTATTGCTAGGTTTTAGCTCCCCCCCCCAAGCTTAGGGCCCCGGGGCACTTGCCCCGCCTTGCCCTTGGGTAGCTACGCCACTGCATGTCGTGTGGGTTAATGAATGCGCTAGATAATTAGTAATTATTATAAACCAAAGACAAGACCTTACATGGTACATATAAACAATAATTATTATCTAATTACTACAAATAGGTGGCGCTATAGGCAGGTTTTATTTGATGATAAGAATACATCATAACAATTAGATCTTTATCTGTTTAATCGAAATAGAAGCGGTATGTAATTTGTTCTGTTTTAGTTTTCTTTAAAAAAAAGCATTAATTGTTGCTGTTAGCCAGCGATGTACTTAACTTTTGTATTACGCTCAATTAGTTCTACATCAGCTCAAACTATGTATGTTCTTTAAATTCAATTACAAAGATGACATTACTAATATATAAGTTCTAGAAGAAAAGTGTACTAAATTACATACCGCTTCTATTTCTATAAAATAAATATAGATCTACATATCTAGCGCATTCGTTAACCCACACGACATGGTCAATCGGCTAGGTATAGACACATATTGATTTAAGTAAGTATTTACTATATTTGCTTATTTTTTAACTCTTATTTCGTTTCTTAAGAATTTAAAAAATAAGCCCTCGATCCTGATGCACATCATTATTTTAGGATCAAACAATATAAATGAGTAAGTTCTTCACATGAAACATTGCCCCTTGCAGGATATAAACCCACGACCTTTGGTTTCGTAACCACTTGACAAATTTTGGTCTATAGACATGAGATATGTTATTATCTGCTAAGGTGATTATATGCTTCGCGATTTCAAGGTGGCAAATCTCGTTAATTCAGAGTAGAGAAGAAAGGGGCTTAGTGATTAACTTCTATCACCCCTGCAAAAATTGGCTGTTTTGCTTGACTTTGAAGTCGATTAGACAATCGATTACCACGATGTCTCCTAAATTACTATCATTTAATTCATTTAAAGGTTGTGATCTAAGGTGATCAAATAAAACACATATTTAATTTCATTTTTATTGTTAGTCGTTTTGTTCACTTAACAGCAAATACATGGATATACTATTATTATATAGGCAGGTTCAATATTCATTTAAAATAGTGACGACATAGAATAAAATTACGAAATACATTATCAGCTTCTAATCTTAAGTCTGCATATGGAGGTAAGTATACGTCACATGTAATCTTAGCCAAGCTAATTATAACACATTTAATGCACACATATTTCGTTTATTATCTATAATATAGCACTGGACGTCGCAAAAATTGTTACGCAAATTAGTTAAATGCCACCGAAGTTGTTTGAACGATTCAAATTCGACGATATGCCTAGTTAAATCATGATTCAACCGAATATCTACTAAGTACTTAAAATAATGAATTCGTTGCATTATAAAGCAAAGAATCTAACTATTCACCTATAGGGAGGATAAAAAAGCAAATAAAATGGCAGTGTACGAAACTGTGAACTCCATAACTTTTGGCACATGTCAATAATATTACTGATTTACTGGTGTTACTCCACAATGGAGCCGAAAACCAAATGATTGAACGAACATAATGGGCTACTTAAGACGACTGCAACCTATTTGACCAGAGGAAGTTATAAATTTTTTAATATAATTAGTAAATAGTTTGCCTAACTACGTACATTTAATCAATCTTATGGCACCGTACTCGCTGCCTCGGCGGGCAGCTAGGCCTCCCTATTCCATACCAACCTTATTAACATTAACATGAATTTATTTAACAGTTATCTAATAACTAAGCTATTGTATTGTCCTCAATGTTGACATATCTTAATACTAACAGTAACTACTTTAATTGATTTTATAAAATTTTGAATTGTAACAAATTGAGAATAGTCCGTTTCGGTTATGTAATTAACAGTGTGGGACCAAACGCTAAAAAGGAAGATAAGTATAATTTACGAGAAACTTAATTACATACCTATATTTTTTTGTTTAACAATTGACACATATTTTTATTCGGAACTTTGAAAGGACTAATTTATATAAACGTATAGAATGTATAATGTTTGCAGAATTGACTTATATCGAGAAGTTATATATAGTTCGCGTCGATCAAACTCCCGAGCTGAAAAATAAAACACAATTTATTAGCACTTGATAGACATTAGCTCTGAAGGGTGTTTCGATAAATATTGAATATATCGCAACTTTTTACTGATTCGAGTTCAACAAATAATAAGCTTAAGCGAATTCCCCGAATTCCAATTAATTATGAACATTATCGATTTCATATTATTTGACGTAAGACGCTGTAAGCAGCATTGAAACTTGATAAAACATAAATATACCTACTCAGTCTAATAGCAACAATTTACATAACCTTAACGCCAGACTAGGGACGGACTAAGTGTATCGAAAGCTTGAAGCGGGCAACTCCAGAATAAGGCTCTCTTATATGCTCTAAGAAAATTAACAACAATTATTATTATTATTCCAAACAAAAGGAAAATTATAATTTTTCCTTATGCAAAATAATTGTAGAATAGTAGTAGACTTAATGACGGTTATTCTTTTTAACTATTCCAGGTTTCATCAAAAGTGTGAACTAGTGTGAAACATACTCTTTAAAATCCTTTCAATTCCCAGTCGAGAAAAATGTTGGCTACGAGTTCTAGAAATTCTCCAGTATAAAGTCCAAAACCGGTAAATAGTTACTCCGCGCCTTACTCCGCCACTGACATCGGTACATACGTATTGCTAGTTTTCACCTCCAGAAAGTTACAACCAACAATAGCTGACACCGTTCAATCTAAGCAGACGCTGAACTTTCTCTCAGTAAGGCCGTAGCCACTGGATATGTAACAAGTATACCAAGTATTGTAATTGCGGTATCCTTGATTTACTTAGACACTGGGTCTATGTGGTAATAAGGGCTATGGAATTTCGAAACACATTTGTCATTGAAAAAATGTAGATTAATATCCAGTTGACCTATTAATATCCTGCTAAAACCTGCCAATACTAATTATTCAAACAAAGCATAGCTTTGTTCTCTATTCGTCATAATATGGTCGACAATCATATGTGAACTCATAGTTGAATAGTATTTTTAAAACTGGGTTAAATTTCTGGTAAGGAGTATCTTGTCTTGGAAATTGTAACGCTAAGTCAAAGCAAGCAAGTGGCAGCGGCTAGCGAGGCGACTAGCGATTTAAAATTACATCAACTACATAATACTTCTGTTTTATTTTCACCCACTGATGCCACCGTCTTTTCTTTAGTATATAAATATGGTATACGTTTATTGCATTGGAATCGGAGCATAGGTAACGAGCATAAGTCCTTCTTGCAATTTTATTATAAATACAATAAAAAAGTTGATCCATATAAATCCATCATGAACTGGTGAAGACCTGTTTTTTAGCCACTTACCGATATGACAGATTAGACCGTTTAAAATAACTTTTGTTTTAGATTCGGCTGACACTCGAGAAGAATGCCTTCTTAATAAATATTCTGGCGTTAATCTTCATAAAGTTAAATTCCAATTTAATAAACGCATATCTCAAACCGCTACATTCCTTCATGCGCAGTAGAATTTCCGTGCTTAAACCTATTACCTTAAAGTCGTTGCAGTCCATCAGAGTGAGCATAAGTCTAGTAAAGGCGCACCAAATACAGGGCTGGTGTTGTAGCCAGGTATAGACGGAGGTTAGGGCTGGGGTTCGAGTAGGAGTTGAAATGGTAGCGGGGCGGGGGAGACTCGAAAACATCGATCTCTTCGAAGAAGGGATACATGTCGGGGAACATGGAACTGGTGGTCCGAGGCAGCGTGAAAGTTGCAAGCGTTGTTAGTATTTAACACATTTGTAGTTAGATGGTTAGTTGTAGTTTGGTGTTTAGTTGTATTTGGTGCGTGTTCAGTATGTGTATGTCTGGTGGTGAGTCGAGTAATGGTTAATTTATTTGTGTTGAAATAATAAAAACTTAAAATACCAAGACGATATAACAAATGGATTGCAAATAATATTTTGCCTAGTAGGTAACCCGCTCGCTATATCATTATAGAGAATTTGAATGTATTTTAACCGACTTAAAAAAAAAGGAGGAGGTTCTCAATTCGACTGAATTTTTTTTTTTTTACACAACAACATATAAAATAACTCGATTTCTGGAGGTAGTATTTATTATTCGCCAGGAAAAATACAAAGTGAAGTACCACTAGTCTCAAATTACGTTTTCTGAATATTTATTTCTCTATAAAATTAATATTCTCTTTAAAATATAGGTAGCTAGAATTCGCTTTAAGAGTTGCAAAGATATCAAGATTTATAATATGGTATGTACTCAATTAATGATTCAATAACATAAAATCAGTTCAACAAACATCCGCACAATATTGTAGTGATTTTGAAAAAATTTAATGAGTAAAACAATTTTGATATTTTTTTATTTAATTGCTTCATCGTAGACCAATACAGTTTCCAACAAAGATATTCTTCGTCTGCATGATACGAGAAGTCCGAACGAACGAGGCATGTACATTGAACACATTGGGGATTGAAAACAATTTAGTGAAAATTAGTATTGCATTTGGATAAATTAAGCCCTGTTCAGAAATCAACATTGTATGTAGGCTAATATGAACCTCGGCCGCAGTGATGCGGGCCAAAGTTACGATACTATAATAGCGGAAAATTACTGGGGCTTTTGTTAAAAAAGAAAATCCTTTGTGTTTGAATAATTCCCGTATTTTTTTTAAATATCGGAACAACTTTGTTGTATTTGTACGGTACACGCCGAAAACAATTTTGTTGATCGTTTGTGAAAAAAAAAAAAATTCGTACAAAATGTTGTCTTTTGTCGGAGAACATATTATTCAGTTTTATATTAACTACTTGATGGATATAGGTAGGTACGATTACTTTACACAAGAGTTAAAAAAAGTATTTTCTAAACAATATATTTGCCTGAACAATAACTTTGTTTTCAGTGATTTGAGCGTGATCAAATAACTCTAAGTTTGTTTCCTGTAAAGCTCTTTAGATTGACTAGGTTCTATTATCAAGACAAAAATAAATATGTTATAATATTTATTTAATAAGTAATCAGTACTTGTCTCTCTAACCCAACAGATTGAATTTTTGGCTGAATTTGGTTGAAGGAGCTTTTGACTCTGTCTACCCGTCGTGTGAGTAAGATATAATAAAGGGAGATAAGTTGTTTCTTCACAAGTTAACCTAAAAAAAGTAATCAAGTAAGCCAACAAATAAAAATAATGTAATAGAGCGTCTGAAAACTCTTATATCAAAATCTAGGTCTTGCAAGATACCTTACATCGACTTTCTGTCGAGTTTACGAAACAATTTTTTCATGGCCGTGTTATTGTTACGCAACGCATGTGTTACCAACATTTTCCCATTAATGTAAGTTTTAAGGATTAAGTTTCTACAGAGACTCAAGTGAAACATAAATCGTACAAGTCCACAAAGAGTAGGTTACAGCGCGTTATCTTCTTTGTTAGTCTTTGTGTGTATATAAAAGATAAATCGGAACAAGGCATTCGCAGTAAACTGGTAAGAGGTATCTAGGTAGGTACATCTTTGAACGTGAGATATTTTCTATAAACCGGAAAATCACTATTTGGTTTTATTTCAAACTCGTGGTGTTACAATATGATGAATTTCTCAACATTTTGATGTATTTATACGTACGTACGCACGTATTTATAAAACACATTCAACTGAAAAATTATCTCACGAAACTTTGCACGTTAAATCATAGTTTGGTATTATCCATCCGTCCCATATCTAGATTACTATAGTGTGCATAAATCTGTAACTTTTATAATATTTAAGGATTTTTACACGTCAAATCATGTTTGTCAATTTAGAGTTAAGCTACACTCATTCTATGGCTGAGTTTTGTCTTATTTGCTTTATCAGATTCCGTGAAATAAATACTCCCAATATTTTATCATGCTGCAAGTAGATTCAAACTTGTATCATGACAGGAATATGATGAAGACTATTAAATTCTCCGAGTTTGAGTTAGATTTTTCTTCAATCTCTATTTCTATATTCCACTCAAATGAAAAATCTAAGATTATAAATGATAGAGACTGCTTAGTTGGGTACAGACGTGTATTTGTAAAAAGACTGATAGAAAAACATACTTCATATTTCATACTAAATAAAACAATTACATAAATAATAAAAAGTAATTACATATAAAAAAATTATGAGGCCAATGTCGGCAACAAAGATTGGCTAAATTGAATCGTCAAGCCTGTGCAGGTATCATTCGCTCTTGTAATTCCAGTATTTACGACCAGATTTCGTTGTACATGGTTGTTTAGCGTTGCATCAAAAATTATAAGACAAAACTATTTTCAGGCTATTAATACTACGAATATTGTTTTGTTAGAAAAAAAATATCTTGATTTGAGGAATATAATTTTTTTTTATATAATATAAGGGATATAGGGAGCAGTGGTAGCTCAATGGTAAGGACACGCGCCTCTTAACCGAGGAGTGCGGGTTCAAACCCGGGCACGTACCTCTGGATTTTTCAAATCTATGTACGTTTTTATACCACTACCTCGACGGTGAGGGAAAACATCGTGATGAAACCTGCAAATTCAAACAACTTTGGATTTGTAACCATGATCCAAAAAAATTGGCTGGTTCCCCTATCTTAGGGTTACGAAGGTCAGATCGGCAGTCACTTCAATGTAAATACCTGGCTCATGGTCTAAGCGGACCCCGTCTAAACACGGGGCATAACGCTAGGAAGATGATGATGTAGGGATATAGGGTAAAAGTCAATGAGTGGGTTATGACAGGTGACTGTAACATAATTTTATTTGCCGATTAATTTTCGATGAAAATACACTTGCAGGTGTTCTCGACGCTTACCTATATATTCTAGACTAGACCACTCAATCTATTAATGAAAGTAAACTTATTCTTAGACGTTTCGTACTCGAGAACAATCAAATCTAGGAGCGCCTAGGTGACCTAATATAAGCAATCGCATTCTCATTTGGATATGATAATAGGTATTTTAAATATTTACGATACTCGTAAAAATTACGTGCGTTAAAGAGGCGATATTTTAAAATGCCATCAAATTATACCGAGTAAAATATGGACATCTTATAATACTGTTAACATTAAAAGACGGGTAACATCGTTTAAATGAATCAGAAAATATAGTATTGAATAGGTTAATTTGTATTGATGAGGTTTGCCTATTAAGTTTGTCGAAGCAAATAATAAATATAGCCCTAATAACACATGAGACGCATTCGAGTATAAAGAAAATGTCCTTGGTCTGGGATATATCTGGAAAATTATACTGGAAACGACTAAATTGATGTACTTTCAATTTCAAGCAACGGCAATCGAGGTCACCTGCATTAGCTTTCTATTCGCGAGTAGCCAAGCTCTCTTTATATATGATTGGTAAAGGACATCAGTTCGTTGTAAACAAATTATGTTCAATGTGAAACCACTTATTAGCGGGACAAATTTATCTAGAAATATCTAAGATCCGATCTAATCTAATCTCATCTCTATTACGCGTTACTTGTATGTACAATATAATTCATATTACTTACTTAACTTAAATTCAATACAAATACGTTTAATTTATCTGTACTACCTTTATTCAGTTTTCCTTTATCTGGTCTTTCGAGCGGGATTGTCGCAGCGATATGTGGTTAATTATTATTATTCAACATCTCTTAACACAAATGATTGGCTAGCTCAAGCATAATATCCACCCTAATGAACTAGCACCTATTGCCTAGATATATTTTAGACAGATTAGCAGCCAATTTAAAGTCTATTTTAATTGGATGACTTTGTCGTCTACTTATTAAAATATATTTGTTCATTAGTTTTACATACACATGTGTAAGTAACATGTAAAATATTTTTAAACTCCTACATATAATAATCAATAATCCGTGAACTATATAAACTATTGGATAACCTTCAGAAATTTAGTTTTCTATTTGTCAGCCCGGTAATGCTAATCCGAAAGAAGAGAAAACTTCTTTTAAAAATTAAACATTGATCAGAATAAAATTAAATAGTGTAGCGCGACTTAAAACACTTACACTCGGAGCCGTGACCTACGCGCCTTATATGGTAATGTTCGGGCTCAGCTCACTCGCCTCTGCGCTAACCAATGGGCGAGCGCCAAGCTCTCGCGCCGCGGGATTTAAGAGACCCGATCGCCAGTCCGCCTATGGCCACGACGCGCGCGCTATCTAACGCACGATCCCTCTTGTTGTTATTTTATTGTATTACCAGATTATCTAATATAACGTTCTTACGCTTAATACCGTGCCTTGAACATTATTTACCCACACGCCCTGAGATTCCCACTGAACTATCAGTTAAAGTGACGCCCAACTTGCGGGGCACGGTAAGCGAAGCACCGAGAAGTTCAATCTACGAAAATCAGTGTAATCAGAAGAAGAGGTGCATCAATTATCGCAGGAAACGACCTCGTGCAACATATAAAACCGAGTCGTTACGATAAATTCAGTGCGAATCGCCCAAAACCACGAAAACGTGTCGCGCGGGCGAATACCTATAACTACGCGCGCGTCGCCGACTCACCACGTGTCGTTCTGGAGTTGCAACATCACCATCCGCAGTCATCACCCGTGCAGTTCGAGCGTGAGGGATTTTCTATCTCGTCAACATGCCGCCGAAACGTAAAACCGGAAGAGATGAAGGATCGGACAGCGACGCAGAGGTCGAAGTTAACCAGACGACATCATCGCCGAGCATCACCATGTCGGAAGAGATGCTCCAGACATTGGTCTCCAACATCACCAGGAGTCAAGTGGAAGTGAACCGCGCGCTCATAGAGAGTATCCTGGCAACCAACAACCCCAACCCGGCATCACTACGAGCCGCCACGCCGAGTGCCACGCAGCCGGCGGGTAACTTCGCGAAATGTACGGCGCGTTTCGACGGAAGATCGCAAGACACGGACGATCTCGAGGCGCATAGACGCCGTCGAAGTGTTCCGCGAGTGCACCGGCGTGAGCGAGGAGCACGCGCTGCGAGGGCTGCCCATGCTGCTAGTGGGCGACGCTGCCGTCTGGTGGCAGGGTACGAAGCCATCCGTCGCCTCGTGGACCGACGCGTTGCAGCGACTTCGAGGAATGTTCGGCGCGCCGCGACCCGGTTATAAGATCTTTCGCGACATTTTTTCTACTGAACAGTCTAACGAAAGAGCCGACGTGTTTGTGTGTAGAATACGCGCGTTGTTGTGTAAATTACCGTACGTAGTGCCGGAGGAAATGAAGTTAGACATCGTGTATGGATTGTTAGACCGTAGAATAAGAAAACGAGTGCCTCGTGACGCCGTAGACGGGCTGGAACAACTAATCGCTAAGGTCAGGTTGGTAGAGGAGTCGTTGGTGGAGGTGAGTGAGCATACTATTTCTAACACAAGCCCTGTTAACCCCTTCGACAAACATGCCCGTTCGATCACGGTTCCGAGTGTTAACCCTACGCCCGCCGTAGTGGAGTCCTCGTGTAGGAAAAATAGTTTAGATAAGGGGCAAAAGCGTGTGAGACCAAAGTGTCTCTATTGCAAATCATTCGGTCACTCAATTGACGAATGTCGACGAAAATCAGGCCGAAATAACTCGCACGAGTCGGGCAGTAGGCCTGAAATTAGTTGCTACGGATGTGGTCAGCCTGGGGTGGTACGATCGAAATGCGACAATTGTAAAGGCGGGTCTGGTGCGAATTCATCCCTCTTCCATACCTTACAAATCGCCGACGAGGTCGATCCCCGGCCGGTAGTGGGAATTCAGATCGCGAAACGTAACGGAGTTGCGATTCTGGACACAGGGGCCACAAATTCTATCGCGGGGCCCACTTTATACGACGTATTGGTTGCCGCCGGCGTAGAATTTAGGAAATGTCTACGTACCATAGTCTTGGCTGATGGGTCGCAGCAGCTGCGTAACACGCTTGAGTGTGACACCGACGTCATGCTGCAAGGCCGTGCTATACCTACCACGTTCATGGTGTTGCCAGACGCGCAGACGAGGACGCTGCTAGGTCGTGACTTTATCACCAGAGCTTGTATCCTGCTGGACTTACCGCAGAGTAGCTGGTGCTTTAACGACAAGCCCAACCGTAGGTATCCGTTTGTCGCCAACTTTCAAGTACCTACACCAAGCAGAACGGACCTGATGAAGATGGATGTAGCTGGTTTGCCCCTCAAGGATGGTGAGAGAAGCCAATCGACCTCAAACCAGAGGATGCAGCTGAACACCTTCCCAGTGCAGAGAGCAAATCGTTTTGCCAAGGTAGGTTCTATGGAGTATATTACTCGACATTTTAATATCGATGCGCAGCAGGAGAAAATTGCTGCGATCGCTGTTATGGCACCCCCGAAGAGTGTTAAAGAGGTAAAGACATTTTTGCAGACGTCTAGTTGGTTCCGGCGCTTTATCCCCAATTACGCCGATGTTGCCAGACCTTTAACAATTCTCCTTAAAAGGAGCAAATGGATGTGGACCTCGATACAGCAAGACGCCTTCGACCGCATAAAACTGTTGCTTACATCAGCACCGGTACTACGTAAGGCTGACGTATCGTTACCGTTTACGCTCAGGACGGACAGTAATAGATGCTGTCCTGGAGCGGCTCTGATGCAGGGGGAGGGCCCCGGAAAAAGGCAGATAGAGTATGCGGGTCGCTCGGCGCGTCCACCGAGAGACGAACCATTTAGGGGGAGGGGTTGGTCACACGCCGATAAAGGTCGTCGATCCGCGCCAGATTATTTCACCGGAGATCTCGTCCTCCTGAAAACCCAGGGGAGCAACGATACGACCAGCGTCCAGACTCCCTAAGTTTATACCGCGACGAGACGGGCCTTACCGAATCAAGGACGCCGTCAGCACGACCACCTACGTGTTGGAGAGGTGGAGTGACGGCGAGGTTCTAGGCAGGTACCATGTCTCCCAGCTGACCCCATTTGTAGGTTATATACCACCGCGACCAGTTAATGAGAAACGTAAGCGGGGTAGACCTAAACGTTTTCTGGACTGACCTTGACGCGGGGGCGCTATGTCTAGGTCAGAGGGGGAGGTTGTAGCGCGACTTAAAACACTTACACTCGGAGCCGTGACCTACGCGCCTTATATGGTAATGTTCGGGCTCAGCTCACTCGCCTCTGCGCTAACCAATGGGCGAGCGCCAAGCTCTCGCGCCGCGGGATTTAAGAGACCCGATCGCCAGTCCGCCTATGGCCACGACGCGCGCGCTATCTAACGCACGATCCCTCTTGTTGTTATTTTATTGTATTACCAGATTATCTAATATAACGTTCTTACGCTTAATACCGTGCCTTGAACATTATTTACCCACACGCCCTGAGATTCCCACTGAACTATCAGTTAAAATAGTTTAATTTAATTTTTTTATTTAGCCATTTAAATCCCACTGCTGGGCAAACTAATATACTCAGAAAAAAAAACATTTGGGCACTATACGGTCTTCGCTATCACAAAGATGTCATGAAAATGAAATAAATAAATAAATCATTCATGAAAATTAATATCCACCTACGATAAAATAAAGAAAATCGACTCGACGAATGGCTGCAAACTTCTAAAATCTGTGATTTTCATTACTTAAAGGGCTAGTGAGAAACATATTACAATAAATGTATGAGACGTTTGGACTGATGAACTAGATGTTATAAAAACTCTGCTTGAGGAGTAACTGAACATATAATTGGCCTCTCCACTGAACTTAAAAAATTCTGTGGATTACATAACAATCGTATTCTAGCGCTCTTTATTTTAAATTATTATAATGAATTTATTCCTATACAAACTAATATGTTATCACCAATAAGATGGTTTTGTCTAACTATGTTGTCATATTATAACTCAAATGTGCATATTTAGTTCGGCAACCGAATTTGCCTCACTCATAAGTTACTTATAATAATTTAATACAACATCAGAACCAGCAGTTTGCATATAAATACTACAGGCGGGTATATGCTAAGTAAATACTAGCCGTAAACTCGTGGCCATTTCAGAGAAATCCAATTATCAAAAAGGCAAAGGAGTGATTATTAAGTGGAATTTTAATATCAAAATATTGTAAGTTGATTTGGTTCCCAGCCGTCCTTAATTGTTATGTCTCGCAACGTTCACGATTTAAGTAATCAATTGTATGTATAATGCTAAGTGTGTGTGTGTATGTGTCATTATGTGTGTATCAACTGTTGTGTCAAGCAAGGAGATTAATGTTTCAAAGCAATACTATGTAGTATGTCCTTTTAAAAAATATTTATACGAGGACATACTAGTATCGTATAAATATTTGCATTGCATACTATTGTATGCAATACACATATTTATATTGTACATAGACAGTTTATCGATATAGATGCCTCTAAAACAATAGGAATATCGACAGACAAAAAAAATGGTTGTAAAATCTTACATATATGGTGTTAAACGATTTTAAACAACACCACCGATATTACACCGGAACTAAAAGAAGATATATCCATTTAATGAGCTTCAAACGACATAATCTTAAGATTTATCTGAAGTATCGGTGCACTATCGATAAAACTATGGACGTTACGAGTATTGCAAACGTTAGTAACTAGCTAACGATATTCCAATGTCTTCAAGAACGACTATCGATAAATCGCACCATAAAGTTCACATCACTAGGACTCGTCCTCGTGTGCCCAGTACTCACTTCCTGCACCGCTGCGTGTTCCTGCCAGCTACAGCCTCCCTGCCGAGGTTTATGCCGCGGTCAGAGCCCATCAGCTCAATCTGCTCAACGCAACCGCTCAGCCCAGGGTAGTGGTCAACGTTCAGGCTGTCCGGTATACCACCTGCAAAAAACACATGTTTGCAAGGTCTGTTAGCCATTATAAGCCATTAAAAGGATTGTGCTCATTTAGGTTTAGATGAAATATTGTGAAACAGTAATGGTGAGTGGCTAGATTGGCCACTACGCATCCAATCGCAAGTTTATTATAAGCTATATTCCTAATACGCCATCAGCTTTTCCTACTTAAATATCTGATAACTACCAACGCTCCGCGGTTTCAGCCGCGTAATTCCCGTTCCTGTGAGACTACGGTAATACTCGTAAAATATAGCCTATTTACTCACTGATAAAGTAGTTTTCCATTGGTGAAAGAGTTTTTCTTATCGATCTAGTAGTTTTGTGGCCTATACAATTCAGACAAACAATCAAACCTCTCCTCTTAATAATATTAAGTACCTATAGATGATAAAATGTCGTAGGTATCAATCAATCTTGTGCACGGATTGTATCCCCATGAAATACGACTACCTACGGACTTGTTTTTATAACCATGTCCAGTCCAATACCTTTCGTTATAAATGTATGGCATACACATTTATAGTTGTATACTGCCGGTATCAAAAATATTTTGTATTACCATTTAATTGAAGCAGTAACAATGTCTGCTAAGTAGCTTTCGGCATAATACCCGTTGCGTAACGCAATGCTACGGTCGTCACGGCGGCGAGATGGCGGCCACGTGATTGGCCGCGAGGGCTTCGTCTTTAACAAGTTGCATTGATATGGACTTTTGTACTTGCCGTTATGAGCTTTTCATCGAATGAGTATTGTATAGTTAATTTGTTGAGTTTCGAGAGTTATGAGACGTTTCGAAACCATTAGTGAGTTTGACTCGAACTTGTCAGATTTTTATTTGTTTGCCAGCGCTAGATGATAGATGTCGTTCAGGTCGTACCTGAATAATATTTCCAGACCCTTTTGACCGCATCACCGTTTAATAAACATACGCCATAACATTCTTTATGTACTTAGTCCTAAACTATGAAACTCAAGAGGTGTTTAGATTACAAGTTCATTTAGATGTTTATTAAATTTATTTATTTATTTATTTATTTATTTAGGACAACCAACAAAACATTCACTTGTTACATGGTTAAATTTACACACGCATTTTAAACATTTTTAAGTGATGTCTTAATTATAGGCTGCCACGACATGCGCAATACACGAGTTTTCTTAGCAATTAAACTAAAACAAAAATAATCAGTCAGTGAGAGCCATGTCCACAGCAACTACATCAGCCCTGCGATTGATATCTTGGGATCGAATAGAGTTCACTGATGCAGTGCCATAAGACAGGATGCCCACAAATCGATCTATTTCAAAGAAGCTATAGAATTTATAAAGGATGAAGATTTACTGAATATGTCAGTGTGTGTGCCATTAGTCGCTTTGTTGTACATCGTTTGCATACGGTTAACTGAGGAAAAGTGACCCAGGTTACTTTTAAAAGTTTTTGACGAAAACAATATGTATCTGGAAAAACGTGGTAGCTTACGAGGGACATTGAATTTAACTTTAGATAAAAGCATTGGGCAGTCCAGCTGACCGTTGACCAGTTTGTGTAAAAATTTAAAATCTGAGATGTCTCGACGGCTCTCTAAGCTTTGAATTTTAAAGTACTCTAATCGCGATTTATATGATTCTAATTCTTTAACCTTGTAGTGTTGAAAAGCCAAATGCCAAAGAAATCTTTTGTTTACTGATTCTATCTCTTTTTGTATATATCGTATTTCGGTGTCCATACTGTACTGCAGTATTCAAGCACCGATCTAACAAGACAATTAAAAATAGAGATTTTTGAGCGAGCCGATTTAAAATCTTTGCAGTTACGGAGCACAAATCCAAGTAACTTAAAACTTTTCTTAACAATATTATCCACATGAACATTAAATCTTAATTTATTATCAACTATGACTCCCAGATCACGAATTGTATCAACCTCCTTTAGAATGTGATTTCTTAATTTATAGGATGAGAAATACGGCGACTTTTTTCGAGAAAAATGCATGAGATGGCATTTTTTTAAATTCAATTTCAGAACGTTATCATCACACCATGAGACAAAACGATCAAGGTCTTCCTGTAGTAACTCTGAATCTGTGTCGTCGTTAATGATCTTTACAATTTTTAAGTCGTCAGCATATAAGTAACATTGGGAATGATGAAAACAATTTGTTATATCGTTTATAAATAGATTAAAAAATAGTGGTCCTAAATTCGAGCCCTGTGGAACGCCTGATGACGTCATATACACCTTAGACTCGTAACCATTGACTACCACTTTTGATCTTCTGTCCGACAGATATGATTGACACCATTTTAATAAGTTGCCAGATATTCCATATTTTTTTAATTTTTCCGTTAATATAATTATGTTCACCAGATCAAAAGCCTTGCTAAAATCGGTGTATATGACGTCAGCAGATGCCCGAGAGTCCACTATATCAACAACGTCTGATACAAAGCTTACTAAATTAGATGTTGTGGAGCGCGCCTTGACAAAACCATGTTGTTGAGGGATAATTAGGTGCTTGACGTGCCAATATATTAGTGGGCATATTAGGGACTCAAACACTTTACCAAATATTGGGAGAATAGAGATAGGCCTGAAGTTTTCTACGTTAGACTTATCCCCAGTTTTGTAAATTGGAACGATACGAGCCTCTTTCCAAAGCGCAGGAAATACTCCAAGTGACAACGATTTGTTAAAAATAATAGAAAGAGGCCAAGCTAATTCATCAGCACATTTTACTGCATATAAAGGCGATAGACAGTCAGAACCGGCTCCTTTTTTTGGATCTAGACGTTTGAGACTGTCCTTAATTTCATCTACAGTGATGATAATTTTGTTAATGTAGTTAGATGTAACAGTTTCGCCTATTATGACTTCTTTAGAATCTAGTGGTGTATTATTCAATTTATATACAGAGGAGAAACATTGAGCAAATAAATCAAATATTTCTGGCCCGACTGTAGAGGAGTGGATTTTATAATGCATTCGAGAAGGATAACCGTCACTATTTTTGTTTTTATTTTTAAGAAAAGACCAGAAAATTTTTGGATTACCTTTGATGGTTGTCTCAATCGCAGATAAATATTTTTTATAGCTGTTGTTTATCATAGTTGTTAGTCTGTCTCTAAGTAATTGAAAAGTTATTAAATCAAGAGGGTTTTTAAATTTAGAATAACGTTTTCTAAACTTTAATTTTTCGCGTAACGTGTTAATGATCCCCTTATCATACCAAACCGGATAATGAGAGGAAGTTTTGGGAACTGACCGTGGAACATACAGTCTTATTGTATCGTGAATTATGGTGTAAAATTTGTCCACCATATTATCGACTGATTGATAGACGCGGAATTCCTCATCCCAGTTGATAGATTTTAAATGTTCTACTATGCTTTCGTAATCTGCTTTGTAGAATTTATAAATGAGGTTAGAATTAGGTTGTAAACAACTACTTCCAATATTATGACTGATTTTGAATTCTAAAGGAGGGTGGTATTGGTCAACATTGATCAAGGGTGAAATACAACATTGTATATTTATGATTGGCACGCTTGTTAGGATTAAATCTAGTGTTTTATTATGTTGATTTGTAATATGATTAAATTGCATTAATCCATTATAGGACACAAAGTCGAGTAACAGATTCGTGAGAACACTGTTTTTATTACAGTTTGCGGATAGTGGCAGGGGTACCAGACCACTGTATGCAACTTTGATTAAAGTCACCTAGTATCAGTGAATGGTTGTTATTTTCGAGGACGCTATTGGCCTTCGTTAGATAGTGTTCCAAAACGTGTTTTTGTAACGGTGATGGCAGATATACGCCGCATACCAGCAGTTGCTCAAGTTTATTGTTAATTATGATATCGATACCTACCCATATATCTTCACATTTGCTTTCAAATGTATGCATTCTGTATGAAGTCCAACGTTTGGTAACTGCGATCAAAACTCCACCCCCTGTCTTGCCACTATGAAAACCACTTGTTTCACGATCACGCCTATATACAAAATATCGGTTATCAAACAATTCAGAATCCTTTATACTACCATCAAGCCACGTTTCACATAACATAATCACGTCAAAGTCATTGTTTACAATATTATTAAATAGGTCCAAGGTTTTTGTCCTGAGTCCCCTAACATTTTGATAATATATTTTTATGTAGTTTTGATCACTGAACTTTCTAAACAAACATAATAGTCTCATGAAACACAATAAGTAGGTTTATTATAAACTACGCTTCAACGAAGATTTTTTAGGGAATCTGCATTACGCACAAATATTGCTTCACTGGATTCCGTCTTACGTACGTATATTCGACCACCCCGAACCCACACGAATTTGTATTTTAACTCCTTAACACGAAGGCGCGTTGCGGCGTGTAGCGACTTATTTTCGGATGTAAGATTCTCAACTACATATATGGGGGTGTTCTTATCGTCGACTCCAAGGTCACTGCTAGTCAGTTTACTCTGCTTATGATCTTTATTATATTTAATAACAGCGGCCAAGACGCAATCCCGGATACGAGGCGAAGTGAACTTGACTAGTATGGAACGGGAACGTGTGTTATTCGTATTCAATTTCGCAATGCGTGAACAAAAGGCTATGTCATTCTCGTTCACCGGGTGCTTGACTACGTTACACAACTGTTTGACAACCGAAAGCACGTTCTCAGTCCGGTGCTCTGGCACACATTGTATTTCAAGATTGGTGGCCCTTGACAACTGGTCTAAGTTGTTTAATCGGCTAGTAAGGCCATCGACTTCGGACCTCAGCTGTTCATTTTCTTTCCGCAGTTTGGCACTGTCTGTAGTGCAGGATGAGATGTCATGCTTTAAACTGTCGAACTGGTCACTCAAGAAATTTAGTGAGTCCCGAAACGACCCCAGCTGTTCGCGTAGTTCGCCAAGGCTTGCGTTGATGGTACGGTTCAATTCACCCACACTCTCTCTAATAGCGCATCGTAGCTCATCACGAATAATTTCTCTTATCTCAGTGCGAGAAACGTAATCAGATGATTTGGTGGTCGATTCAGGTCTAGATTGCACCTTACGCCGGGTAACGGCGTCAAAAGTTACATCGGCCATGCCAGTGGGCGTCGACGGGCGAGCGGGCACGTTCGTGTTGTCGTTTTTAGGTTGTTTGTTTTTACAACAAGGGCACAACCAGTTGGAATTGAATGATTCATTTGTAGTGTTAATATCCGCTGCTGATAAGTTTAGGCACGTGAAGTCGTAGGTCTCGCTGCATTTTAAGCATGTAAGGTAATCTTCATTGTTTATTAATGAACCCATAGATTTAGGATGTACAAGATACACAAAGACGGCTCGGAGACATGACCAAAATAAATGTAAGCATGTGTTGGTTGACGTCTATGTGTGAGTTAAAAATAGTGTTGTCAAAGACGCACTTTCACATTATCGACTGATTCAGTTGTATACTAATAATATAGGTATTTAATACGCTTTTTATACTTTTGATTAATTATTTATGGCATTGACTGAAATCAGTAGTTGTATATATTAGGTAAATTGGAATTAGTCGGTAAGAAATCTCATTCTAAGCAGTTCTATAAACAATGAGATGGTAAAATTCTTCGTATATTCAGTGTGTAAAAAATTAAAAAAATAGAAATATGTTCTATGACAAAAAGATATGACTTTTGCTTTGACTGATGGAATGAAATGGAACAAATAATATATAAGCAACTTTTAATTTGGTGTCATTTAGTTATTTAAAAATAATATGTAGTGCAACAAATTTTTTGCTGCCGTCATTTGCCGTCAAAATGTTTGCTGCAGATAGTGGAGTTCTTACTGGGAGTCCAATCTGGTCTGTCTATAGTCCGCATCCACTTTTTACACAATGCTGGGTTGCTTGGAAACCTAGAAAAATTATCAGTTACTTAACTAACAAATTTACGAAGATAATGAGTTCCCAATGTGAATATAATTATATTTCAACATAACTTGGCTAAATAACTTTGTATTCATGTCATGATGTCGCCAAAAGACGATTAAGTTTTTATCGATACTCGTGACGTCACCGTTTTGTCAAGCACTAGCGTAACCAAACTATTTACAATTTTACACAATATTTTCCCCAATTCTGATTATAATCACGATGTATACTTAGAAAGATCAATTATAATCAATATACTATTGTAAACATATTTTTCTAAACTGATTACTAGCAACAATTTGACAAAATATGGTTTGAAAAAATCTAATGATAAAATCGTATTTACCTGTTAAAAGTGTATTTATTCGAATTATTCCGTCGTGTAACCTCACAATCACGTACAGAACAAGTCACCTCAATTGCACATTTAATATTCTCGATTATAATCCAAGGTTTAATACATAAATGCACAAATTTCACTGCGACGTAGAATAGACCGGGACGCTATGGCCTCTTACTCGCAAAAACATTGACATATAGGTACTTCATTCGCTGTCTCTTTTTCTCTCGGGCGGTTTGTATTTCAGCAGGATTTCTCGCTCCCACGCTTTATGTATCTTTTGCGTAGTCAAAAAATTCTAAATCTATGAATGAACCACAGGCGGCGCAATTCATGATAGATTATGCGTTCGCAGTATGTAAGTAAGCCAAAAATAATAAGACCTCGTAGCACGCTACGCTTAGCAACTCGTAGCACCGAAGGCACTCCAGGGCAATTAGGTCCTTATAGCAATTCAAGCGTCGCAGTCCAGAGCGGGAACAAAAATAAGAGCTTGTCTCTTTTCCTCGAGGGGGAGCGCGGCGCTGCCAACAGGTTGGATAATCAACTTCGCACTACTTTGTGGATAGTACACATAAAACCGTGGTTTTGCAAAAGTGATTCACCAATTAATAGCACAGAGTCTAAATCAGAACTACAACTTCTCCGATATTCGCGGAACAACTTGCCACACGTCTACACTCGTTACTGTCTTGGACGAAAGAGCTAAAATAGAAATGGCAACAGAAGAGTTTAATTGTTTCACTAAGTTTAATTATTTTATTTGTTCAATTTACAATTCCGCATATTAATGTGTCTTTTAAAAATCTACAATATTGGTCAGAATTTAAATGGCTCTTATATTATATGGTGTTACGCATAGAGATGGTTGTTCTCCGAAATTATTAAAACACTAAAATACGAAGATTTTCCATGAATCCTATTGACTTGTTAAGTCCTTATACGATTCATGGAAAAAGCGATGTCAGAATGAAAGCTACATTGATTCATGTCGACATAAAGATTCTTTCCTTTAAAGGAACCCTTTAACTTTTTATACTAAACATATTTTCTGAATGACCAGAAGGGCAACTTACCAACGTAAATGTTGGAGTCAGCGTTCATGACACTGGTGAATCCGGTGGTGGTGCCGTTCTTGATAACGTGGTCCACTGTTAGGGTAACGGAGCCGTCGTCAAACATCCTCACGATCACCTGGACACAATCACGAACTGGTTATTTATATTGTTAATTGAGTAGCTACTTACTAAAGTAGATACATTGTGCCGTAAAATAAATAATCGCATAATAGATGGCCCTACCACTCCTGCGATCTCGAAAGGGCGTTATAAAACAAAGATTTAAGTATAAGTCTATCGAATATCTTTAACATATATATATATATATATATATATATATATATATATATATATATATATATATATATATATATATATTGTTTAATATACTACTACCAAGTATCATTAACATTTGAACTTATTTAAATAGTAGATAACACTTTGTAGATGAAAAGGGTTCTACAAGACTACAAGATAGGAAATGATAATAATATAATTTGGTTAGACACATCGATAAATATTTTTTCTATTATAACAATTCTATTTTGCCTATGAAACTGTAATTCATATAATTTTAAGTTCTTATCGGTCGACTTAAATTTCCGAACCAGTAGTAATTTTTCGCGACGCTTCTTATGCTATTAAGGCTAAACAAATAAAGATCAATCTGTTTCACGTAACATGATTTCCGTGATAGGTGTCAATATTCGTTTTTATGCATCCTACTTTCTACGAATCAAAATATTAAGTTTCAAACATATTTAACTTTATAAGTTAACATTATTGTAAAAAATAATTAATAATCTTCATTTATTAATGTAAACACGACTTATCAATTTTCTTTTTGAATTTATGAGTAATTTAAATTTAGTAAAAATAACGTATGAATTGCATACTACGGGAATATAATCGGAAAGTTTACTCAGAGATTGACCCTACTATTCACGTCACATCATTAATCGATATGGCCGGCATCTTGCCATCGTGTTAGGATATTTTACTAAAGATATTTCATAAGCGTACATTTCAACTGAAAAAATGTTCCGAACCCAGTGACAACAAAGAAGTGTCACCTAATACACAAACAAAAACAAAATATCCATAATTGGATTCAGAGTCTTCCAATCGCGTGCGCTTAAGACATATCTCATATTATTTACGCGAGAATACCATTATTAATATAAAAATAAATCAAAGTTTGAAATAATGTTCATTTTAATCAGGACTCAAAATAAAATAAATAAAAAACCTAGACCTTTCCATCGAATTAAAAAAAAATCGAATGGCTGTCATACGGATGCATAACTATTAATGTCGAGTGTCACGGAACTAATCTTAAGTGAAATGGACTATAGTGACTTACTGAATGTCTGTTTAGATCAGAAACGTAGATGTCTCCGACGGAAACTGAAGACAGACCACCTCCCAGGTCCCACTCGAACACTACGAAGCCATTTTCAACTGTGGGCAAAGGTCAAAACATTATGATACATCAGAAGCTGGTAAGGAGATTAATAGTTTATACTCTCGGAAGCTGGTCAGGAATTTATCGTCTAGATAGGACTAGTGGGGTACGCCTGACTTGGACACTATAAATCAATGCCTCATACATCTGTGCAAAATTGTATCATAAAAATATTTCTTCTTAGTTCTACCAATAACATAATGACCCTGATTTGTAACCGACTTAATTTTTTTAATCGAAAGGGTTTACTCCCGAGATGGTCCTATTGCCACCAAGTCAGGGTCTGATGAAGGGATCCCAGGAAAATTGAGGGAAACCCTCAAATTTTATTAGACATTTTCTAAGATTGTTCAAGTATTTACTCATGGTACTTATCATCTTATGTTGGTGAGCTGATGATGGAAGGTACAACTCCTCAATGATTAGGAATTCGTTTATGATTCTTTAAATATTGATATCTTCGAGAATTGTAAGACGATTTTTAGAATTCTTTTTGTTATTCAAAAGGGTATATCCTGGAGTTGGTCCTATTGGCACCAAATCTGGATCTGATAAAGGAATCTTAGGCAAATCGAGGGAAACCCTTAAGTATTATAGGCGCGTACAATCTATTTTAGTTATTTTCTAAAACTATTCAAGTATTTACGTCTGTTACTCATAATCTTATATTGCTGAGCTGATGATGGAAGGTATAACTCCTTAATAATTAGGAGTTCATGGACTTCAAAACTAACTAATTATTGTAAATATTTAAATATGTGTTAAAGATTAATACTTTCAACGAAGCAGTCGGAAGAATTTATTTTATACTTTTTAGTGTTTGGACATTTATATAGCTATTAAGGCAGGTTCCTACTTGTATTTTTTTTCATAAACATTTTTTGCGGGGCTTTTTAAAGTCGGTTTTTATTTTTGTTAAAATTTAACTTATACTGTAATGTAAATATATGTGGGGAGAAAATAAAGATTTAATTTTATTATGTCTCTCGGCACAATCACGGGACAAGCCCGGGCCTTTAAGGCTTGCATGGGGACATGGGTCCGACATGTAGAGGCCTTTTGAGAGTTTGATCTAAATGTGTGATGGAACACCGGCCGGACTGGCCAGGCGACATCCGGCTGATGCAGGACTATTACGTTAAAGGGAAGTTCTAAAGCGAGGTTCTACTATAGACAGGAAATTGGGCTTTGGAGTGAGATACTGGACATCTGCCTTGAAAATTTCTTGACAGACGGTGACTCGCCGCTTATTAATAAAAATTGTGGGCCCCCTAACTGGCTGCCATACGGGCGGCAAGGGGGCAATACTAGAAAGCAGGTAAGGTTTTGGAGAGGTGAGACTGTGGGGCGCAAGATCCTTATACAGTCGAGTGCCCCCGGCGTTATGACATTTTACACTTCCAACTTGGAGCATAGGTTCCACCACCACTCTAGCCGGCCGGTCAAGGCAAGCGCTGAGGCGAGTGGTGTATAATAGGCTTGTATCCAAAATTTAATTATCGATTAATTCTTTTCTTTATTAGATATTTAACAGAAATAACAGATTTTGTTTTCAAAAATCGATCAGTAACATTATTATTTTATGTTTTTTATAAACTTGTGCGAATTTGTCGCGAAAACGCTCTAAACCTGTCGTGGCGTATGAATGACGTCACACAGTGCAATACAAAACGCACCGTGAACAGCAATTGATACGCTTTATAAGTATTGTATAGTGCCTAAGTGTAAAAGCACAAGTATAATGACACCAAATAAATTGTTTGTAAGAGTTCCAAACAATGAACAAATACGGAGAAAGTGGTTGAAACTTGCACGGAGAGATGATGCGCATAGTTTGTCTTTAGATTCAAGAATGTACTTTTGTGAAGATCATTTTGATGTAAGTATTTAAAATAATGATAAATTTCCAGTACCTTGTTAGTATATTATAACCACGAAGTACTTAGATTATAAGTTAATTAATTGAATTTTTTGAGATTAGTTTGAGGTTAGTTTGGTTCTGATTTAAGTTACATGTTATATTTATTACTTAATACAAGTTTATTTTATTTTGCAGTTGTCAAACGATATGATTAACTATGAAAACTGACTTAACTTACTAAATAATATTTAACACTTGTTTTTACTTACATTGTAGTTTTCACATTGCGAAATTCCGAAGAGCAAAAATCACTGTTTCTCGCGAAAAATGATCCGAGCATAACAATATCTATTCTTGGTAGATTCGTAGAATTTGCTTTGCTAAATCCAGACTGCATCGCTAATTATATGAAACTAGTGAAATAGACGGCAAAACTGGTTATCTATTAAGTTAAAATGCAAATAAATGGGGATGAATTCTTCGTTCACTACTGTGTTTTCTACTAAAATGTCAACAACAACAATGGCGGATGCACTCTGTGACGTAACGCTTTCTGATTGGTGTTTACTGTCACATGACTAAAACCTTATTTTTTCATTAATCTTTCTATTTCATTGTAAATAATAAATTTCATTGACATCTTTTAATAATAATAAAACTATAAATACCACAATAAACCCGATTTAATATTAGTGGACACAAGCCTATTGTCTGTAAGTGCGTGTATCGCGCATGTCTGTATAGTCACCCTGGAGGTAGGGTCCGTGGTGTCGCCACCCATCAACGGCTCGCCACAAGCCGCCCTGCGGAGACTTACTGCACCGACGGGAGTTGTTGCTCTTCATGGTGCAAAACTGCGAGGCTTACCAACTCTCGCCAGCGGGCGATGGGGTCGTCACATCCCTACGCTTTTATTCTTATTATTAATAAACTCCTAATTGTAGTTGAATGAAATCGGATTGGTTATCAATTTAGTATCAAATGAAAATACTTATTATTTTCGCAATAAAGTGAAGGTTGCTACGCTATAGTTTTCAAGAAACGAGCGTGTTATTTGAAGTTAATATTTGAGAACTCATATACTCACTCATTGTCACCCCAAATGTTGGTCTGGGACTTCAAAAGAATGTGCCAACTGTGTTTCTTGCATAGCATGTCGTAAAAAGGCGACTAATGGCATATAGGGTTTTGGGTATATGATTGTGTAGGCGACAAACTAGCCAATTGTCAATTCTTTTTCTCAATTTTCCATCTAACCCAACCCAGTTTTATTTTTGGCTGAATGTGGTTAAAGGAGCCTGCTGCCCCTTTGACTCTGCCTATCCCTTCGGGAATTTTATGGGCGTGATGATATGTTATGTGTTATGTATACAAACATTGGTTGTCATTTTTTAGCCTAAGTACTGTCGATACAAGTAATTGTCACCAATTTATTCAGAATATAAATCTTACGTTAAGGCTAATGCTATTTAATTGCAAACAAGATGTTATAGATACAGTTATTAGAAAGAAATCTGGTTTGCTAAAATAATATTTTTTTATTATTATTAGATAAGATCCAACTACGGATCAAACCTTTCTTCTTTGAAAATGCAAGAGCATTTTTAAAGTTGTTACAGAAATAGTAGAAAATGTATTCTGTGAAGTCTTACACTTCTTAGGATTTTAAAATAGGTTACACATATGCATAGTCGCTCGAAGTAGCAAAATTAACACGTCATCTAAGTGTACTTACTTCTGATGAGGATGAAGTCGCCAGAATTGGGGTGAGCAGCCACCTCCCGTTGGTAGAGCAGCACTCCGTCAGTATTGGTGTAGAAGGCCATGGCGATCAGGAGCGGGTCTCGGTCCAGGTTATCGTAGCGGACCAGGCTAGCAGGCAGTTCCAAGTATCCGTTTCCGTTGAAGGCGACGCTCTGTCGCAGATCCAGGACTGGCAGAAAGGCTTGATTAGTATTTTGAAAAGTAGGAGAAGTACAAATAAATTTGTAAGTAGATAGTCGGAATCCTATCGGACTGTGATTCTAGAAATAGCGAGTCTTAATTATTACATATTACTACATTTTTACTATTCATAGATACGGGAACCAGATAAATTGGACCATGAATATACATTAGTTATTTATATGAGCAAGTTTTCACGTTGTTTTTCCTTACCGTCGAGCTTGTCGAAAAGGCAGTCAATATTTTATTAGATATATATGATAATGAGCTCGTTTCAGTTTAAGGACTTGCTAAATATATCTATATTTCTTACTTACTCGTCCCACTTTGTGCTGGGACTTAAAAATAATGTGCCAACTGTGTTATGTGTCTATCATATTATAAAAGGCGAGTTCTGATGTATTTCTTATTGGGGTTGCGTAACCGATGTGCTGGACACTTGTCACTACTTTCTACCATTAACCCCCCATAATTTAATTTTTGGCTAAAAATGGTTAAAAGATAGAGATAGAGAAGAGCAGATAATAAGAAAAATAATGGAAAAAGATCCTCTTGCTGCTTGGACTGAACTCTCTATAACTAAATTGCGAATTTTTTTTTTTTTTAATCTTGAGTACCTATTCAATATAAGTTTTGATTTAATATAAAAAATTGAGATCATTTCTTGAAGTAAGGTAGGTGTACCTTACGTGTTTTATATGTATAATACCTTATATACATATAGAACGCGTTTTTGGTCTACCTTTCATTAATGAAACATACCTATCTAAATTCTGAAAAGATTTATAGTTTATGCATAATTTACTTAAAAGGACACATTATTTAAGAGCTTAAATAATTCATAACTTTCAATTATTCTCACCTTTTTAATTGCTTTGAAAATATTTAAAAGTTAGTCAGTGAGTTGATATGATTAGCTGTTACGTCACACCTAAGTATTAACAGAACCTAAATACTAACGATAAACTCTTACGATTTTCCGACTAATCAACAAATATCTGTCTGGCAATTTGCAATTAAAAAAAAATCGACAAATATCTGTCTGTTTGGCCATTGCTTGGCAACAAAAATATTTGCCAACATTTTCCCTAGTAAATCATAAAAGCGAAATACGCGGCTACAGTAGATTTTGATATTTTGATTAATTACAACACATGATGATTTAATATTTTACTTATAATAACGCGATTCAAAAGGCTTCTACTATCATCGGGATTTTTCAATAACTCCTGTAAAAAATGTTGTTGAAAAGCCTTAATGTTATTTTCTTCAATATAATATCCTTTTCGGAATATGTAACTGTAGATTTTTCTAGCAGATCGGCGGCGAGGGAAAATTATATATATTCGAATACCTTTAAGGCTAGAATCGGGATATAACAGATGGAGGGTTATAATATTGCAATGACACTTCTACAGTTAAATCTGCCTTGGATTTCAAACTACCAGGGTTGAATTTCGTAGGGTTTACCTGCAGCAAACAGAGTCCAAATGTTTATCTAGAATCTAAATAAACATTTGGACTGCGTCCGGGGAGTAAATCTACAATCTAAATTCTTAAGTGTAGATTTACTCAATGGTATAGCGGGATATCGATATTCAGAGTTACATTTAACAGACATATTTGCACATAGTTCCTGGGTGAAAAAGTATCAATTATTAATGAGGCGGTAATCCTCTCAAGCTATTCATAGGATACGTGATCTCAAGAGTTTGGCGCTCAATTGAGTATTCATTTAATTTAAGGAGAACAGATACCAATGTATGTTAATATGATGAATGTCTTTAATGAGCAAGCAAGTGGTGGTAGCTCAATCAAGGAATGCTTCAGAATGTGTTCCACGCCTATGGATTTTCTTAAATCGTAGTACTTACGGATTTATTGCTTAGCGGTGACACAACAAATAGTCCGAGAAAATAGGCCTTTAAATACGAATTTTGAGGTTGATACTAGATTTTTTTTATATAAGTTACTTTGAAAGATTTAAAAAAAAAAAACCTGTAAAAGTTTTTTTTTAAATCACCCCCGATAAGGTTAAAATAAAGGTTGTAGCGTTGAGCATCAAATTTTATAAGGAAAAGATCTCTTCATATTTTCGCTTAAATTAAAATTATCCGAGATAGGGCTTTCCGAGATAGGTTAGAAGCTTGGGGATGATAGTAATAAGTCCAGTCATTTTGCCATTTTAACCTGAAAGGAAAGGACCAACGGGAAAATTTGTGTGAGCACTAGATATTTAACAATCCAGAAATTCAGATCCTATGACCCATCAGGTTAGCTTAAAAAAATCGAATAACTCAGGTTAGATTAGCATAACCAATATTTTTTTGCAATCTCATTATTACAGATAGACACCAAGTAAGGAGACATAAAAGCTTGTAAAAAAAGATAAAACTTTATTTCAAGATGCTATAAAAACCTAAGCCGAAACTCGGAGAGCTGCCTGATGTTCGGTTTCGGTTTTGCCGAGAAATCCTGACTCGCTCAGACAGTCCCTACTGATCATTTCTCTTTATTCAATGTACGTTAATAAATTACAGGTATAATCTAGACAGAATTCGCAGAATTCAAAGGATTTAATACTGCATTAAATCCCCGTCTAGATAAAAAAAAAAAATCTTCATCTTAGCAAGAAAAAAATTATTTTAAAAGTGCTGCTAATTATTGAAAAAATATATACGGTCGAATTGAGAACCTCCTCCTTTTTTGAAGTCGGTTGAAAAATTTACTTAATAATGAAGTTCTATGCATCATTATTTATTAAGAAAGACTTGAATGATAAAAAACATATCTCGCAACTTGTAGAAAAACAAGTTTTTCTACATATTTCTAATAGAAAAACAAGTTTTTCTACAAGTCTACGAAAAAAAAGTTTGTGAACCTATGGTCTAAACCGATCTCGACCAGGAACAGAATATGAATAAAGAAAATGTATAAGACCAGGGTCACGGTCCAGCTGACTACGATTCGGAACGAGACATAGCGCTAAAATAAAGACATTGTAAATTGCCCATTCTTTTAACCACGCATCTGGATTCGTTGACCCCAGGGTCACCCTTCATCTGAACCCAACTAGAATCGGGATATAACACTAGGAAAAGAAAGACATTGAAAATTATCGATAGTTTTTTCAACTAAAACAAAAAGTGGACTTACCCATCTGGCAGGTGGCACCAGCGTACCCAAGCCGGCAGTCGCAAGTGTAATTCATCTTGTTGTTCAGGTCGGGGCGGCAGGTGCCCCCGTTGCGGCACGGCTGCAGCGCGCACGGGTCGACGGCGGGGCGGCGGCGCGCAAGCAGCGGAACGCGGGTCTCGCAGTATCTTCCCGCAAAGCCGTAGGGGCATTCACAGCCAGAGCCGTCTTCGGTGCATTGACCTCCGTTGCGGCATTGGGTGCAGATGTTCTCGGACTGTTGGCATGTTAGTCGGTTTTTAGTCTATTGGGTAGACTAGATCAGCAGTGTTGGAGGGGTATAGGTCAGTTTTAGGCTGACGACTGGTAAACTAGACCAGTAGTGTCGCGAGCTAATCAGTCTTTAGACTAATGGCTGGTTGACTAGACCAGCAGTATTGGGTGGTAGGCTAAACCAACAGTGTTAACAAAGTATTAGTCTGTTTTTGGTTTAATGGTGGTGGTAGACGATCAGTGTTGAAAGATCCTTAGTCACTTGATAAACGTAATTCTACTGTATAGATATTTGGCATAAACACAGTATACAATACTTCATATTTGCTCCTAATTTTATATGTTATTTTCTTAGTTTGATATCTATTTAAGTATGTGTTTAATGTTCCTTGATTTGATTTAACTAAATGATCGATTATGAAAATTTTCGATTATCCGGACTATATCTATAGCCCATTTTACCTAAGATAAGCTCCGTGACACTTTGAATTTGACGATATTAGTTATGCATCCGTATGACAGCCATTCGATTTCTTTTTCAATTCGATAAAATGTTCTAAGGCAGTTAAATATAGTTCTCACGTAAATAATATGTCTTAAGCGCACGCGATTGGAAGACTCGAAATCATCCAAATAAGGATGGTTTGGTTTTGTTTGTGTCTTAGGGGACACTTCTCTGTTATCACTGGGTTTGGAACATTTTTCGGTTAAAATGACAGATACGCTTAAGAAATATCTTTAGTAAAAAATCCTAATTCGATGACAAGATACCCGCCATATCTTTTAATGATGGGTTGTGAATAGTGTCAATCTCTTTAAGTAAACTTTCCGATTCCAGTATTAAGAAATACATAGGTAAGTTATTTTACTAAATTTGAATTAGTTATAAATTTAAGAAGAAAATTTATAAATCGTGTATAATACATTAAAAATGGAGATTATCAATTATTTTTACAATACATAATGTTACTGTATAAAGTTAAATATGTTTGGGACTAAATATAATGATGCGTAGAAAGTACGATGCATAAAAAGGAGTAATGACAACTATCACGGGAATCATCTTACGTGAAACGGACTATAACTTTGATTGATTCGGTTTTAATCGTGTTTCTAAAATAGAATAAAAATGACATTTCATTTGAAAGCTCAAGATTTTATCTGTCTTGTACAAAGATTTAGAATTTTTTGACTACGCAAAAGATACATAAAGCGTGGGAGCGAGAAATCCTGCTGAAATACAAACCGCCCGAGAGAAAAAGAGACAGCGAATGAAGTACCTATATCAATGTTTTTGCGAGTAAGAGGCCTTAGCGTCCCGGTCTATTCTACGTAGCAGTGAAATTTGTGCATTTATGTATTAAAACTTAGATTATAATCGAGAATATTAAATGTGCAATTAAGGTGACTTGTTCTGTACGTGATTGTGAGGTTACACGACGGAATAATCCAAATAAATACACTTTTCACAGGTAAATACGATTTTATCATTAGATTTTTTCAAACCATATTTTGTCAAATTGTTGCTAGTACCTAATCAGTTTAGAAAAATATGTTTACAAAAGTATATTGATTATAATTGATCTTTATAAGTATACATCGTGATTATAAACAGAATTGGGGAAAATATTGTGTAAAATAGTAAACAGTTTGGTTACGCTAGTGCTTGACAAAGCGGTGACGTCACGAGCATCGACAAAAACTTAATCGTCTTTTAGCGACATCATGACATGAATGCAAAGTTATTTAGCCAAGTTATGTTGAAATATAATTATATTCACATTGGGAACTCATTTATCTATCTATCTATCACCGTAAATTTGTTAGTAAAGTAACTGATAATTTTTCTAGGTTTCCAAGCAACCCAGCATTGTGTAAAAAGTGGATGCGGACTATAGACAGACCAGATTGGACTCCCAGTAATAACTCCACTATCTGCAGCAAACATTTTGACGGCAAATGACGGCAGCAAAAAATTTGTTGCACAACATATTATTTTTAAATAACTAAATGACACCAAATTAAAAGTTGCTAATATATTATTTGTTTCATTTCATTCCATCAGTCAAAGCAAAAGTCATATCTTTTTGTCTTAGTATAAATCATAGAACATATTTCTATTTTTTTTATTTTTTTACACGCTGAATATACGAAGAATTTTACCATCTCATTGTTTATAGAACTGCTTAGAACGAGATTTCTTGCCTACTAATTCCAATTTACCTAATATATACACCTGCTGATTTCATCAATGCCATAAATAATTAATCAAAAGTATAAAAAAGTGTTTTAAATACCTGTACTATTAGTAGGTAGACAACTGAATCAGTCGATAATGTGAAAGTGCGTCTTTGACAACACTATTTTTAACTTACACATAGACGTCAACCAACACATGCTTAAATTTATTTTGGTCATGTCTCCGAGCCGTCTTTGTGTATCTTGTACATCCTAAATCTATGGTCTTGTACTATTTGATTTATCTAAGGTCTTGTAAGTCCTATTGGCAAATCTTACTCGGTCGTAACCTCTAGCTTTGGCTACGCTAGTAGTCGCATCGGTTTACGAATAACGATTTGCTTTCCACTATATTGATTTAATATAATAAATTCTCGAAGATGAACAGTGTTCATACCAGATGCCAATAGGGTAGTTTATAAAAGATTGGTTATATATTAAGGATTAAGTCCTAGTCTTCAATTCCTTACCTCAGGGATATCTCCACGATCGTAGTTGCTGCATTCCTGAACATTGGCCGATTGGATAGACGAGTTTACGATGTCCACAGATATTCCGTACACCATCACCTGAAGACAATCGGTTTAAAATATCGAACAACAAATCAAAAATCACATTTACATTATGTACATTTGTTAAGTGCCCTATTTTTATACATCTTAAGGCAGATGCTAATTATCATCAGTTTTTTTGTGTAACACGAAGTAACTGACCGATATTTATCTGACTTTAAAGTACTAACCTGACTCTAGCTATGTACATCATGAGTTTGAAAAAGTGTTGGACTGTAACATAACTGATTCAATCAATATTTAACTTTTTAAAGTATACTGAAGAAGCACATTCCTTCAACAGTACTCACCTCCTTGATGCATCCGTGGAAGCCACCAGTGACACCCGTATTCTTGTTTAAGATGATGGAGTCGTCTGCGCCACCTACAAACATCGGTGTCTCGAAGTTCATGCCCTGAAAAGCAAAAATATATCACCAAGTGCTTAATTTTCTATCAACCTTCCAATCGCAAGAATTAAGCTATAAGTATAAAAAATCATTGCATTCTGTTTCAGTCGTATTACGATAGGTTAAGCGCTCGCAAAGTAAAAACTATTACAGAAAATTTAAAATCTCGTATAATAGACTCCTAAGAAAAAGTTGGTTGCAAATATATAACAAGTTTATCCAATCACTGTATGATAAGACGAAAAATTTAATGATCAATTGTATTAACTTGCAGTAATAACGAACCCAACTTAATTTTGCATTTGGTCGAATGTGGCTTTAGTCAGAAGCTGACCGCTTGAACTTCGGGGATTAGTGGCTGATGGTATGAATGTATGTGGGATTGATAGATAATTTCATCTATCTCACTTTACTACGTTCCTTCTTAGACGCTTCACATAATTCCGTTCTTCGTATCTGTCACGCATTATCTATCAATCCCACATATATGTACTTACAGTCTTGGAAGATTCGAGCCTGTCTTCGAAGGTGTACTGCAGACCGACGGTGAGCGTGACCTTGGGGCCCACTCGGGTGATGTGCACGTCAGTCCATTCGTTGGCGGGCAGAGTCCTATTGTTGGTCAGCACCACGGGACGAGAACCTGAGAAGGAACCATTACCATTACCGGTGTGCGCAAAGCACTTGAGTTCTTATTTCGTTACAAAGTGTCACTGTGTTTATTTAAGTTATAGTCTTATTAGCGATATGCGATAACCAATTGATGTGGAATGTCCAAAAATTTTATGGTCATAATACGGTTTCATTCAGGAAATAAGTTTATCTCAGTGAAAAGTAACGACGCCTGGTCTGTACACGTACCTACTGTCATGTTGAATCATGTCTATTTACATTATCAGGTTTGAACTATTTTCTTCACATAGAACAGTTCAGTTCAATATACTTTATGAATTAACTGAGAATCTTTGCCGTTATGACGTTATTACGAATCTTTTGCGCATAGTGTGCCGTGTGTGGTGATAATGTCGGTTACAAACATGACCAAATTCGTTCCTCATCATCTTAAAGTTCTATACGAGCTCCAACCATTATCAGGCCTATGGATCTTCGAGTTGTTCACGGAAAACATACAACATTGGTACAGCATTGTTTTTTATTTCCAATACTTAAAGGTAAGAAGATTTTTAAAAAGTTACTTACCGTCTCCAAGGTCATAGATGAATTCAAGACGTCCATTGTGCACAGTCAGTGCTGTAAAGCCCCCGTAGCCTCTAGCCGACTCAGCAGAGTACATGATGATTCCGTCAGTGACCGGCGCGGCCGCCTTCACCTTCATAGACATGTGGAAGTGACGGGAAGCTTTCGGAGCCTTGATGGCCAGATAAGCACTACCGGTGAATGCTGGGTATTCGATAGACTGTTTTACGTCGCAGCTGCAAAGATGCATTAATAAATAAATTAAGCGAATAAATTTTTAAAAGGTTTCTTTAGGAGTTAAAGCTTGAAACCTTGCCGTAGTCCCTGAACGGTGAGATGTTTTTCGATGCAAAAGCTATTTCTAATAAGTGTAGTGGACTAGAGGAGGGACATACAAATCCGTCTTAGACTATTACGACAGTTTTCTAATGTAGTTGTAGCCTGATGTAAATGCTCGTAACTTCGTCTTCACGGAATCTAACAAAACTGACAGTTGTGTGTAAACGTTTTGTTCCAATCGATTCAGTCGTTTAACGAATTACCAGAACAATATGGCAGGCAGAACAATATATATTTTTTTCTTTTACTTTCATTTGACTTCACAGCCACTTAAATTATTCGTACAGATACTCACTTCTTGCCGGTGTAAGTGACAGGGCAGGCGCACTTGTACCCGTCAGCGGTGTCGGTGCACTTGCCGGGCCCGCACAGCCCCGGCTTGCAGGCCTCGCCCGTGCGGTCGCAGTTCAGACCAGCGAAGCCAGCTGCGCAGAGGCACATGTACCCGCGTTCGTTGCGCGCCTCCTAACAAATTAAACTTGTTACTATTTGCAGCTCAGCGGTGGTAGTTCTATGGTAACACAACGCGCATGTGAGAAGTATTCGTGCCAAGCTGGGCATGTAACTCTAGATTCAAATCTGTGTTACAAATTCTACCATTAGCTTTACGGTGAGGGTAGGTAAAATTGTTAGCAAACCTGCATATTCAAATTAACCATTGTGTATGATAGAGGAACCAATTTCTCTAGCTCCTCTATTAAAAGGTTACGAAGGTCAGATAGTCAGTCGTTAACATACTAAACTAGGCTTCCTCATTCTTATAGCCGTGAAAAGTAATATTCGAAGTAAAGATAAAAATTCTTGGTCACCACATTCTGTATATGCATAAGATTTTGTCTGCTGTTTAAATATTAAAATATTTCTAAGACGGAGTTTACCGGAAAATAAAAGGTAAACATAAGTTAAAGTTACCTTGAAACAGATGATTTTTTTATTATAATAAGTAAGTACACCATGGACCGGCAACGTCGTCCGATCAATAAAGAAGATTATCGATTATTGTACCGTCGGCGTCATTACATAATAAGTATATTCAGAATATACATTTAAATAAAAATCCCAACCAAAGGCCCACCCGTAAAATAATAAATACCAACATATTTTTTTATTTTTTTTCAAGGTTTTTGTGTGGGTTGACTCAAGGGCACATGGTACCCTCATGTGCCCTTGAGTCAAAGAATTGGGTGGTCGGAGTCCCACTCAACTCCAAGGTGCTCCTCATCACCAGTGTGGAAATAACATGGGCCCGTATCGATTTGTGCTCTACTTCAAGTTAGGTTACTCTTACCTTAATTATGAATTTTCTTTTGATTTTTATTATCAATAATTCTTAAATAAAGTATCTAGCAGGGAACATAACTATGATGCTGGGTTCTGCTACTTTTGTGATTAGTTATATTGGCACTTAGCTCTCTTTGGTCATGTTGGATTACCGTCACACCGGATCATAAAAGTGAAGGAACAGAGAGGGCACCTGTGTATGCGCGTATGTAGTTCGCTGACCCTCCTAAGATTAGCCGCTGCGATTGATAACGGTTAGGAGGATATTATTACAAGAATCAGATAGCAGGGGCATCACTACCCAGGGGCAAGGCGGGGCAGTGCCACGGGGCTCCTATGCTCGGGGGGCCTTAAATGACACCAGGCTTTATGACACCAAGCTACGTCATTGGCTGATAAGGTGTTTTATGTGCGGACACTAGAAAACGGTACACGCCTGGCAAACTCCATTCTTGTTGCAGAGGTTGGGGTTGCAGGAGTCGCACTCCATTACGGTTGACTGCTCAATGCGGTCCAGCATGATGTTCTTCTCCTGGTTTCCGAGCACCAGCATGCTCACGCATCCGATAAATCTACACAGATAAATAAAATATATGTAAACTTTGTAAGTTCATTGGAATACGGTTCTTGCAACTTTGCTTCAGTGCTAATACAATAAATGAGAATGTTAATCTGTCTATCTGTTACTTAAGTTGTACATTTTAGACGTCCTAATGAACTGGCTTATTTTATGTTGCATCTAATTATAACATTCATGAATGTATTCAATAAATACTTTACATAAGATTTAATTAAACTCTCCGGGCGAGTCGATGGCACTGAACGTGTTGTTATGAAGATCACTTACCCTGAGGAGCGAGTGTCGGCGAGAGCAGGAGGCAGTTGGTTGTAATCCGGCACGCCACCGATGTACAGAGGTGTCCTGAGTTCCAGTAGGTCGTAGTTGGTGGCAGGCTCGCTGGTGGGCCCGTTGTTATCCACGTCCATGATCACTGCAGACATTCACAAATATTGTAAATTATGAACTGGCAAACCTGTACTTCAACTCTAAACATTTTTTTTGGAACCAAGTAACTGTAATTTATAATATCTGCTACAAAATACTTCATCACTAAATAAAAATTTATTCAAAAATATTTTGGATGCGGTGCTCGCAGTAACTTAAACAGCTTGGAAAAGCTGGTCGATGGCCGAACACCGTGCGTTTATAGCCTTTCCGTTGATAAACCTAATAAATACACTTACGGGTTTTCTAATACCTACAATTGTACAGAAACACGTAAAATAATATGGCAGGTCAAATGTAATATGACGACCTTCCACTGACTGACTGAGCTGAAGAAGATGAAGTTGTACCTGTAGAATCGGTCTTGCTGATACGAATGGTGTGCCAAGTGTTGAGCTGCAAAGGTCGGTCCCCGTCCACAATGACGGGGCCACTGCCGGCGTCCATCTGGAACTGAGGCACGCCGTTGACCAGCTGCAGGGCGAGATAGTCGCCGCTGCGGTCCTGTTTTTCACCGTTGTACAGTATCAAGCCGTTGCCATCTAGAAACAATGTGTGAATCATTATAAAGCCCTGAGCAATCCGGGGCGGCTGCATAAAGCCCAAGCGCGTCAAGTACTAAAGCTCAAATTGGATCATATCTTTATAAATTATCAAACATTTTATATAACTACGAATTTATTTATATCATCTATATAAATCTCGGAGATCGGAACGTTGAAAGGTTAATGTGTTGAGTTAACACAATCGCACAATTCTAGAATTTTCCTTTTAATAGAAATTCGTATACCCTATCCATCTTAACTACGAATAAATGAACTTCAATATGCGTAGTGATATAAATATATTTACTCAAAAATCTTGTTCAATTAGCTCATTTAATACATATACAAGAAATTAAAAAAACTTAAAAGCAATAGGCTTTACAAGATAACTGATAATCGTTTTGCATATAAAATACAGTTGCGTTCTATAGCGACTGGGGATGGGAAGCATCGTTTTATTCGGATGAAAATAGTGCATCGATTAACAATTTGTTATAAATTCTATAGTAAATCTGATTAAGAAAATCTTCTCGTATGTAAATAAGGTTTAATACGTTATGTAAACTGTACACAATATTATGAAGTTGAAACCAATAAATTGAAATATTAATATTATGAAAATGAAACCAATAAATTGAAATATTAACATTACTTAAAGCTTTTCTCATACAGATTCCTACGATAATACCTATCTAAGCTGTTGGTTTTCATTACAACAAAGACGCACAATCACACACGGGTTTATATTTATTCCACATAACAGTTAAATATTTCTAGATCAAAATTAAATCTAAATATGTATTTGTCTTTATCGCTTATATCGACAGAATCGACATATGTACCTATGTATCTAATTTAATTAACGATAACGGTAGAATCAGATTCGTAACACATTCGAGAATCATTCAGACATCATTAACTCATCTGTCACTGAGCTGTCGAAAAGAAATTCAAGTGGACACAGTAAACTTACTTTGTACATTAGCGTTAAATAAAATATAAGAAGTTCTAAAATAAATGAAGAATGTTATTTTGGTTTATTCTCCAATTAATATTTATAGACTTACCAATAGGTTTGAACGAGATCTCAATGTCGAACTGCCTGTACGCCTCCTGAAGGGTCGGAAGTGAAATCCAGCCGCTGCCATCAAACCGGGGCACCACT